>OY720459.1:8849934-8864934 GCA_963082715.1 Harpalus rubripes | reverse complement strand
GAAGAATGAGATACAAAATTAACTTTTATAATAATTTGTAAGCAATATAAAACGGTGCAGTTTGTGACGTCAAAGTAAATCATAAACCTTGGACCATAGGTTATTCTAACGTGCAGTTGGACACAAAATGTGCAGTTGGAAAAGCAAATTGTGCAGTGGGAAATTAAAATCTGTGCACAGTTATTTTTCATTCATTAGGAATAAACCAAATAAATTAAAAACTAAAAGTAATATACGATTTGTACTTATACAGGATGTTTCTATAACTGTGTCACAAATTTTAAGGGTATATAATACTGACCAAAATAAGTAAAAAAAGCATGGGTACGCTCTTCAATAGTGTCCGAGATTCAAGGCAGAGAAAAATGAGTTTTTACGGAGTTACCTCTGCTATTTTGAAAAGTATAAATTAGGACATTTGTTTTTTAAAAAAATATCAAATAATTGTACTAATTTAAATGTTGTAGCAGCAATGGCCAATATTTACTGGCATATATAAAATTTTGTTCGATCACTATCTTTGTCAGTTAGTCTTCGATTTTTCGTTTTTCTGGGAAACAGTTGAAGTTCAGATCCTATATAAACATTAAAATTTCTTTGTGCCAGCTTTTCCCTCAGCCTTATATACAGAGTCTTCGCTTGCCTCATCCTCATCATTGGCATTGGTCTCAGCAAAAATACCATTGTACCACCGTTGTTGTTTGGCTTTAGGGGTTGCCTTGACTCTGTACTTGCGCTTATTTAACCAAATCATCAAATCATTATAGCTCATCGGGAATCTCACTCTGACAGAGAAGGCATGTTGAAATAAATATACAAAAACGCATTTTTGAAATCAACCTACAAGCTATCTCGAGACACGATTTTTAGAGTATTGCTGGTACTTATGGCTTTGGCAGCCAAAATCCGCGCGAAAATTTTAGTAGAAACTTAACTAACTCTGGAAGCGTCAGTTTTTGCAACTTTTATATTTATGGATGTTCTAGTATTTCGTCATAATCCAACTCGAATTGAGTTAAAGATCTTTCCCTAAAATATTATGAAGCTACAACGATTTATTTCCTACATGTGCAGTGGAAAAAAATCCTTAGAATAACCTCTGCCTTGGACCTTGCAATGTTTAGATTTATGATTTGGATTTAGAGACCCTAAATTCTGAAGTGTGAATGGAGTCATTACATAATATGCGGCCAAAGTCTTTAAACCTAAAGTATAAACCGTAAATCTAAACCTAATTTTCATTTGTGAATGCACCGTTAGTGTCGCGAAGTTTTCAATCTCGTAATGTAGGTTGATCTCTCTATGAAAAATAAAACGGACAAATCTGTATAAAAATATTGACTGCTTTAAAAGTTTAAACTCCATAAATAGATTACCTACTTCTTTTTGTTGCCTACAAAAACAAATCCATATAATCCAAATTCAAACCGACAGTCTGCTATTACAAATCCTCTTAACTTGAAATTCTTTTTAAAAACAATGCTTCACTTTCCTTCTTTCGCGAATAACATACCACAGACTATAATTCCACTCAGGACAGGAAATTGAAATAAATCAGAGTGATTAAACCCAGTGCCGCTTGGCGCTGGTGTCGCCTATAATCGCTTTATGCGCGCGCATTTAAAACCCCGCTGATAATTTACGTCCCAACGCGGGAATATTATATTCAAGTACATGCTCCAGCTATAAAACTGTCACAATAATTTTTTTCGATTGTCTTTTGTGTGAATTAATTTTACTGGTTCATTTTCAGTCAAGAACAGAAACGTTCAGATATGAATGTGCGATGAATAAATACAGAAAGATTTATCGAGAGAGAAAGGTATGGGAGATGATAAACTTTAGGGGTTCAGTATTTCCATCTCTAGTTAAACTGTCTATTAATTTATTGACGGTTAAAACGAAAAACGTCGCATCGAAAAATTGACACACGTGTAATTAAAGATAACGGTCTGTTTAACAAAAGATGAAAATATATTTATGGAAATGTAAGTATATTTACATCCCTAGTTTTGAAGGCGAATTAAAAAATAAATATTCAATAAAAAAATTCACATCGTCAACTTACAACATGGGAAGTTTTGGCTTATGTGGTTATAATAATATCGACTAAGTGGTGTCCATCATTGTTCAAACATTGTAGCGGATTTCTATGCGGATTGCCTCCTTTAGGGTTTGCAGGTTCCTCGGCTTTGAGATTAAATATATAAAACACAAATAAAGATAGTAACCAAATCAATTCGGAAAATATTCAATTACAATGACGAATGCCGCCTGAAAACTTGCAATGTTGGCTTAGCGAACACGCCATGACACTTCTCATCTGCTACGGACCAAGCGCTAAGTATCATGGTGGAATGGAGGTTTCCCCCGTAATCAAAATATTGAAAAATAACACTATTACACTAAAATACATCATAAAACATTTTTGAAAACACTACTTAAATGGTTAAATATGTTTCCAATTATTTAAAAATGAATGAAAACAATTTACTACGTTTGAAACGCTGCCAGCCAGTGACGTCATTTGCCGGATCGATTTTAGTTTCTGTTATCCGTCAATATATATATATATATATATATATATATATATATATATATATATATATATATATATATATATATATATATGTGTGTGTGTGTGTGTGTGTGTGTGCGTGTGTGATGAGAGTAGTTTACAATATTCGATTTTACCTACATACGTCGAATACATTCAATATCTTCCTATCTGATAATAGATGGCAGCATATTCAAGTTGCAACAGCCGTATCTTATATTGGCAAAGCCTTAAGGTATACGTATTTTATAGATTATTGTATTTCGTGGATTAAATATTTGTAAAGTATTTGGTAAATCTCCAGCAACGAATTCAAGGGATTACCAGAAGTTATGCCTTTGCCTATAATTATTTACAAGTTGAAACACCCGTAAAAATATTTGTGGAAAAACCAGGATACAAACATTCCACCCAGATGTTCAGTTGACGAGGGATTTGGAATTTTTGATTAGGATTTGTAACAAATTAAATTATAAATTATGTATGATATAATTTATCTCTCCAAATATTTTGTAAGTCTTATTATCTTGACGTCGTATTCGAAAGATTCGAAATTCAGTTCTTTAATTCTAAGAATTGTAAGGTCACAAACAAACTCAGTTTGAAATAAAACATTCGTTTGTAGTTCAGTGAAAACTCCTATCCTTACCCCTATGCGTTAGTTCAAGAAAACTGTAATAGAAGAGTGTTAGTACACCAGCAATTGACAGATGACGCCACTAGAAACTCATGCACCATCTGTTGAGCATTAGCTACATTAGCCGGCCTTATACGCGCTGTCGGGGCGGTAAAAATTGGCCGTTCAAACGAGTTGCAAAAAATACTGTTTTCAATATTTTTTTTTGCAGAAAACCTGTTATAATAAAAATGTTTTATTTATTGTAATACATATAAGTTTTCATGAGGAATAACATACAAAAAAATTGAAAAATAGTGGAAACCCCTATTGTCGCATGTTCGCCGACTATGACGTCACGGATGTACTTATCACATATTTCACTAGGTGACAGCACGGTCGAAAAGCGCTAACTATGGCTTCCGGCGAACGCCAACTTGAATAAGGATAGGTCTTCTGAACTGCTTGGTGCGGGGGTATTTGGAACCGAGTTGCTCATTCATCCACATTACTGTAACGTGAGAGGATAGGTACCTATGACACTTGGTTCGCGAGCACCGGCCAGCGCGGTCCAACCGACGCCTATGAATATAAGCATTCTAGTAGGTAGGAGGAGCCTAGGTAGGCAATCGATAACATATTGCAGCGCGCGATAGGCTGGCGACGTGAGGCAGGCAGTTGTGTAAACAAGAGGGGAGATAAGCGTTATTACCTGCATATTATAATGACATTTGGGACAATGCTAGAGAGTTCCGGGTGTTGGGGCTGCTATATAAGCGACGCCTGTCTGCGAAAGAGACAGTCACATAGAGTGTTAGTCCGTCAGAAGGACAATTACATAGATAGTAAGAAGGAAGGAGTTAGTGAGTTGAGTTGCATAGCGGTATCGTGGAGAGCGCATGCAGTTTTGTGCTGAGTGGAATATTCAGGAAGTTACTGGTATGCTGGGATAGCTGTGGAAGTGAATACTCGGTAGTTTTGAGGAGTATTGGAAAGCTAGGTATACGGGGACAGTAACGGCGAGTAGAAGTGGATACTCGGCAGTAGTGTTAAGAGTTGTGGCTAACGGACAGTCGGTGATACTGAAGCTGTGGAAGTTAGAGAGTTATAGGCCTATTCTGTAAAATATTCGCTTAACGAATCGTTATCACGAAATTGCTATTGTGAAATTCGTTACGTCTACTTAACGACAATCGTTATCTTCGTATACATATTCTGCAACACATTTTAAAAATAATAACCTTGAAATTTAAGTTAAGAGCTTTATTTCTTATAAAATCAAATTATAATTTTAAATGTAATATATAAAATAATTCACTCACAAAACTTCTAGGTTAGATAACTTTTGGCGAGGGTCAGCTGTCAACCTGTCAGTTGTTAGACTCTTTTTCTTGTTGTGGGCTATGCTAGAGCTACTACTACCATCTGTAGACAAATTGTGAAGATATACTTATTAAATTATTTTAATATTACCGTTCAGAAATACTATATATGACGGGTATTTGAGATCACTATGGTATTGACAAAACGTATATGTAACGAATGTTTTTTTCAGTCGTTAAAAAATAACGACATCGTTATTTTTTTCGTTATGTAGAATTAAATTATTGTTTACAGAATACCTCTTTAACGATTATCGTTATAATTAACATAAAGACAATTAATAACAATGCATAACGTCATAAAGACCGTTTACAGAATGAGCCTATTAAACGACTTTCGTTATTATTATAACGATGCTTACAGAATAGTCCTGTAAGTCCGTAGATAGTTAGACAGATAGTTATTTAAATAGACAGACGGTGAGGTGAAAGGTGTGAATTCTGTCCGGGTAGTTGAATATACAGACGCTGTTGAGCCAGTTGAGTATATAGACGCTGTGGAAGTCGGTAGGTCGGACAGTTGAACGGGATATAAATTAATAGTGACATAAATAGTCGAAATAATCAGTAATAAATAAATAGTGACATAAATAGTCGAAATAAATAATCAGTAATAAATAAATAGTGTTAGTTTTTAACTAGTTAATTACACTCTTAGTCGTAGTTAGTTTTTTTAATAATTGTTTAATATTAGTAATCGTCACTATTATAATCAGTATTAATATAACAAAAGATTGAGAAAAAATTTAAAATAATTTGACAGATTTTTCGAAAACTTGTTGCCAGGTAATAGTCACAAAAACCCGTATTTGAGAAAAATCTGGAAAATATCGAATTATATTTAATTAGATTATTTTTTGACCTACAAGTTTCTAACAGCGCATCAGGCTGTCATGCTATTATAACACGCCATCTATTGTCGTAAATAACTAGCTTCATTCATATACATGGCTCAGTTGGTAAGTCTGTTTTGACAACTAGAACACACTTTGACAAAGCAAAATAAATAATCCAAAGATATAATTACTTATTATGGTATTTCTAGAAAAAAACGTTGCATTATGTTTGCATTTTTGTAACAGAAACTTCCCATCCCCTGCTTCTGTAGACATTACCCCCGCCTATTTCTGAACCTACTCGCTTTACAATGCCATAGTAAAACAAGGAAGCTTATTCTGCCTCACCTTGTTTCTGTTTTATTTAGGGCCGATATTTCCATCTTCGGATAAAGTGCTGGATAACTTATCTGTCGGATAAATGAACAATATCGTATCAAAAAATGACATTCAATATAATTTACATCATTTATGCTTTTATTTCGATGCGATATTTTATCATTTATCTGATGGATAGTTATCCTGAACTTTATCCGGAGATGGAAATACCGGCCCTTAGAAAATTAATTATTTTGAGATTCAGATGAATCCCACCAGACTGAATGATGAAAAGTTGTACGTTACAATAATAATTGTTAGACATTACAGTTTGATATCTACGCTCTACGCCGCGAGATATATTCATGTAGAAACGAATTAATAATAATGTTTATCTACACCTGTTTAATAATATATTGATTATGTACGTAACCATGGATTCATAATGCCGTTCATTATCCACGCCCCGTGGATTATGACTCATAATCCACGGGGCGAGGTTACATAAGACACGGAACTGTCAAATTTATTGTTGAGGGTTCACAATCAACTTCATTTAGCGGTTATGCGCAAGCAAATATTCGCAAAACCGTTTCTGGACATGTGATAGACAAGATTTTATGTGCCGACTTTTCTATTTATTACTCAAATTCTAAATTCTAGGGAAATTTTCTGTGTTGATAACATCAGAATATTTTAATTTCAAATGAATGAATTTTATGAATATATTACATTGTGCACATTATTTAAGTCAACATAATTCATACCTTTGTAAGTTTTACGGCATTTCATTCCTATATCATAACCAGAAAAATCAAAATAATTTTATTTGGACTTTTCACTGCAAATATCATTATAATTACTTACAATTAGGTTCAAAATCTATAAATATTCTAATTTCTTGTATTAAAAATACTCAACTATAGATTTTTTATAATATTTTTACGACAGTGAGTGACTCATTTCATCTCAGTTTGCAGTAATCTGACAGTTCTTGAACGATTTTGATGCTTAAAACTTAACGGAAGCGCGAAAAAACAATTTTAAACCGAAGAAAAATGGAAAATAATAACGAAAGTGAAAACTTATTGTGTACACCTCCGGAAATTGTGGAACCAGCTGATATAACCTCACTTTTCTTACTACCTGAAAAATCTAAGAAAGTTAAACTTAAATTAAAAATAATTATAAATAAGTTATTTAGAGTGGACCATTTTTCAGTGTCACCCGGTATAATATGATTTCAATTGCAGGTGTAGATAAAATATTGTATTCTACTCGTGTATAATGGCTATTATTCACTCGGATGAATTACCACACTCGCCTACGGCTTGTGTTCTAAAATCATCCTCGTGAATAATAGCCACCATAATACGCTCGTTGAATAATTTACTAGAATACATACATAGTACATATTTAGAAATAAATATATGTAAATTAGATAGAATCCAAAGTTTAGGAAAGCATATAGTAGGTTTCAAACTATATCACGTAACGTTAAAGTTATATTTGATACCGGATGCTGATTTCAATATCGATTACATTATGCGAGCCACGATATTCGAACCCAAGTTCTACAAGTCGGATTTGCAAATTCAAACCACAATACTATCCAAAGGACTACAAACGTCCATTAGAGTAGATTAGGTGTGGCATAGTATGTCAGTAAAACAGTATCTACGTCATATAGCGCTATAGTACGTGTTCGTGTTTTAGCATAAGTCCACTTTGTTTTAGACGTATTTGCTGTTGCATATCGTACGACAAGGACGAATAGTTAACATATTCCCTAATGAACAAACATCAGCGGGCTTAAACCATGCACACTTAAACACATAATCGTATATTTTGTGCTAGAACGGTTTGGAATTTATAACGAACTACACTACGGGTCTGTAAAGGAAATTGGAATTCGTGATAACGCAATATCTACGGAGGTGAGTCAAAAACTAAAGGGGCATTTTTGCTTTCCCTGTTAGGTAGTTGCAATTAGTAATCGTAACGTCAAAGAGTCATTTAATTCCATCCGTAACCGAGGTTAACTTGGTAGTTACAATGTAACTAAAAATATTTAAAAAATCAGTAACTTACTATTAAAAATATATAATAAAATAATATTAATATTTTATTACAAAAAATATATTTATAATAATAATATTATTATTATTATTATTATTATTATTATTATTATTATATATATATACAGGGTGTAAATGAAATAAGTGCATTAATTTTAACCAGTAATGTAACTCGATGAGAGCAACAATATTTCTTAATAACTTTTTTTTCTAAGTCTTTTAGATTTTGAGTTAAAATTCTTTAAAGATTTGCTGCATATTTCGTTACCCGCTCATGGAGAACAAATGAGCAGCTGCCATTCAAGTGGGATACAGGCAGCTCAAAAATTGTCGGTTATCGGTTACACTTACAGTCACAGTAATTAATAAACGAATCAAGGGAAATAACATTATTATTAATTAATACGTAATAATACAATTTTTAAAATAAATAAATTTAAATTTTGGATAACAAAATTATAAAGTTGTGTATTGAAACAGGCTTTTTATCTTTACCTGTGAATAGTGTGAATAGAGGAAGACAAGGAGTGACGGGGTAACTAGAGGAAGAGAAAAAGCATAGTTATTAGGTTATGAGATGATTATTTATCGTCGATAAATCATAATAGTTTAAATACGTTATTCAAAAAATGTAAGTACAAACTTTTGTCCATTTAAAAGAGGTACATGAGTACCAATAATTAGTCGTCCATTTATTGTTCCCCAAACATTTTTTAATGAAAATTTTTACAGCATTTTCGTCTGTCAAGATGTGTATTGTGCATAATAAATACACCTTCCCAAGTAAATTCAGTCTCATGAATGAACATTATGAGCCATTCCCAAAATTGAAGTCTGTTATGTGCTGAAAACATTGAACTTTTTGCACATGGTATGGATACAGATGTACAAGATTAACAAATGTGCGAATATTAAGAACAGAATGATTTGGAAACGCTCCGTGTAAATGCGTTGGCAACTCCATGACACTGTCTTTATGAGAACCATGATGTCAAGTAACATGTAGTACAGATACGAGTAAAAAATAAATAAATAAACCATAGGTAAGTAATTACAATGTCTGTGTACTCGCATTTTGACAGAATTTTACCTTATAAACAAGTTTATTACTGTCAAAATTTAATTGCAACAATTGACAGGACTGTCAATTGCTAAAACAAAATTTTTCATAGCTATTGCTGCTGCATTCAATTATCACAAAAATATTTGGAACGACTCGTCAATTTACGGGGTGGTAAAAATGCTAAAAAAATATGCGATTTCGAGAAAAAGTTATTAAGAAATATTGTTGCTCTCGATGAGTTATACTACTGGTCAAATTTAATGCACTTATTTCATTTACACCCTGTATATATATATATATATATATATATATATATATATATATATACAGGGTGTTTCCTTTAAAGCAACCAGCGCTTTTTTGGGCGAACTAACAACTTTAGAGAAAAATATTTTATACCAAAAATGATCAAGAATAAGGGGATAATGTATCAATAGTAACAAACGGAATATTTAACCAGTGAGTCTCAAATGGTAGAACAAAATTATATTTTTTTAAATGGCACCCTATATAATTTTTTAGTCCTTTAAATAGAATATTATTTTGTGATTTCAACGATATAAATATAGCATAGGGTTGTATAACAATTATTTCGAGAAAAAAGGTACTAAAAACTAGAAATAATGTAATAAAAAATGGGTTTACTACTAGCGTAACTAGGCAACAGACCTATCAATACCTGTGTATTGCGGTATTGCATAGCTTATTGTAAATATTACATCATTTCTAATAACATTTTTCTCGAAATAATTCTTATACAACCCTATACCATATTTATATCGTTGAAATCAGAAAAGAATTCTCTATCTAATGGGCTAAAAAATTATATATGATACCATTTAAAAAAATATAATTTTGTTCTGCCGTTTGAGAACCACTGGTCGAATTTTTGGTTTGTTATTATTAATAAATTAGCCCAGTATTCTTGATCATTTCTTGTATATAACATTTTTTTCTAAAGTCATTAGTTCGCCCAAAAAAGCGCTGGTTGTTTTAAAGGAAACACCCTGTATATATATATATATATACCGGGTGTCTTAGGCCGACCGACACATGGGCGATTAACATGTAAAATTAGTTAATTGTGAATAGTATCTCCCCAGTGCAAGATATTAAGATGAAATTTTGCATGCTTATCCGGGGATACTATTTCTATGGATTTCAATTCAAATCAGTCAATTTACAAGTGTAATATTAGAATAAATTAAGAAAAATTGTAGAAGTACCATGAATGTTATTCATATCTTGAAAATAATAGTATCTAAGCAACAGCTCTGATAGAGTAGGGGTAACGTGCGCGCTTCACAATTTAGAGAGTCGGGTTCGAAACCAACCGACAGCAATATTTATTTTTTAATTTTTTCTTTTCAAAATAATTTTTATTATTAATATGTTTTTAATATTTTATTAATATTTAATTTAATAAAGTGTATACATTGTACGTAACAAGATTTATTTATTTAAAAAATATTTTATTATTTGCTTTATTGGTTTATTATAAATTAAATTTCTTCAAATTATAGTTAGCCATTTTGAATATTTACTATAATTTTTAAATTTTAATGTTGTAATTAGTAGGTACGATTTAATATTTTTTAAATAAATAAATCTTGTTACGTACAATGAATCCACTTTATTAAATTAAATATTAATAAAAGATTAAAAATATACTAATAATAAAAATTATTTTGAAAAGAAAAAATTAAAAAATGAATATTGCTGTCGGTTGGTTTCGAACCCGACTCTCTAAATTGTGGAGCGCGCACGTTACCCCTACTCTATCAGAGCTGTTGCTTAGATACTATTATTTTCAAGATATGAATAACATTCATGGTACTTCTACAATTTTTCTTAATTTATTCTAATATTACACTTGTAAATTGACTGATTTGAATTGAAATCCATAGAAATAGTATCCCCGGATAAGCATGCGAAATTTCATCTTAATATCTTGCACTGGGGAGATACTATTCACAATTAACTAATTTTACATGTTAATCGTCCATGTGTCGGTCGGCCTAAGACACCCGGTATATATATATATATATATATATATATATATATATATATATATATATATATATATATATATATATATATAATTTTGTCAATTTTCGTTCTAATATTGACGCGATATTTTTATTTTATCTGGCAGTTAGCTGACACTTTACAAGGAAATTGAAATACTGGTCCTGTGTTTAATGTTTTTTATTGATATCGATAGAGTTTAGTTTAAAGTTTCACGTAGTTGTAGTTTTACTGATAGTTTTATTATTTTCATTTAATAAGGATAATTATTAAGTAGTTGCAGGTTAACAGTGTCTTAGTTTAGTTCATATTAGTTTTTACCTCCCGTCATACCGTAGGTAAGGGAGGTAATGTAATCGTGCCAAAAATTCGATGGTGAGTTTTCAGTAAATAGGGTCCCCAAAACACGTTTTTATTATTTTTACGATGATGTGTGTGTGTGAGTGCGCGCGCATGTGCGTGTGTGTGTGCGTGCGTGCATGTGTGCGTGCGTGCATGTGTGCGTGCGTACACATGCACGCATGCGTGTGTGTGTGTGTGTTTTTACTTGAAACTTTATTTGAAGATTTTCGTGAAAAATAAATTGCTACAATCCAAAACTTTTCAAATTTGGTATACAGATTTTTTGAAAAAATATATCAAAACATGATTCAAAATTTCTCAAATTTGGTATTTAAAACTCGAGTATAATTTGAAACAACATTAGATTTTGATTATACCTATATGATAAACCGGAAGTGGACCTGATATTCGAGGAAAAACATAATAAAATATTGGGAAAGAATATCATGACAATTGTCAGTAAAGTAAAGACTTTAGTAAGGTTTTTGAAAAATCAACTGGCACCGCCGGGGCTCGAACCCGGGACCTCCCACTTCCCGCCTGGCAAGTGGGAGGTCCCGGGTTCGAGCCCCGGCGGTGCCAGTTGATTTTTCAAAAACCTTAATAATAAAATATAGTCCAAAATTTGGTATTACAGACTTTTCTATTAATTGGAACAACAAATTAGATTTTGTTTACAAACGATCAACCGAAAGTGATACTTTACTTAAAGTTCATTGCTATTTCAAACATGGAATTGACTGGAGGTCATGAGTTGGCCATATCATATTTTTTATATGAATTTTAGGAAAAAAATTAAATCATAATTTCCTAATTTTGTGCACCGCAGATTTACATTCATAAACGGCTCTTTTTTCCCTATTTTTAGTAGTTTTTTTTAGGTAGAACTCCATGACAACATTAACCTCTAATAAATTGTATTTCTCTGAATTTGCTTATTTGAGTTGAAACAGGAACTTACTTTTCATATTAGCGGTTATTTGTATATTCTATTAAATACAAAACAATTGTTTTCACTTTCAGTAGATTTACAGAGAAAATGTCATGACGTAAACCTATAATAAATGGAATTTCTTCTAATTTTAACAATATTTTGTATATTATACATGAAAAAAAATTATAGCGCTGTGAAAACCTTATTTCAATGTTCAATCCACAAATGTAAATGTAAACAATTAGGTATCTTACGTTTAGTTCAAAATTCTGCCAATAGTAGCGTATTCTTATTTTGTAAGCCCAGGGGCCTGTTTCTCAAAAAATACGGGACTAGTATTACTAGTCCCTACACTAGTAATACTAGTGAAGTTTACTAGTTTTTGTTTCTGAAATATACAAGTGTAAAATACTAGTTACAAGTTGGGAACTAGTATTTACTAGTGTATTTGATATAAAATACTAGTATTTTGTTTCTCAAAATATTTGAGTTGTCTGTCAGACTAGTAATTTACTAGAGAAAAGCTACAAGTGTCAAAAGTCTTGTAAATTTTGAATATAAATTTTACTAGTCGTATTATTTGACAGTTCGTGTGTTTATTTTCTTTTACTATAATTCAATGGTTCTTTGTTAATGTTAATTCAGATTCATGCAGTGTCTGTAGTTGTTTAGTGTTAATAGATTATTTTAAATAATATAATAATGTGGTCTAGTGACTCTAGTCTAGTGATGAAGAAGTAGTGCGACGTCAAAAACTAATCAAAGCAAGAATAAATTCTGTCCATGCAGAAACTCCATATGAGTGAGAGGTTACTCATGGCAAATAAGTTAGAAACATTAATTAATTAATTGGGACATTCTTAAGCTAGATATGAACAGAAACCATGTATTAACCATTAACTGTTTTAAGTTTGACCAAAATGTGACCCTGATGTATTATTTCTAGTCTTTGTCTTGTCTACTCAACCCGAAGCGTGACAAGTTTGACAGATTTTTATCCTTCATTGAATTTAACTGCTTTAGACAATTTATTTAGAGAATGCTCCAAACAGAATACCTTTAGCATTTCGAATCATTCCCAAAATAGTTAATTTCGCATCCAGTGTAGACATTTTTATTGAAAAATAATTTAATTTCAAATTAAAACACTTGAAAATGTCAACGTCAGTCAGAAAATAAAATCAATTGATTTAAAGAATATTGGTTTAAATACTAGTATTTATTTAAAAAACTACTAGACTATTGAAAATGTTTCAGAAACACTATTTTACTTGACTAATAAAATTTCACTTGTAACTATTAATTTGTGAACTAGTAACTTGTAAACTACGAGTTGTAAAATACTTTTCAGAAACACAATTTACTAGTACTATTAAAAATTTCACTTGTAACTAGTAACTTGTAACTTGTAAACTAGTATTTTTTGAGAAACAGGCCCCAGTAGTTATAAGTATCATAGTAATATTAATATCCACAGTAACTTTTTACAAAATTGTGCTGTATATCAGAATGTATGTGAGAAAAATTTATATAATAGTCATAATTATTAAAATAACTTTATTTTTCCCTAATATATTCATAAACTTGAATCTATTCAAAAATTTGAAGAAAATTACACATTTTATACAGAAATAACCCCCATTTATTTAAATTCATGTTATTACATCCGTAAGTTTAGCTATTTAGGTCAAACTAGGACGCAGAACAGAACAGAATAGTTAAAAGTTGCAAAACCTGAACCCCGCTTCCACCATTATGAAAATAAAGTGGCGTATCCTTCAGAAACAGTTGCTGTCCGCCGTATGTCGCCTTAAAGGATGGAAAATGTCTTGCTCGTCGTAGGGTAGGCCTCTGGAATGGAAGGATTTCTTTCGCTACGAACTTTTCTTCTCCCGCTCCTGATGGAATCTTTACAGTTGATCAGAGGACGCACATGCTCCAATGGGTGACTTACGTCGATGGAAATACAACACAGAATTGTTTTACACACTCCAACAAATATTGGAGAAAAGACTACAGTTTGAGACTGATACTATACAACAAAAAGAGCGTTTTGTTAAAAACGGAATGATATTTGGGATAAATTTGAATATGGTTGATACCACACACGATGTAAACATGTATGTATGGTGAATGTACTGCTGTTTTTAGGTTCTTTTTGACGACTACCAATTATCTACAAGAATTATGAGACAAGGGAAAGAAATGCTTATTCCATAGGCGTCGTCAAATAATGATTATTATAGTAACTCAAAATAAATAATAGTACATCAAAACACAAGTATCATAAGGTAATCTGTCCTTTGTAAAACTCGCCTAGCGGCTCGTTTTCCGAACTTGGACTCGTACGTTAACAAGCCTTATGATACATGTTTTTACCTTCCGTCACCTTTAGGTAAGGAAGGTATTGTCTTTGGTCAAAAAATTCGATGATGAGTTTTTACTCAATAAGCACGTTTTAGAGTCCCTAGAATACGAATTTACTATTTTTACGATGATGTCTGTATGTGTGTGTGTGTGTGTGGATGTGTGTGTGTGTGGATGTGTGGATGTGTGTGTGTAACAAAATTTTCGTCTGCGATAACTCTAATACTACAGTTACAAAAATTATAATTTTTTCGTATACTTCTTCGTTACATCCATAGGAAGAGCTGATTAGATTTTGGTTACAATTGGTCAACCGGAAGTACCATCATTTGAAGATTTTAACAGTTTTTCTTGAAAAAACTATGTTAAATATAATTTTTTCACATTTGATGTTATTATAAATATTAAAGAATATTTTATTCTCTATACGATTTGACTGCATTTTATACTTAATATTAAATGGATATTGAGTTAAAAAA
>OY720459.1:8534806-8842234 GCA_963082715.1 Harpalus rubripes | reverse complement strand
GTAACGTTTATGGTATTCATACATCATTTAAATATAAATACCATTTTGCTGTTATTCAGAAACAAGAAACATGAATCTGTAATTTATAGCACATTTGCTTAGTTTCATTCTTGTAAAGCTTTTAACTTATAGTTGCCGGTAGCAATTTGTAGTTTACAAGTTTCCTGTATTTGACGTTTATTGTTCATATATTACAGAAAACGATGTTTTGTAGTGCAATCTGTAAATTACTAAGTTACCTGTTCTGGACAAAGTATTACTTGTCTTTAAATAAATTTGTAAGACTTTCAAAAAATCTGTAAGTTATGGATTCTACACAATAAAAATCTGATGTGGCCAACACATAACCTCTCGCCAGATATTTTACCTGGTTGTACGCATTAAAGGAAAAATATTTTTTAATACATATATTCATGTCTCACTACAAAATAATTCTCACATATATTAGCAAAATCTATGGGATATTTTAATATAAATTATGTACAATACATACATTTGCTTTATATTCAATATCCTGAAATTATCTTTTTCTACTTTCCTTTTCTTTTTCTTTATATTCTTCATTTTGTTGCAAATTCCTTTTATATTCTTTTTTACGTATATTCTTTTGCGTTGTTGACTTTTTTTATTTTCATAATCTTCATAATGATGTACAAATATTTTTGACAGTGGCATACAAATATTTTTGACAGTGATATTTATGTGTCAGTTACAAACATTCGAATTTCTTGCCTTGAGAATTTTTACATCAAATTATTTTATTTACATTTCTTTATCTATTTATAGAAGATATAATAATGAATTTATATTTATCGAATAATGAATTTAACGTTCTTTACTATAAGTAACTACTACTTCCGGTTCTCCAATTGTTACCAAAACTTAATCAACTCTTCCCATTATTATTAGATTGAGGAATCCATAGTTAAAAATGTCTTAAGTCTTATAGTATTTGAGAAATCGTGGATCCAACATGCACACACACATCCACACACACATCCACACATACATACGGACATCATCGTAAAAATGTTATAATCGGATTCTAGGAACCTTAAAACGTGCTTATTCACTAAAATCTGGATATGCGATTTTTAGCATGAATTCAATACCTCTCTTAGCGAGAGGTAAAAATCTAGTGTGGCCAACACAATATCTCCCGCCGAGTCACAAAATAGATTGTTTTTTTGCATTAGCGAATTTTACACTAATTTTGACAGTTTATTTCTTAAAATATAGTCTAATCTAATCCAAGTAACTACCTTTTTTTAAACCCCTCAACAAGATTAAATCCCAATTACAGAGTGGGTTCACAATCACACATATCCATGCCTTAGCCAAAGCCCCGAGGGCACTCATGACGAGGCGTTGCACTAACCATTGAGTCACCGGAGCTATAATAAAATGAAGATTAAATTTTAAATACCAGGATGGAATAGAATTCACTAATCCAAAAATGAGGAGTAGCTTAAATATTTTTGTGAATTGTTAATTTTTATTAATCTAAATACATACCTACATATTTACTTATGCTGGAAACTGTATTGAATTCCTTTTCTATTGTTCTATTTACTTTTTCCTTTTTAAAACGTTACTAAAATTATTTTGAAATGATTAGTTCTGTGATAGTGACATTTATCTGTCAGTTACATACAAATGAATAACTGCGTTTTGTTTGTTTAAGCGTAGACTCTGGGATTTAAATTATAGATAATTTTATAAATTTATCCATGAAATATATAGAAAAAGTATTAATGTAAATCTATAGAAAATTTAATAATCTTTAATTTTTATAATAACATTAATCTCTAAAAAATAACATTTAAAGGTATTTTTCGAAGAAAAACTATTTTGAACTTCTAGTAAAGTGTCATTTCCGGTTATCCGATTTTCACCAAAATCTAATGGGCTCTTTCCAATACAGAAAAAGTTCGAAATTCAATATTTCAAAATTTTGTAAATGATAGTATGAGTTAGAGTGGAGGATCTACACACACATACACACAGACATCATCGTGAAAATGTTAAAATTGGATTCTAGGGACCTTAAAACGTGGTCATTTACCAAAATCTTGTAATATGTATATGTAATATTCGTAACCAAATACATAAATTTTTATTTCAAAACTTACCTTGCCAAAACGTCAAAAATGCGAAACAATAAACGTGTATATGTGCATTTTTATAAAATTAACATGCATTTAGTTGAAGTATGAGATGTTTCTCGATGTTAGTAAATTTTCAATCAAGTTAAAACTATTTGTAAGTACTTTTCTAAATTGTGAATATAATAACCTCTTCTGTTGAATAAACAAATTTTGTACGTTGTAGTTTTCCCTGATGAAGTGGTAAAATAACCACGAAATATTGGAATCTAAATAAATTAACATCAATGAGAGTTTTGTCCTTTGTATAAAACCTCCGCCCTCCAACCAGCGAGAAATCCATTACATTACATTTTATCAATAAACGTCATATTTTAATGTTTCATTAAACATTTAAGTACAGAGGATCGGAGAATTAATTTAATGCAACGAAATTATTTAATTTTTAATTTGCATTAATTTTAATTATAGTAAGTTATTTTAATTATCTTTTTAATTTTTCTTTATGCTTTAATTAAAGTTTATTTTAATTAATAAAAATTCTTTGATTTTTACACCACCCAAATAAATAAAAACGTTAATTTGTGTAATATATTTTTATTAGCACATTGTAGGTACTTGTATTTAAGTAGGATGTTACTATTAAATAACAAAATGTAACTGAATTATTTATGTTCGTATTGTCAAGGTTGAACCAATTTTTTCAGCTGGTATTGATTATGAAGTATAATACTTGGAATTTAGATTTGAAATGTAATTACAAATATGTACAAGAAAATACGTTTTGTGCGTGAGGCATATTTACATATTATTATTAAACTCTATTATGTATTCTGTAACTTTGTAGTTAATTACAGAGCAGTCAAAGTTTTATTTAGCACAAAATGTACAGCAATTTTATTGTGTTTCATTAATGAACTCGTATATATTGAATACTGTTAAATTTTGAGATCACTTGATTTATTAACTTAAAGCTATACTGAAAAAATCTGATGCAGCACATTACCTGCCGTCAGTTATATGAGGCATATGCGAAAATTTTACCAGTGAACTGTTACCGGTATATATCGGTAAACAGCTGATTATCAGGTTATAGCTACCGGAATCGATATTTTAAGAACGCAAATGGTAAACAGGGTAGATCCATAACCTTTGAAAAAATTTGAAAATTTGAAACATATTAGAAATTTGACGTAGTTAACAAACTGAGCAGAGTCCTCCTTTGAACACATTTTCACTTTTAACGCGCGCGCTTCGCTTTGCATCACTACCATTTTTGAGATTAAATTCTTCATGAATCCGGTAGATGGATTTGGTAGATATTATACAATTATCGAACACGGTAACTATTTACCACTCGCGTTTTCGGACGCAGTCGGTAGATGCGGTATCTACCGGTAGAATTTTCGTAAATACCTATGTATTTTCTATAAAATTCATAAAGAAAGTTCCTTGCAAAAGATTCTAAATTTATTGTATGTACATTACCTTTCGACAGTTGTATGTATTTTATACAAATTCCATACGGAAAGTTTCGAGCAAAAAGATCCTATCCTAGAGTAAAATTATAACACAAATACCTATACTACGAATATGTCAATTGCACTTGACACTGACATCGTTCAATCAGAATTTTCTTAATATATACTCTGTTCCATTTAAGCCCTTCAGCAGATGTCGCTCGCATCAGCGCCAGTTTTAAGTAGCCGAAATTACATTGGGTAAACTTGACTCTTGTCTCCAATTTCAGCCAATCAGAAAGGTTAAGACTATTCCCTATTCTCTGCAATACTGAATGGCTTAAATGGAACAAGGTATAGTAGCTATTTCTAGCATAGCTGGCTAATTTATGAAATTTAATTTCTTTATAATTTTATAATTCTTCCTTTTAATACGAAGTATAAAATGCAGTCATATTGTATAGAGAATACAATGTTCTTTAATATTTATAATAACATTAAATGTGAAAAAATAATATTTAACATTATTTTTTCAAAAAATCTAATCAGCTCTTCATATGGATGCAACGAAAGGGGATACGAAAGAATTATAATTTTTGGAATTGTAGTATTAGAGATACGGAAGACGAAATTTTGTTACACACACACACACACACACACACACACACACACACACGCGCGCGCACACACACACACACACACACACACACACACACACACACACACACAAACAAGCACACGTACACAAGTACACACACACACACACACACACACACACACACACACACACACACACACACACACACACACACACACACATACATACATACATACATACATACATACATACATACACACATCGTAAATATAGTAAAATCGTATTCTAGGGACCTTAAAACGTGCTTATTCATTAAAAACTCACCAATTTTTTGACCAAGGACAATACCTTCCTTACCTAAAGGTGACGGAAGATAAAAGCATTAAGATGATTCACGTAACTCTGGGTAGAAAATTTACTATAGCGCGAGCAAAAGTTCTGAGTTTTGTAAGATTTATACGTTAGATAGGTACGTTATGACAAGGTATGCTTAGAAAATTATTTTGTTTTTGATTGTAGGTGAAAATAAGCGTTTTAGAAAGAAGCAATATGAAATAAAGTTCTCAAAAACCACCATTATTCATTTATTTTAAATAGAGTAGAAATAATCCCCCTTAATTTTTTTCCTTTTATTTAAATAATAGATTCCTGTTTTTCGGTAGTTTCTTTTTAGCAAAATATAATAAATATGAATTAATTTATTAAATCTCCATCTGAGGATAATGACAAAAATATTTTTTAATCAGTGAATATTTGAACAAATGTTAGGTGCGATGCGTTGTTGAGGACATGCTTTTAGAGCTATGACTGGTGATAGGATCGGTTCAAGGGTTAGAGCATAGGATCGGTGCGCTGTTGTGCCCCGGCCTATTCTCAATAATTTTAGCGTGAGCCTCGTAAAACATTTATTTGAATGAGAATATAATTCATGAGTCACGTGACATGTTTTCCGCCAATCAGCCTTCAGAATCTCCATAGTTACATGTCTATCACAGCGATGATAAAAAACAAAGAAATTATCACCTTATTTATATTCGTTATTAAGGGATTTGTTTTCTTTATTTGACATTGACAGTTAATTTTGAATATAAAAATGTGCGATAATCGTTCGGTTAATATCAGCAACGATGAAAACAATAAGGCAATTGTCAAATTAACCATATTGTAATACAATATATTAAAAGTTAGGTTGGTAGCACACACAATATGTCACAAAAATTCATTATATTCTCTCATTAAATATAAGCTCGTGATATGATTAATAATCGAAGATATTGCTCGTGAAACCGAAGCAGCACATTTCATCTGCAACTCGGTTTCACTCGAGAATATCATCGATGATAATCATATTACTTGTTGTTGTTGTTGTTGTCAATTGTAACAGGTGTCAAATGTAACAAGGGTAGGTAACAGGGCCATCTTTTCTAAGTAGATTAAAACACGCTTGCAGAGTGAAGCAGAAAGAGTCATAACTCTTTGGTATTTAGTGTAAGTACATACGCGCAAATACGGCGTCTATTTCTGACGTATGTCTGTAAATCGACAAAAAAGTAAATACAGGTAGTGACACACATTGTTTCTAAAACACTATAAGTGCTCTGCTCGGAAATATTTCAAGTTAAGGATCAGTTTGTGAGTTGTATCTGCTTGTATTTTTCATTAAAAAACATTTCGAATTATTACCTAAT
This sequence comes from Harpalus rubripes, assembly GCA_963082715.1. Taxonomy (NCBI): domain Eukaryota; kingdom Metazoa; phylum Arthropoda; class Insecta; order Coleoptera; family Carabidae; genus Harpalus; species Harpalus rubripes. The sequence goes on along the minus strand of OY720459.1, from coordinate 8,836,383 downwards.
AAATACAAAAAAGCAAATAATATCTTTATAAGTGAAGCGGTGTCAGTTGTAACACATGCCACGGTGTCGATTGTAACGTGTTTAATAATTAAGTACAGTATTAATCATGATAAAAATTACAAGAAAAAACTACTGCTATCGAAAACATAAAAGAAGAAGAGCAAAAATACGAAAAACACTTCCGAAAGTAACAGTCGCAGATTATTCTTCAGATGGCTCCGATGAGGAAACTCTCTGATATGTATTTGCCCATATTTTTTGAGCACAGAAGATTGGTTGCAGAGGCGAAAATGTAAAATCTGGACACCGGACAAGTTAAATTGTACGAAGAAAGACCTATTTTATGTTTACCGAAACTGCAATTTCGTTAGCGACTAAAGGCATTAGTCAAAATGGTCCATATCACTAACAGAATATATATTTTGTTTGCTTTTAGTTGTCATCTGAATTTTGTATTTTCTGAGGTAATAAATAAATGTTTATTTTTTCAATAATTTCTTCTTTTATCTGTTATTTTATCTTATTACATCAATGTTAAAATTTGTTACAATTGACTCTGGCCCTGTTACTATTGACACCAGTTAGGTGTCAATTGTAACATTTGTAATGCCTGACTAAAAATCCTTATACTTTTATATTTGTCACATTTTCAAAAGTTTAAAATTCAAAATATTATTCACTAAGGTGGGTAAAATTCTCATATAGGTAATTTCAAAATTTCGACATGTAACGTTAACTCGTGAAAAATAAAAATTTAAATTTTGCAATAATTGACACCGGTCTCCCCTATATTACGTATGAAAATATATCTTGTAAAATTTATCAAAGATTCCAGATTCATTCAATAAATTTGGAAAAACCACAAAGATCTTTGCAGCAAGCCATTTAAACCTTGTTGAAAAGAACATTTGTAAAGAAACATCCACTTTCCCTTTCTCCAATCACTTAGATTCATTCGCTCGCCACCAAATAATTACCCCCTCCCCTTCCCGAAACCTCCACGGTAAGCTCCACTGTTGCCAGTTTCACCTTCAGCGTTGCCGACAGCAGCATTTATAATTGCATCAGCGACAAGTTTTAAGCACATGTTGGCGGCATGAAAGCTGCGCTAAATTAAATTTTCGGGAGAGCTTTTGTGCTTTTCTGGGGCGCTTGCGAGGCGGATAGTTGAGCTTGAGCTGAGAGAGTTTGCTGTGATGAGTGATTCGATAAAAGAGGTGTTTCTCTGCTCGCGCCGTTGTTCGTTGTCATAAGTAGAATGTTATGAGCAGTTATGCGTGAATTGTTGTTTGTTACTCTCTAGAATAACCAAGAGAAAAGTTGACAAGAAGACATGAATGTAGGGTATGGTCTGGAAATATTATGAGAATATATTTGTCACTAACATACTAAAAATAAGAAAAATGTATATGTCATATTTACAATGTAGGTAGGTATTATGTTTCATTATATCGGATGGTAAACAACTCATTTTTCCGATATCGACATTAAAGTACACGATATTAGTCCGTGAAGTTAGCCAAAATAGTAGCTAAAGTGAAACCTTACAGACCATTGTCAAAAATTTACATACTCAACACTCATCTGTCAAATTTGAATTAACCCAAACTTCTATTGGGATTTTCAAGTATCAAGAGATGGCGCTGATCGCATTAAACACTGGTACACTTTTTGTTGACGTGTGTCAACGTAGCACTTCTGTCAATTGTATTTTTTTAGTTTTCGTATTATTTTCTCATTTATTAGTATTTTTTATTTATAATGCAAGTACGTATAATAGAGTTTTTGTAGTCATATAGTTGTAGTTTCATGTAAACGTCAAATGTGTACCACTGTTTGCAGTTCTAATATTTGCCGCTAGTTAGCGTTTTCTTATTTGAAAATCCCAATATGAAATATACATATTGCAAACTTTCTTTCACTGGATATTCTGTGTTCACATACCAATCAACTCAATGAAGACTACGTCTAACTAATCATTTTTAAGTTAGTAGTAAAATGGAATGTCCAAAGAAATAAGTGATGCTGTTAAAGTATGCTGTTAAAGTATGCTGTTAAAGTATTTGACAGATCTTAATACATTTGACAGTACTTTTGTTACCGCAACCACAGCATAAAAAGTATTATACAGTAGCAAAACTCATGATTCTCTGTCACATCGCGCATGCGTTAATCAGCGCAACAAGAACATGGCGTCCCTTTAATTAGGAACATGAGCGTAGAGTTTAACTAATATCACAATTAAAATATTCAATACAATTATGTATTTGTACATAAAATACATTGAACTGTCAAATATTTTAAATTTATAACAATTTAGCTAAATTTCATTATATTTTGTACATAAAATAAGGCTCAAGAAATATGCATCCATGTCTGCCTGTTGATATCGCCGCCTATGACATTGTTTTCAATAGGCATTTACGAAAATTCTACCGGTAGATACCACATCTACCGATGGCGTTCGAAAACACGAGTAGTTAATAGTTACCGTGTTCGAAAATTGTACCATATCTACCAGATCCATCTACCGGATCCATGATATGTGGCATGTGGATCGAGTAATTCAGCCGGTAAATGGAGAATCTAACCTCAAAAAAGATAATGATACCAAGCGACGAGCGCGCGTTAAAAGTCAAAATGTGTTCAATGTGGAAATCGGAAGTAGGAGTGGGCTCAGTTTGTTAACTACGACAAATTTCAAATCTGTTTCGAACTTTCAAATTTTTTCATAGGTTAGAAATCTACTCTGTTTACCATTTGCGTTCTTAAAATATCGATTCCGGTAGCTGTAACCTGGTAAACAGCTGTTTACCGGTATATACCGTTAACGGTTCACCGGTAGAATTTTCGTAAATGCCTAATGATTCTATAATTTGTAAAAAGACATCATGTTGTATACTGTTATTATACTAAAACCATGTAAAATACTTTTTATTTGTATTGTATAACTGGTTGTAGTATAATACGATATTGTACTTTGCGGTAACATTTAAATTGGCGCCACTACGCGCAATAGAAACATGGCGGCTTCATTCAAGGTCACTCAGTTTGGTATCAAAAGTTCAAAGGTGCCGACACAGAGTTTCGCTACTGTATATAATGTGTATATTGTGCCGCAACCATCTCAATCGCAACAGCTAGCATTCAATTGATTACAAATACATAACATAATTGGCGCGTTCACTTACGACGCAGCGATGCGAGCGATGAAATGTACCTTTACAACCAGGGTATGGCCATGGCGTGGCTCACGTTTTGCCCGCCATTGTCGCCCCCTCTGTCATATGTGTTGTTCTTGCGCAAACTATTATGTATTTTCGTTCCTGTTTGTTTTATTTGAATGAAAAACACATTTACATATCATTTTAATATGTATTTAAAGTGTAAGTAATATTTTTAATTTATTTACTTGTGTAGTTTGTTAAGATACCCATCACGATTACTGTCACTGAAAACAACTAAAAATTACCAATATTAAGCACAATCATTTAAATTTTTAAAAGGTAAGTTTAGAATATATAATTATAATGTAAATAAGAACTACAGATATTAAATTAGATGTTATAATAACAACCCATATCCTATATTCTACATAACCGCTAAATATATATCATAAAAATAATTGTGTATCTCTTATGAGGCCGCCAATGGCGGCGATCTTGGCCCATGGCCATACCCTGGTTGGTTATAAAGGTTCCCTAGCTCTGCGTCAGCACTTCAACTCGTCAGTGAACGGCACCGAGCGGTAACCATAACAACATTTGAACATCAACAAACCTCTATTCCCGTTATTTGTCAGCTTATGTCAAATTCATCTTTTATATAAGTGTACATTTAGGTAAGGAAGGTATTTGGGGATTTGGGGGTATAATGTGTTTACGAAACTTTCTCACGGCCACCTACTATCAAGAACACCTCCCAAGCTGTGCGACAACTGCAACACAACACTGACAATCCAACACATTATAGAAAACTGCCCGAAATACGATGAAGAACGCATCCAGTACAACATCCCCACTGACATAAAGAGAGCACTAGCCAACAACAAACAACAGGAAGAAAACACCATAGCATTTCTGAAAGATATAAATCTGTACAACGAAATATAACATATATCTAATTATGAATATGTACTATATTGTAATGTAAAGTAACTAAATCCTGTTAACTACACAATGTACCAGGATTCAAATAACCATGTAGATGTTGAAGAATCCTCTAAATACATACATAAAAAATTGTATATTATACGCCAAGGTTGAGAAGATAATCATTATTGACCCAGCGCCAAGATTGTAACACAAGGGCGAAGCCCGAGTGATACAAGGCGCCTGGTCAATAATGATCTTCTCAACCGTGGTTTATATACTTTTTTTTCACTACTAGCTCCTAAATTCTATTTAACGAATTGTATATTAATAATAACATAAGAATTTTGACATTAATATTTATTAATATCTATAAAAACTAAGTAGGCAGAAATAAAATTCTTTTGTTTTTAATATTGTTTTTAATATCTGACATTTCATTTTGGTAACAATAAGTAAACATGTTTGAAGAAAGTAATACGGAAAATTGTACTCCTCCGGAAATTAAAGAAGCGGCACAAAATGTGCAGTTTGATACATTGCTGCCAGAAAAATCTAAACCGATATATATGAAAGTGTATAGAAGTTTTAAAGAATGGTGTCTAACAAAAAAGGTGACTAAAATCTCGGAAAATGTACTCCTAGTATATTTCCAGGAGCAAGCACGCAATAAAAAGGCTTCAAGTTTATGGGCCATATTTTCCATGCTCAAATCGACTATTTCATTAAAAGAAAATATAGACATTTCAAAATATAGACATACCTAAATTAACATTTCGCATTGTAAATATAATGTGAACGCACGAAAAATTTGATAAGAAATAAGATCGTAGAATATTAAGATTTTTAATCTGAAATTTAACTATTGCCAACTTGAAATTAGGCGGTAAATTTAAATATAATGTTTTCTTTGCGTTTAATAAGTTAAATAAATTAAGAAGCTTGAATTTCTTTAAAAAGTGACAGTTCGCATAATTAACCATGGTCAATAATAATTCATTATTGACCGTTGTTAAGCGTTGCTAAGGAAGCGGTAGAGAAAAACAATTTCACAACTCAATAACAAGTCAATAATGGTATGTTTGTAGGCTAGTAGTGAAAAAAATACATTATATTTTTTAATTAAATTATTACGTTTTCGGAGTAGTGCAGCTTAGTGTACCTATATGAAGAATATTAAGTATGATGCAATTATTGAATGGATGCCCTAGCGGAGGAAGGCTCCCCCAGATTTATCCAAGTTTCGCAGTATCTCGCGCTGATTGGCCAAGAAATGCCTGCGTTTGATTTGAAATCATAATACCATTTTGTTTTTCTTCTTACTCTATTTTTAGTATAATTACCTAAAATTCCGACGCCTACTTCATAATATGATTTTAATTTCGCATGACTTGTTAACTGTGACAAATTCCTAAAATTAGCAAAATTTTATGCAAATTAATCTCAGGTTTCGTATTTATTCTTTACGTGGGAAGTTTACCTTCCACTCTTATGTCATGCATTTGTTTTATAAATGGTGAGAACACCACAGCACACTATCATCAATCTTCATTCTTCAAATTTACTTTCACTGCTCTTTTATCTTTGTCCACTCGTATTTACTTTGCCACAAAACTAAGTATTAATAATGATCTCGCGAGAATTTATTTTTCACTTTTACGACTTTATTATTTTCAAAAAAAAGCTTATCTAGAGGGCTTATGTTACAGGAAGAATATAAATTTTCATTATGTAGTGTTTCATTTTAGTGAAAATTATATTTTGGAATGAAAAAAGTCGTGGGTGAAATTGAAACTGATGTAAAATTTAATTAATAAATGTTGAAATCGGAAATTTTGTTGAAAAATTTTGACCGATTTCTAATTGGCAAATTTTTTATATTTCGTCGACTACTCCGACACCGTTAAAGACATTAACGTGATTGAATTTTTTTTATTTTGACTGAATATGTAAGAGAAACATCACACATCACAAAGAGTTTTCAAGAATACCAGAGAATGTCAAAAGTAACTTTTTTCCACCACAGTCTTTATCGTTCTTATAATCATTATTCAAGTCGAAGCAGAATCTATACGTATAATAAACTGCATTCTGTCACATGTCAAATAACAACGTGATAACCATAAATACATAGTTTTAGCAGTCGTTATGATAAAGACTGTCAAAACGCTTAACAATTTTTGACAGTAACCACTTTCAGTACTGAGAATACCAAATTCGATTTTAACAATCTTTATAGTACATAACAACCAGAAAGACCATAACGGCTACACAAATATTGAGTTCTGAATAGGCCCCAATGTCTATTTCCATAATTTCCAAATTTGGCTATTTATATATATGGTTATAACAACAAACTCAGCTAACTCACTCCATGTGGTCCGGATGAGGTATTTCGCTACCGAAAATCGGTCACTTCAGTATCTAAGGAGTGAGAAATATTTGTTGTAATGTTTTATATATTTATAGTATGTTCCGTAAATACCCGAAAGTCACCAATTTGTGTTTTTCCGTTCCGTAAATATTCAATTCCTGAAAACATTTGATTTATGGAACGCGGTGACCTGAAATTAGTGAGTCTGGTTAGTTACCAAACTCATCGCGCTCAAAGCACGATGACTTCGGCTATTTGCAATTTGCATCAATTTGACAAATAACATTGGTACTGCTTGAAGATGATTTTGAGTTTGTTGTTTGCTTTGTGAAGTTGTGATATCGAAAACTCGTAGGTATGTTTAAATAATTGAAATAAAAATTGCTAATATATTTTCTTTTTCTTTTTACAAGAGTGAATAACAAGGTGAATACAACTGTGCACACTGCGATTGAATTATAAATGATTTGAATATTTTTGGGAATCATGAATGCTTTTCTGACGGAGATTGAATGTGAAGCTGTTCCGAAAATACTCACCACTTTCAGTAACCAACTATTAACCGAAATCACCGATTATGATTAGTCTGATTTATTTACGGAACATACTATTATTGTATATTAATTATTGTAAGGTTTTTTTTTATTTATTTGGGTGAAGTGTACATATTAAATAATTATTATTAATTAAAATAAAGGTTTATTAAACTATAATTAAATATTAAAATGGTATTAAATAATAACGATTACTAATATTAAATTCTAATTTAAAATCTAATTAAGACTAATTATAATTAACTAGATAACACTAACACTATGTATTTAAACATATAACACGACTATTTATTTATACGATCTTACTTATTATTTATTTCGACAATTTATGTCACTATTTATTTATTTAACCAATTAACTGTCCGCCTACCGACCTCCACAGCGTCTATATACTCAACTGACTCAACAGTGTCTGTATATTCAACTGCTCGGACAGAAGTCACACTTTTCACCTCACTATCTGTCTGTTTATGTAACTCTCTCTCTCTCTCTCTCTCTCTCTCACTCTCTCTTCCACAGACTCAGTATCACCGACTGTCCATATGCCACAATTCTTCTACACCACTACCGAGTATCCACTTCCACTTGCCGTTACTGTTCCTGTATACCTGCGTCCCAATACTCTTCAATACCACAGAGTATTCACTTCCACAGTTATCTCGGTATACCAGTAACTTCCCGACTCGTCGTTACTGTCCTTGTACACTATAGCTTCCCAATACTCGTCAACACTACCGAGTATTCACATCCACAGCTATCCTAGTTAACCAGTATCGACCCGAGTCCTCCACTCGACACTAAACTGCATACGCTCACCACGGTACTGCTGTGTTTCACTAACACTCTGTGTGAAGGTCTCTATATGTCTCTACATGTAACTAATTCTCGAGCATAGCTGCATCCCTTTTATACAGCTGCTATTATCTTCTAGAAAGCTCTAGAATGTTCGACCGCATAATAATAATGAACACAAAAGGTTCAGGCGACCGAAAGTAATTAAACATGTCGCGACTTGTTTATTTAGGCAGCCCGGCTGCTAGCGCGATTGCGTCATCGCTATAAATAGACACTCGCTCATTGCTGCGGCGACGGCGGGCGTTCCACGTTACATTATTTATATTATGTATATAGTTTGGACACGATTAATAATAATATTAATAATAATAATAATAATAATAACTCCGTAGTATGAGTATTTATACTTTTAATAGTAATATTGAATAAATCACCTCGAAAATTTTTTGCTTAAAAAATTATCCAATTGAATCCCTGTATTTCTGATCACGTGTGCAAAATTAACCAATCAAAACAAACTTACACTGATAATTATCCTTAGACAATTATCACTTGTCACTCAGTTGCTAAGTAACAAACACTTTTTGACAGATAATTAAAGATTGTTTTAATTTGAAAATGTCATTTTCACGGTATGGCAGTGAAAATAACGATTCAATTAATAAAATTATTACTATTAAACGTTTGTATAATAAAACTGGATGTGTCTTGTCTTCTCGTGTCAATGTCAATCTTATTATCGTTACACAGTTGACGCTGAACATACTCATAGCTACTACTGACATCTATTGAGTGATTTTATAATTAAATTTTGCTGAATACAAATTCTTCGTAAATTTATTTAAAATTGAAGAAAAAAAATTCTCAACGAATACCCCTCGATCATTGATAAATACTTATAATTTTATCACAACTTCCTCAAGCACGTTGCTTTTAGGTAACATCACTCCGCCTTCGGCGTCTGGCGGTTACCAAGCAACGCGCTTTCGGTAACTGTCATAAAATTATTTCGTAATTATCAATATCCTCGGGATATTATACCTGAAAATTATCCCGAATTAAAATTTCTATTTCGTGGCAAATTACATATCCCATGTATATAGTGTACAGTAAATTGAGTAAACCAAATCCCATATGAATGAGCGTGGCACGTCTGTTGTTATTTGCACTTACTTCCGCCATTAATTATCAATTAGTGTTTTTGCCGGGCGTTATAATGCTTTGCAATTAGTCGAAATGATAGCGCGATACGAATGAGACATTACATTCCCTAATTACTCTTTCACAAACAAATTTCACAATCGCTCAATCATGGAAATATCGCAACTAGCATTAGCATACTAATATACATGTTAGGTACCTTATTTTTCTTTATCAAATTGATGCCGAAATGTATTATTGATAGTGTCGAACATATAATTAAGTTACATCAATAAATCTGATTAAATTCTGTTAAGATTGGCGTATGTGACGTTTCTTAACTGTTAGCTGCAAACAAAAGTAAAATAATAGTATACTAAAGAACGAATGTCATAATACCAAATACTTTATTTTAATTTTTCATTGATTTACGCCAGCAAATAAAATTTTGTACGTAATATGTATTGTAATAATTAATCATATGGCAAACGTAGTGTTATCAAACTCGGCTTCGTCTCGCATGATGACTTCACGACAAGTACCATAATAATTGACATGCAACAAAATACAAAGTAGGTTAATAAATTGATATTTTTTTTCAAACGTAATAAAAATGGCATCTTTTGTGACTTGATTCACAAAGTAGAAGTTTCATTTCTACGCCGCCGGAGTAGAAATAGCTAATTTCTACGCCGGCGGAGTAGAAATAAAATAAATAAATATCCATAGAAACTATATAGAATCAGCCAATAAGAAGTAACTTGTACAATAGAAACCTGTATTATCGCCCTAAATGTCACTATAACTCACTAGATAACCTAAGAATAAAGTTACTGACTACCCCTCTTATAAGATTTAAATTGATAACCTATAAAATGAAATATAGACAGTTTACATACTTTTAATGAAATAACAAATAATATAATTAAAGTACAGCAGACGTACAGATTACAATAACAGGGACGGTAATAAAGGTAAGAATACTTCGAATTAAAGTGATACAAAAAGATTATATTGTAGGAAGATGAATTGAAATATAGATAGAAATGTAAAATTTAAGCACAGGATTAACAAAATGAATGAATTACAGTCCTTAAATAAAGAAGAAAAGTATGGGAATATCGCCAAATATTTCTCATCTGAAGCATCAAATAAGAACATATCAAATTGCTCTTTTGTAAGGGCTTTGGATTTTTTGGGGAATATCTTTGTCCTTGTTTTTTTATATAAGCATGAAGTTTTAAATAATTGTCAATATTTATCCCATGTTTAATGTTTATCATTGAATATTGTGACCACATAGTTCAGCTTTGCATTTTAAATTGATTCACCATTCCCGAAAAGTATGCCGAAAATACGTGTTCAGAATAATTTTTAATGTTTCTCTCATCACACCAATGAAGAAATCTCTTATACGCCGCTTCATAGAATTTGCTAGACAGTTGGGAACAATTTATCAATAGCAGCCTTCGCTAATTCCACAACTTCAGGGAGTGCACATTTTAATTTTTCAAATTCCAATATTTTCAATTTCACACAAAGAGGATATAAAATTATACAATTCTTTTTAAACGTCAAAACGTAAAAGTGTGAAAATTTTCACTTGAATGTTTATAACAAAAAGTGAACACATACGAAAGTATCCATAGCAACAGAGCAATTGAAATCCGCAAACGTACATACTTCACGGAAAATGTTTTTAATAACGTCAAGTTTTAAATTATTTTATTTAAATATGTGCGTTTGAAAAAAAAAATATAATGTGTAATTCGGAGTAAAAGTGTCTTTGTGTGCCTCGCATGCAATTGTCCGACTCGCTTCGCTCGTCGTGCAAACTTCCATGCTCGCCACACAAAGTATCACTTTTACTCCTAATAACACAATATACTATTATTACGGTTTAATGATATAATGATAAAAAAATCTACCTTTGTTAATGACTCATTCTAGAAAAAAGTGTTGCTTATAACGAAATAATATATTTATTAATGAACTGCGTTTAATAGATATTTATACACCGAGTGAGTTAAGATAATGTTTATTCATGAAAAGAAAGCTTAAGCCGCGAGCCCCTAGGGCGAGTGGGTTAAATTCTTTGAGTGAATAAACATTCTTAAATCACGTGGTTTATACTTTATGTTTTGTGTTTTTACTGTAAAAACAGGTGTTGTAGTTTAAATTCTAAGGCCGCCACGCCTTGAGCGACGCGAAGCGAAGAGAAGTTTTTTCATTCAATGTATTCTTATGTGAATAGTCGCCTCGTTGCTCTGCTCTTCGCTGCTCCAAAGTACGCGTATACACATAATAATACTTTGAATGAAAAAACTTCTCTTCGCTTCGCTTCGCTTCGGTCGCTGAAGTGCGCGTTGGCCTTTATGCTTTTGTGTCATGCTGATAATTACTACTTCCATTGAAACTAGTATTATATCATGATAGAAACTTATTTGTAATTATTTAACTAATTCATCCATATTAATGTAATACACAATATCTTTAATATAATTCGTAATTAATTCATAAATAAAAAATAATAATAAAAAACCTGTCTTGACGAAGATTCGAACCCCAACCTCTGAATGCCGTCGCGCACTTGGCCAACGAATTCAATATATTATTATGTGTATACGCGCACTTTGGAGCAACGAAGAGTAGAAAAGCGATGCGACTCGCCGCAATACTTCGGGGAGAATATTTTTCTCTACTCTTCTCTGCTCTTCACTTCGCTGATCTGAAACTAAATTTCACGCCTTTCACACATCATAGCAAAACAACACGTATAGATTCTTGTAAAATGTGAAAAATTAGTTATTTTGGTTTCAAAATATATAGAAATGAATGTCCAAAATATAAATTTGATTTAAAATTGGAAACAGTTTATAAAACTAGTTCAGAAAATTCCTTACATATTAAACGATTTCTATTGTACAAAATAGTATTGCAGACTTAACAAAAAAGGAGATTAACTACTTGGTTACAGAATGTAGTAGAATACTCGTATATCATAAAAAAATTAAAAAAATTCGGCCTCACTGTACCATGGCATTTTGCCACTGCACTGAACCTAGGTATGAAGGAGATTAACTACTTGGTTACAGAATGTAGTAGAATACTCGTATATCAAAATTTTTTTAAAAAAAATCGGCCTCTCTGTACCATGGTATTTTGCTACTGCACTGAACCTAGGGACGAAACAAAATAATTTATAAATTTGTCTCGTATAGATAGTGCCTGCATTGTTGCGTTTCCTCCAAGCTGTCCATGTTTTGATTTTGCAGCAAACGCGGCCGTTTCTCGTTGAAAACTGCTCGCAAGTGCGCGTTGGTTCTAAAAATGACTCTTCGCTTCGCCGCGCTGCGCCTCGCGATATTTATAATTTTCTCTGATTTACGCAATGATAATATTGTAGTTAATATTAAATAAGGTACATGAGGTAATGTACTATTATCATGCTAAATAGCATGGCTTAATTTTATGCCGGACACTTTTTATTCACAAAATTCAGTTTTCCCGTGTTAAACACCTGTCAAGGTTTGCTTGGGACACACGGTATATATATATATATATATATATATATATATATATATATATATATATATATATATATATATATACTGTCAATAATTGTCTTAAAGCTGCATACCTGCAAAATTTGATTATAATTATTCTTTGTGATTTTAATTTTCTTTATGATAATTTTATTTAATTCGCTTATTTTTCGAACACTTTCAAGAAATTACACTATCAAAGCGTGAGAACTTATTTTTCTAGTAAACGAATCGATTATTCTTGACGTGTACATATTTGACGTCTTTATGGCCGCCATTAATTTAGTTCCATAAAATTCCGCTGGTATTGCATTCTATTCCGCGGGTCTCAATTCCTACGATATATTCTATACCAAGTCTCTAACTCTATCTCCTTAGCTACAAATCTGCTACGCAAATACATCGAAAAAATATTCTTCACATTGTAGGGTTTCATTTTACTACCGTGAGCGTGACACGTAAACTGCCTAACCTAACCTTGAATATTGATACGCAGCGCCATAAGTCCCCCGTGGCCGGGACGCGAACTAAACAACGCGCTCGTCTCGTGTCAACCAACGGGAATAAAAAACCAAATAAGATGTGATAGAACTTAAGTTTACAACTGCTTTCGCTTTTATGGTTCCCGAGCTGACACCGGATGGAAGAAGGGTTGGTGGAAATGCGAGTGAAGAAAGGGGGGAGGGGATAAGGAGGTTTTATTTTAGGATATGGTTTTATGATTTTATGTATATTTTGGCAGACAAGTAAATATGTGCATACTTGGAACATAGTTGTAAAATGTTTAAAGGGGATGTGCAAAGAAATTGTTGAATGTCTATTTGTTGTTAAAATATATTTAAATAAATTACACATTTATTATCTAACATATATCTTTATTTTAATTTTGTCATTACATTCAATCTATTATTTTCCATCAGGTATATTGATCTAAAAAGAAATATTTATTTATTTCCAACAGAAATTAATACGAGGTTCACGCTAAAAATATCGAGAATAAGAAAATCAGGTAGACCGAAAAAAAAAAACAATTGCACCCAGTTAATTATCTGTCATTTGAAATTAAGTTGCAATAGTTAAGTTAGTTAGAAATTAGCTAATTCATTTTTATGAACGTATCTTGTGAGTTAAGAGCATTTATGTAGGTAAACCTATAATACGAAGCGAAATAAAATAAGTTGTTCCTGCACTAGAACTATTAATATTAAAAAAAAACTGATGTGGCCAGCACATTACCTTCCGTCAGTTATATGAGGTATTTACGAAAATCCTACCGGTGAACTGTTACTGGTAAACAGCTTTTTATCAGGTTATAGCAACCGGAATCGATATTTTAAGAACGCAAGTGGTAAACAGGGTAGATCTATAACCTACGAAAAAATTGAAAATTTAAAACAGGTTACATATTTGACGTAGTCAACAAACTGAGCCTGAGTCCTACTTTGAACATATTTCCACTTTTAACGCGCGCGCTTCGCTTTGCATCCCTACCTTTTTATGAGCTTAGATTTTTCATGAATCCGGTAGATGGATCTGGTAGATATTGAACAATTTTCGAACACGGTAAAATTTTACCACTCGTGTTTTCGAACACAGTCGGTAGATGCGGTATCTACCGGTAGAATTTTCGTAAATGCGTATGTATTTTCTATAAAATCCATACAGAAAGTTCCTTGTAAAAAATTCTAAATTTCTTGTATGAACATTACCTTTCGACAGTTGTATGTATTTTATACAAATTCCATACAGAAAGTTTCGAGCAAAAAGATCCTTTCGAGTAAAATTATAACACAAATATACTACGAATATGTCAATTGCACTTGACACTGACATCATTCAATCAGAATTTTCTTAATATAGTAGCTGTTTCTAGCATAGCTGGTTAATTTATGAAATATAATTTCTTTATAATTTTATAACTCTATATCCATTTAATATGAAGTATAAAATGCAGTCAAATCGTATAGAGAATAATGTTCTTTAATATTTATATAAATGTGAAAAGATGATATTTAACATCGATTTTTCAAGAAACACTATTAAAATCTTCAAATGAAGGTACTTCCGGTTGATCAATTATAACCAAAATCTAATCAGTTCTTCAATGGATGCAACGAAGATGAATACGAACGTACTATTTTTGAAATTGTAGTATTAGAGTTATCGCAGACGAAAATTTTTATTACACACACACACAAATACACACACACACACGCACACACACACACATCCACACATACACACAGACATCATCGAAAAAATAGTAAAATCGTATTCTAGGGACCTTAAAACGTGCTTAGTCATTAAAAACTCACCACCGAATTTTTTGACCAAGGACAATACCTTCCTTACCGAAAGGTGACGGAAGGTAAAAAAAAATACATTAGACAAACTTACTTCTCACATGAACCTGCGTTAATTATTGAAATCTATTAATATTAATACTGGACGTTTTCCCATAAAATCAATGACAAATACAAATATATTTTAATAATACGTTTTTTAAATGCAGGTTCATATCAGAAATCTAATGTTGAATATTTTTAAAAAATATTAATAGTTTTCGCTTCATCCAGGTGAACAAAATGTTGTTTAAGTTCAATTTTTGGCAAAGTAATAGCACACTTACCATAGTCATCTGGGTTTGAACTTCCTCAAAAAAATCTGATGTGGCCAGCACATTACATTCTGTCATTTCTATGTATTTTAAACAGTTTCCATACAGACAGTTTCTTGCGAAAGATTCTATATTTCCAGAACATTACCTTCCCTCAGTTCTATGTATTTTGTACAAATTCCATACAGAAAGTTTTTTTAGAATTGATTCTATATTTGCAGTAAAATTACAAACGTACTATGTCAATCACACTTGACATTGACATCTATCAGATATTTTTTAATTATTAATTGTTTTCAGTGTTATTGCATAGCTGGCTGCTTTATAAAACTTATTTTTTTTATAATTTTTTAACTCAATATCCATTGAATTATGAACTATAATATGTAACCAGTCGTATAGAGAATAAAATATTCTTTATAATATTTACAATAACATTAAATGTGAAAATATAATACTTAACATCGTTTTTTCAAGAAAAGCTGTTAAAATCTTCAAATGACAGTACTTCCGGTCGACCAATTATAACCAAAATCTAATCAGCTCTTCATATGAATGTAACGAAGAAGAGTGCGAAAGAACTATAATTTTTGAAATTGTAGTATTACAGTTATCGCAGGCGAAAATTTTGTCACACACACACACACACACACACACACACACACACACACACACACACACACACACAAACACACACACACGCACACACGCACACACGCACGCACACACGCACGCACGCTCGCACACGCACACCTAAAGGTGACGGAAGGTAGAAGGGGTAGAAGGTTTTCGTCTGTAGAAGAGATTGATTTTGCAATTTATAATTATTTTGAAAGCATTTATCATTTTAAATATAAATTAGTTAGGAGCTTTCAAAAAGCAGGCCCAAATGGCGAAATGTATAAATCTTGAAGGAAACTATTTAAACATATTTAAAATAAAATTTTACATAATATGATCCATGTCTTATTTTCAATAATTCTGCTGGTATACCGCAAAAATTAATAATAATATTTTTTCAAAAACTATCGTTTACGTATGCATAAATGATTTCGCGCATGATCTTCACAAAGCTTGGAAAAGATGAATAAAATATGACAGTGAACCCAAGAGTAAAATTTAAAAACTTAAGATATCGCGCTTAACTCAATCTTTAATTTCATTGAAGTTAAGTTAGAAATTCTAAACAGGTTGAAGTTTCAAGTTGTCAGGCTTTTTATTTCAAGCCAAGGTATCTACTGCGCTTGCTAAATTACTAAGTAACGTTATAATATTTTTAATCTAGATCTTACTGCTTAACTTTAATATTATTATATTTTTTATCAACTTTACAAAAACAAATCCTTTCAATAACAATAGGCTAATGAAGAAGTTCGTTTGTCTTCAAAACGTAGCTGTGTAATAAAAGCAGAACTTGCACCAGAAGTTTTTAATTTATTCCACTCAACTGAACCACACAAAACATTATTTGTTTTTTATGAGTTTTGTTAATTGATATGCCCGAGCTACTGTTGTTTTATTGTATACGGAGTTTGTAGAGTAGAGTATATGAGCTTCACATGCATGAAAAATATTATTATTTTGATATGAAATGTCAACAAAGTTGAGTAGAAAAATTCAGTGTGAAAATAGTGTAAAAATGCTATTTTTTAAATTTAGTAACTTTAATGATTTTTTGACATTTTTTAAAACCAATGAAATGCTTCATTCTTTGTCACGTGTCTGCGTTTTAACCAATCCTGTCAGTATTATACTGAGACTAAAGCTCAACAGATTATTCCCGGTAATAATCTCTTTAGCTTTTGTTTTTATTGACAAATGTCAGACAGATATTAATACATATGTAAAATTAAGTAAAGTAAAAGACCAATTTAGTGCCATTTCTGATCATGAAATAAACCAAAAAATTATAGAAATAATTTCTTGAAGTAATTAAACTAATTCTTCAGTATCTTTCTCAAACTTGTAGCCATTTGGCAATAGCCACTCAGGCCCTACGGGCTTTCGTAAATATTGCCTCGCTACAAGTTTTCGAAAGATCCTAACTCAGTCAATTTTTTTAAATAAATTTCAATTTGACACGAGATATTGTCAAATATGTTTTCTAAAGAAATCAAAGCTTTTCTTTTTGAATCTTGTTTTAGAAATGGGAACAAATGAGGAAACGGAGATTGGCAATACATTGTATTTTTCTTTATTATCTCTTTTTCCTTAAAATTACATTTCAAGATCAATTTTGACAAGTTGGCTTTTGAAATGAATAATGATCAGACATACGTTTCTCTTTTCATAGCCTTCGCCGTGTTAGGATTTTCTTTGAACACACTGTAATATTCATTATTTTTTGACATTTCTTAAAACCAATAAAATGGTTCATTCTTTGTCACGTGTCTGCGTGTTAACAAATCCTGTCATTTTTATACTGAGAATAAAGCTCTACAGATTATTCACAGGATAATATCTGTAGCTTTTGTTTTTATTGACAAATGTTAGATAGTTATCTATACATGAGTAAAATTAGCGTAAATGAAATAATGTTGTATGGCGCAATTTTGGAAGGCGTCTCCAGACACTACGTGGGACGTGACGTGTTACAGGTTTATACACAAAACTACCAGCCGAAGTTACTTGATATCATCAATTTACATCATTTAAACGAAGATATGTATGTTCGAACAACAACGCAGTACTTGGAGGCAAAAAATACCATTCGCTCCGCGAAAGTGGTCTTCCTAGCGAGACCTATTGAAACTTTTTAGACGTTACTAAAAAGATAGGTGTACGACATGTGTAGGATCTCCAAAATGAAAAAAATCTGATGTGGCCAACACAAAACCTCCCGCCATTTAATTTTTATTAATCAAATATACATACTTATATATTTATTTATGTTGAAAACTGTATTAAGTCCCATTCCATATAACTATGGTTTTATTTACTATTTTGAAACGTTCCTATTATTAATTTGAAATGAATGGTTCTTTATCAGTGACATTTATCTGTCAGTAACATACCCAAATAACACAAATGACCTATAATCGACGTCACTGTGACGTCCTAATTCACATGGTCGTCATAGCGACCACTAATCTGACGTCTAAATAGTCCTACTTCAGACCAAAAATAAACGTCGCAGTATCGTCGGATAGACGTCAAATTAGACGTCTAAATAGTCGTATTTCAGATCAAAAATCAACATCGCATCCACGTCAAATTAGACCTATAATCGACGTCACTTTTTGGTCGACCGTCGGTCAATGTTACTTGGGCATATTTGAGATATGAACTGTGTAACCAAGGAATTGTGTTTGATGTTTGTTTAAAGCTAGGCTCCGGGATTTAAATTATAGATAATTTTATAAATTTATCCATAAAATATATACAAAAAGTATTAATGCAAACCTGTAGAAATTTAATAATCTTTAATTTTTATAACATAAATCCCGAAAAAATAACATAAAAACTTATGTTACATATGTTAATAAAGATGACTAGCGAGAGAACTTGGAACTAGAACCCAATCACCCACCAGAAAATAATTGACATTATTTTTAGTCACCCACTCGTATAGGTCTAATAAACCTCTTCACTCTTTTTCCCCTGAATATTCCATATTCCTATTTATAAAAAGAATCATCATACTTGTTATTCGGCGTGCGCACACTTGAGGTTTATAGAAAATGCATTTAAAGGATTATGTGTTGGTTGTTGCCAAGTAACAATATGTGTTATCTAGGCTTCTACAGAGATGCGATCCCGGCTTAGCACACGGAGTTAATAGGGTAAAAAGTGCACGCGTGACAGGAATTCACTTACAGCACAAGTATTGTCTGATCAACAACACAAAATGCATTGCAGCAAGAAAATACAAGATTGTTATTGCTGATACAGATAGAGCTTTTATTGAAAACGATATAGGCTTGGGTTTTTTCTTATATAAATTGGTCTTCCCGTTTTTTTTTTATACCTCCTATGCATACGAGGGTGGATTGAAAATTTCGCGATCTAACACAGAGAGAACAACAGAGACGCACAATTATTTTTTCTACAGTCTATACAGCGTGTTTCAGAACTAGTGTAACAAATTTTAACAGCTTATTCCTGAGGTCATTTTGAGCCAAAAATGTCATATGAACATAGGTCCTATTCCTTCTAGTTACCAAAATACAAGAGGTTGAAGTTCTATAAATAACACGAAATTTTTTAATTTTTGTAATCGAGGTACTTTCGGAAAACAAGAGTTATATTGAAAAGTCATACCTTATTTGTATTAATTAATTTATGTATTAAATAATTGTCTTAATTAAAAACTGTTGTACTTTTGATTGTACTTTTGTTTCATAATGTATGGTTATAGTACTGCTGAATATGCAGATATGATTTTTATTTATGGATTATGTAATGGTAATGCCCGTTATGCATCCAGAGAATACCAAGACAGACATCCAAATAGACGCCAACCTTCCCATCGCCTATTTGCGCGCATTTTTCAGCATCTACGTGAAACTGGATCAACAACTGTACGCAGAGGCGTAAACTTTTAATTTTGGCTGTGGGTGCACTATTTTTATTTTAGATAAGTGTATATATTTTTATAAATGCAAAGTAAAAATGGCAAAGTTAATTTATTATGCACATATTAAATTATACGTATATATGGCTTAACCACAGACTCCCGGTTCAAAAACAACATTATTTAACTAAATTTATCTATATCCGAAAGTGTTCCATTAAGCAAATTCTGCTTCAAAGTGCTTCTAAAAAAATAATTTTGTTTATAATAGAACATTTTGTCCGATTTGAATGAAATTTTGGTATGATAATCCATATGGACATGACATTTTTTCAGATGATATTTTTTGTTATTATTAGTGATCCACTATTCTATGTAATTTAGGTATCACGACCATGATTAGTTCATAACTTTTTTTTTAATCGACCGACATTATTGCTACATATAAAATATAATTAAACTGTTAGGGCAAAATTACTGGGGGTTAGGGATGGGTAAAAATCAAGAGACTATCAATCTAGTGAATCGATACGATTCGAAACTTTTAATATCGATCTACCATTAGATTTAGATGCAAAATATCGATCTGCAATAAATAGATTACTTACAAAATTGAATTTCAGTTATACTTAGATGTTATAAAAAGGCAACGTTGTAAATTAAAATGGTTTAATTTGCTAATAATTCAGATAATACAACACAAACATGATAAATTGCCACAGACCATAGACCAGAGAACGACAGGAAGAAGTGAAATAGTCAAGTCAAAAATAAATTTAAAGTATAGGTTATAGCCGTACCAAGCTAAGAAATGATTAAAAAAAATTATATTTTAACGACTTTTAATAAAAAAAAGATCGATTCGTTCAGTGAAGGTAAATACCGAAAATACAACTTTCGATCGATATTTTTAAAAATTGGTTCAGAATCGTGGGTCCCTACTGTGGGTGCTGCGCACCCACACTTTTACTTCCTGTGGGTGCGCGTGCGTCCGTGCACCCACGTAGTTTACGCCCCTGACTGTACGGGGAGGTGTACAAAATGATGGCATTGGTGTTAATAATAACGTTGAAGATGAAGAGAACGTAATTGATTACACTTGTCTCACAGCACTGTTTGGCGGACATTAAACCGTGAGGAATTACATCCCTATCACTTTCATTGAGTTCAAGCACTGCAACCCGGAGACTATGGTCCTCGTTTAGTATTTTGTCGCTGGTTTCTCCGTCAAAATTTAAATGATCCTGACTTTATTTCCAAAGTGTTATGGTCTGATGAAGCCCAATTCACGAGAGAAGGACTAAACAATTTCCATAATTATCATTTATGGAGCATTGAAAATCCACATGCGATTGTTCAGTCCCGTTTTCAGCAAAAATTTAGCATAAATGTCTGGGCAGGAATTTTCAATACTAGATTACTAGAATTTGAAGTTTTAATTGACCGATTAACAGCTGAGGGCTACAGAAACTTTCTGGAAAACTACATGAACTAATAGAAGATGTTCCACTTTTTGTACGACAACAGATGTGGTACCAGCATAACGGTGTTCCTCCTCACTATGGTAGAGGTAGACAAGTAACTGAGTGGTTAAACCAAAACTTTCCCAATAGGTGGATTGGACGTGGAGGTCCAAACTTTTGGCCTGCAAGATCTCCCGACTTAAATCCTCTTGATTTCTATCTATGGGGACACTTGAAACAAGAAGTTTATAGGGTACAAATAAACACGCGTGAACAGTTACTTGAACGAATTATGAATGCATCTGCTGCTATTCGTAACGATCAAAATGTAATTTATCGTGTATATGATTCTATGATTCGCCGATGTCAAGCATGCATACGAGTTCAAGGCGCGCATTTTGAGCACTAACTGTAATTTTTTTAAAATTTGTTATCTTATTTCATACTGTGTTAACCTATTCCATGTTTGGTTATGTTGTTCTGTGTTTAGAATTTATTTATTTGTCTACTTAATAATTGTGTCATCGTAAGTTTTGTTGTCCAAATCGTATTCGTTAATATTAATAAATAAAACTAATTAATACAAATAAGATATGACTTTTCAATATAACTCTTGTTTTCCGAAAGTACCTTGATTACAAAAATTAAAAAATTTCGTGTTATTTATAGAACTTCAACCTCTTGTATTTTGGTAACTAGAAGGAATAGGACCTATGTTCATATTACATTTTTGGCTCAAAATGACCTCAGAAATAAGCTGTTAAAGTTTGTTATACTAGTCCTGAAACACCCTGTATACAAAGTAGCCATTTGCGCTCTTTTGTCAACGCAAAATGTCACTTTGCAGCTCATGTGCGACAAAATAGAAAAAACGCTCGCTGTCCAAATTTCTAACTATACAATGTTGAGAAATGTCACTTGTCTACATTCTTAATAGAAACGTTTAGTCAGGAACTAATGACACCGTAGTTACACATTTACCACCTTCATAAGTCAATCTGCGATATCTGCTCTGTCGGTATATTACATAAACAAACAAAATTCCGCACTGGTGTGAAAATAAAATGGGGCATTTATTTACAAAAGAGAAAGTATAAATTGTTTAGATTAGATTGAAGCAATAGCTCAAGAAGAATCGAAAATAACGATAAATTAAAATTAAATATAAAATAATTTGTGTGAACAGTTCTGCTGCTACCTGCAAAAGTTTGGCGTGAACGCTCCCAATGGGCATTCACTTTTTCACTGCACTAGTTTAATGTACTTGAAACAAATAATTATATAAAATACTTATAATATTCCTTACAAAATTAGCAATAATTTTTTGAAAATACGAAAGCCAAAACAATATCCTGCAGTCATATTTGAATACGTGTCTATCTTCACTGCAAAATTATTGAGTAGTACTGTAAGTACAAAATGTACATTTTATTATTTTTTGTTATGGTGGAGGACCCCATTTGGCGACTGTAGAAAAAATCTGGTGTGGTCAACACAATACGTCCCACCATTTGCAGTCCGAGTTACAAAAAAGATTAAGTTAATCTTTATTTTTGGATTAGCGAATTTTACTCTAATTTTGACAGTTTATTTCTTAAAATTTAAAATATAGTCTAATCTAATCCAAGTAACTACCTTTTTTTAAACCCCTCAACAGGATTAAATCCCAATTACAGAGTGGGTTCACATTCACACACATCCATGCCTTAGTTGTATTCGAACCCAGAGCCCCGAGGGCACTCATGACATGAGGCGTTGTTCTAACCATTGAGCCACCGGAGCTATAATAAAATGAAAATTAAATTTTAAATACCGGGATAGAATAGAATTCACTGGCGCGCGACGAAACAACCTCTCAATCGTCAATTTCCCATTTTGCTCTTAATACACACATAGCTATTGTTTTTTCTATGTAGTTTTATATTAATTCGCTAATGTATGACAATTTTAGAGTTAGTGCGTGCATTGATTTTTTTTAATGAAAAAATAAAATACTTTGCATTGACAAATACCCATACAAATAGGGAACTCGGAAGCAAATTCATAAAACATGACAATATTATTTACTAACTTATAAAGATATATTAACGAGTAAGTATTGCGTCTGTTAGTTAAGGACTGAAAATTAAATATTTGCAATAATATTTCATAGGTTATATTGCGATTAGGATATGTACCCATGATCTTAAAGTATATATATTTCAAAAATTTGTACTGTACAGATTCGACTAATTTAGTATATACTTTATAAATAGGGTTCCAGATTAGTGAACAATAAAAGGAAGAGAAGAGGACCAGGGTTAGACCCCTGTGGGACACCGGAGGTGATGCTGAAGGAAGAAGAATTGTGACCGAGAAAATGAACAAAAAAGGAGCGATTTCGAAGATATGAAGAAAGCAGAGATATTAAAGAGGGTGATAAAGAGAACGATTGCAATTTATGTAAAATAATATCGTGATTAATCCTATCGAAAGCTTTAGCGAAATCTGTGAAAATTGTGTCTACTTGCAAGTTGTTATCAAGAGCTGCAGAGATATAATGGGTAAAGAAACATAAATTCTTTGTAGTAGATCTTTTAGACATAAAACCGTGTTGAGGAAACGAAATTTTATCCTTAACTTGTTTGTATATGGTATTGTACAGCAAACTTTCTAATATTTTACTGAAATTTGACGTATTTGCTATGGGTCGATAATTTTTTATGTTCGCGGAATCACCAGATTTGTGGATGGGAGTAACCCTCGCACACTTCCATACATTGTGAAATGTTTGTGTTCTCAAAGATAGATTAAAAATATGACGCAAAGCTTTCGAGAAAGGAAATGGACAGTCTCTTATAAAAATATTAGGCACGTGATCTGGACCACATGACAAGTTGTTTTTCAGTTTTTTAATTGCTGCTTGACTTTCATCTTCAGTTAATGGATTTTGAATAATAGGTACATTTGACTGCAAAGATATATCGGGAAGAGATACACTGGTATTTGTTGAATACACACTGTGAAAATGAGTTGCAAATATTTCTGCAATATCATTGGGTTTGGTAACAATATTATTGTTGTATTGCATACACGAGGGATAAGAAGTTTTTTTCTTTTTTGAATTTATGTACTTCCAAAAATTACTAGGGTCATCAATAATTGAGTTCTCGCAATTATGTAAATAACATGTGTATGATGTTTTAATATCCTCTTTGATTTTAGCACGAATTTGACTGTATTTTCAAGTAAAAATGGTAAGTTCTCAAAAAAATCATATATATCATCATAATTACTATTACTCATAGATCGAGGAATATATATATATATATATATATAGATTAATTATAAGTTCCAATTTCATGGACTAGTTTGTTTTGTAACTACAACTAACTTTACTTGATACAATTGAGTTTCCGCCATCTGTCATTAAAAATATGCGAAATTATATAAAATATATATAACTAATGTTTGTATGTTATATTTTCCATAGATATAAAATAATTACGCATTTTAAGCTCAAATGTAAGTAATTATAATTAAACTTGCAATGCAAAACCGACAAAAATATACGTTTATTTTTTGGGTTATGTAACAGAGAATAAAGTGTAGAGAAATATATGAAAAATTTATGGAGAAGTCGGTACAAAACAACCTTGTGTATCACACGCCCAGAAACTGTTTTGCGAGATCTCGTATTTGTCAAAATAAACTCGGTCTCGCAAATGTTCAGTTTCTAGCGTAATGATAGAAATAACTATTTCGTACCAATAGTATAAAACTAATAATTAGTAATTTGTGTACAAATAATTTTATTTATTAAAACTTTATTACATAACACTGCTTTGTAGCTAATTTCAGAGTGATGTGTTGAATCCAATTATTTTAATGTTTTTTTTAATGTAATGTAGTGTTAATCTTGGTATCTAAATTTATTACTTACCAAGTATTTTACTTGTAGTATATAGCAAATTTAAATTTAATAAACTTACTAAATATCTTATTGTTTTGTTACAATTTACATTATGTTTGTTGGTTATGTTTTACCGACTTTCCGAGTGCTCTATCTTGCCGACTCCCGCCAAGCAGAATTTGTTGCCAATATTGTGAACCAAATGCACTATCTTCTATAATTAAATTTCATTCAATATTCCACCATTTTCTTTTATTATTATTAAGCGAAAGAATGTTTGACAAACTATACTTTTTTATTATCAATATATTTCTTTAAGAAATGCTTTAGAAAGAGGTGAGTTTTTTCCAAAATTTCCCGGTCGCTTATCTGGTTGGTGGAGACCTGGGGAATTGACGTTTGGGCGTTACTTAGACGACGGTAAACAACACATTTCAATGCGTGAATACGAAAAAAATAATTATAACAATAAACTCTTTTTTTGTTAAGCTGTGAATTTTTCAATCCACCCTCGTTATTATTATATTAATTGAAAGGAATATATTATATTTGTCTACAAAAACAAATCTAAATAATTATCTACGTAAAATATAAATTATTTATAATATGTATATTATTGTATATATTATATCGATTGTCCATTAATAATGTCTAATAACGTAAAGAAGTAAAAATAATATAGAGAACAAATTACAAGTACATATCCTATATATAGAATACAATATAGTTCTCTTTTTGTGTCTGTCCTGTCCACATAAGATTAGCTTTGTACTTTGTAGAACAAATCAATATATAATGACATATATCGTTAACAAAAGCAGGTCGAGTACGTACAAATATACTCGTATGTGAATGTTTCCGTGTTTCCCAAGAAAACATCATTAGAACACATTATAATATTTTTTCCACCACCGAGAGTAAAAGTCAATTTCTATGGTGTGAAAATTGAAAGAGAAGTTAACCATTTTGTCTCTAGAGAAAAAAATAGGACGTTATTCCACTAGGCGAGTGTTTATTATTTCGACAAATAATGACTTTTAATACTTTAACATACAATTCTCTACATTTCGGATATAACAAGATCAAAACTGACGCACCGGCATCATCAACTATTTCTTGCGGTTCTATAGCAATTCAACTAAATTACAAGTAGAATTATTGAAAGTAAAGGTGCATTCAAAAATGAAAATTAGGTTTATGGTTTTTGTTTAGGTTTAAGTAAGTCATTCATAAATGTAATTTAAATTACCTGAAAATTAGTTTTGATATGTACAGACATCTATGTAAATGTTTCAAAAACAAGATTAAAATATCGGTAGAACAGTACTCAACAAGACACCTGTGCGCCGTGAAACTGTCATTCGCTTAGCATTGGTATTTCAGCAATTAAGTTATGACAGTCTCCATGTTCTCGCATTTGTTTAAAAAGCCGAATCCACTAAGTGGATACTAAATAAAGATGGGTGCATATATCTATATCATTTCAAACTCATTCTCATTGGTGAAGTTTGTGACGTCAAACTAAATCATAAACCAAAATTTGGACCTTGCAATGTTTAACTTTATGATTTGGATTTAGAGACACTAAATTCTGAAGTATGAATGGAGTCATTACATTATATGCGGGCAAAGTCTTTAAATCTAAAGTATAAACCATAAATCTAAACCTTATTTTTATTTGTGAATGTACCTTAAGTTTCAAAAAACTGTCAACAAATTTTTACCGATAAACGATTCAAATGTCAACAAATTTCTGTTTTATTTTATTTATTTATTTAGCATACAATGCCCACCAGGAAAAATCCCAATAAAAGGGCAGGATAAAAGGCAAAATACAATACATATAAAAATAAAAACATCTGATGTGGCCAACACATGACCTCTCGTCAATTTCATGTTTGAAATAGCAATGAACTTTAAGTAAAGTATCACTTCCGGTTGATCGTTCGTAAACAACATCTAATTTGTTGTTCCAATAAATAGAAAAGTCTGTAATACCAAATTTTGGATTATATTTTATTATGTTATTCCTCGAAAATCTGAGAAATTTGAGAAGTTTTGGAGAATGATTTAATATATTTTTTCAAGAAAATCTGTTTATAGCTTCCTGTAAAGTAATACTTCCGGTTTATCAATTTTAGAAAACATCTAATATGGCGTTCTCATTAATATAAAAGTCTTAATTACCAAATTAGAAAAGTTTTGGATCGTATCAATTTATTTTTCACGAAAATCTGTTCAGAGCTTCTAATAAAGTATCACTTCCGGTTTATCAATTTTAGCCAAAATCTAATATATTGGTTCCCGTTATATAAAAGTCTTAAATACTAAATTTGACAAGTTTTGGAATATATCATAATATATTTTTCACAAAAATCTGTTCAGAGATTCAAGTAAAGTATCACTTCCGATTTATCAATTTTAGAAAAAATCTAACATGTCATTCTTATTAATATAAAAGTCTTAAATACCAAATTTGAAAAGTTTTCGATTATATCAATATATTTTTAATGAAAATCTGTTCAGAGCTTCAAATAAAGTATCACTTCCAGGTTATCAATTGTACCCAAAATCTAATATGTTGTTCCCCTTCATATAGAAGTCGCAAATACTAAACTTTACAAGTTTTGCAATATATTATAATATATTTTTCACGAGAATTTGTTCAGA
Source organism: Harpalus rubripes (assembly GCA_963082715.1). Lineage (NCBI taxonomy): Eukaryota > Metazoa > Arthropoda > Insecta > Coleoptera > Carabidae > Harpalus > Harpalus rubripes. Next base: position 8,808,729 of record OY720459.1, on the reverse strand, counting down.
GCTTCATGTAAAGCTGCGTGTGTGCGTGCGTGCGTGTGCGTGTGCGTGTGCGCAAGCGCGTGCGTGTGTTTATGTGTATGTGTGCGTGTGGGTGCGGGTGTGGGTTTGGGTGTGGGTGTGTGCGTTTGCGAGTGCGTGTGCGAGTGTGTGTGTGCGCGTGTGCGTGTGCGTGTGCGTGTGCGTGTGTGCGTGCGAGCGTGTGTGCGTGTATGTGTGTGCGTGTATGTGTGTGCGTGTGTGTATGTGTATGTGTGTGTGTGTTTGTGTGTGTGTGTGTGTGTGTGCGTGCGTGACGATTTTTTCGTCCACGATAACTCTTACAAGAAACTTCCGAAAATTTCTATTTTCCGTATTTAAGCTTTCTACATTCATGTAAAGAGTTGATTAGATTTTGGGTAAAATTGGACAACCGGAAGTGGTAACAGTTTTTAATGAAAAATTATATTAAAATATAATGCAAAACTTTTCAGTGAATGTAGAAAGCTTAAATACGGAAAATAGAAATTTTCGGAAGTTTGTTGTAAAAGTTATCGTGGACGAAAAAATCGTCACACACACACACACACGCACACACACAACACACACACACACACACACACACACACACACACACACACACACACACACACACACACACATCATCGAATTTTTGGACGATAACATTACCTCCCTTACCTACGGTATGACGGGACGTAAAAAATATTTGTTGCAATAATTGTCATTTAAATGTAACGCAGTCTTCATCAAGTACTTAATGAGGAGTTCCGTGTTCAAACTTATACATATTCATAAAATATGAAGTTGAAAGTTCTGTAAACGGTAGGAAAGCTGTCAGACATTCTTCATATTTTACGAGAAACAAGTTTATTCGTAACTGTTTGTGAAATAAAGAGAAAGAAACATGTGTCGTTCAAATGTTTCACATATAATGAATACTTTACAAACAAAAGTTTGGTACTGTTATTGTGTAGTTTATTATTAATATGAAGTAAATTGAGATATTATCTAAGTTTATATAATTGACAGGTCAGTGTCACGAATTATACTACAATCGGGATGAGTTATTTCTACAACGTTTGCTCACATTTTATTGTGACATTTTAACTTGATCAAAAACTCATGGAATTATTTTGAGCTTTGAAGTGAATTTAGAAGAGGATCTTTGTATAGAACGTCCAAAACCAACCAAACTGACTTGAACATTACGATTGTACGCAGCAAGATAGAGATCTTAAATGTTTTTGCTCGTTAATTCAAATTAAAAAATCTGGCTATCACAAGATCCACCGTCAATTCCATGTTTGAAATAGCAATGAACTTTAGATATCACTTCCGGTTGATCGTTCGTAAACAAAATCTAATTTGTTGTTCCAATAAATAGAAAAGTCTGTTATACCAAATTTTGGATTATATTTTATTATGTTTTTCCTTGAAAATATGTTAAGAGCTCCAAATTAAGTACCACTTCCGGTTTATCATATAAGTATAGTCAAAATCTAATGTTGTTTCAAATTATACACGTGTTTTAAATACCAAATTTGAGAAGTTTTTGATCATGTTTTAATAACTGTCAACATCATACATTAACTCCTCATTTAATTCAAATCTTCTTCCCCTAAGAATTTTTTCATATTTTTAAATAATAAAAGTCACTAGGTGCTAAATCGGAACTATAAGGTGGATGGCGTAGTTCTGTAAAACCGCAGTCCCTGATAATGTCTGCAACTTTACGGGCTTTGTGAACCAGTCGGGGTATTCTTCATGCCTAAATCATCATGCAAAATTTTCAAAACACTGGTTGCTGATAAAGACAGTTTCTAGGCAATAACAGAAACCTTCAACCGTCGATCTGTAACCACTAATTTTTCAACTTGTTGAACATTTTCTGCAGTTCTAAAGCTAATTTAAAATAATTTTCTAAAACATAATAAACCATATACAATGGGGTCATACCAAAAAGAAAAAATGTTGATTTTTCTTTCATAATGAAAAATTTACCTAATATTATGCATATATACATCAAATATATTTAATATTATTATACTTTTCATTCATGATTTTCTTTATAAAGATTCTGAGTTTGGTTTTGTGGCGTCACAGTTTTGTACACAAATACACGATAGTGAGGCACACCCGTACTCGTGCTTTTACTGTACATGAACAGATCTGTCACTTTTTTCTAACATAACCTTATATAACCAATATTTTGAAAGTAACGTCAACATCCTTGTAACAAGTTATTTTTTTAAAAAAAGTAAGTACAAATAACGAAATATGCTAAATAAAAATATAAATAAATACAATTTATGTTTGATTTAGATATTACAATGGTTGTACAATATTGTTCTGTGTCGTCCTACAAGAATAACTCGTTGAGAAGTAAAAATAAAATTATCGTATCGTTTGTATTCTTATGACTCAATATATAAGGGAAAGATGGTATAAGGCAATAAATACTCCAGAAGTTTTGAAGACTATGTTTCAAGCCTGGTTTCAAAACACAATGACATAAACGGCAAAAGTAGTTCCATTTTTGCTCGGTAGATGTCACTACGGCCGAAAAACTGTTACGTCATTCGAAATTATATATAAACTTTAAAAAATTATTACTGTAAAACTACAAACTTATGTTTCATAAAATATATATTTTCGTAAGTAGTTTTAAATGTACTTTCAGAAAAAAAAAAATTGGAAAATATGGTATGACCCCATTCCATTTCGTAATAGGAGAAACCGGAAGTAGAATTCAGGACCTTTTCAAACCAAAAAGTGCTATCTCACGTCGCTATCTCCCCCCACTTTGTAAACTAGGTACTATTTGTCCATATTTTCTCAATGACCCTGTATATCTATTTTATTCCATCGCGATTTCTCTCGGGCAATGAATAACAATCTGTACTTTGCAATCTTCAGATAAATATTAGCATAGGTATATCTGTTATTCGCATAAACATAAAGAAACAATATGGAAATATACTTCGCCACATGGATAACTCTTTTCATTTTATAAATGAAAAGCTTTTGTATTCCACTCAATCTTCGCTATTCGCTGCATATTTCTGTATGATGATAGTTTCAGATAAAGAGCAATAAAAATGAGCCATATAAATTTCGCAATATGCTACAAGATTATCACTTTAATACTGTTCAAGTGTGTATAACATGGCAACAAAATTCGTTTCCTGAACCTTCTTAAAATAAGCATTCTATTCTTGTTGTAATAATGAATTAAATTATAATCATTAACATTTAATTTTTTTACAAATTAAACGTACCTACTTTAAGACTCTTTCTTCATGTCTGATAAAAAAGTACATTCTTTTCATTAAAATAGGTTCGTAAAGTAGTTACGTATTTTTTACATAATAAAAGCGTGAAAATAATTCACTTTTTAACACAAGCGGATGAAAAAAAATAACCCTTATGGCACTTTTTACATGCTTTTATTGTATTTATTTTATGTAATGATCGTCTTCGATATCTCCCTTGTCGTTAGAAATTAAGTATAAATTTATGAACTGAATTTATTCGTATATACTCAAGGAGAAATATATTTTCATATACAGGTGTCTCACAACTCGCGCCCCACACGAAACTGACACTTGCCGACGACAATAGATTGCCAACAAATAGAAGAAAATAGTTTGCGTCTGCTTGCATAACGGAGTTACAAGACTTTTAAATCCACAAATCCGACGTAATCAAAAACCATTTTAGCGAACTAAAAGAAAAAAACGTAGACAAACATTTCATATATACGGATGCATCTAAAATAGAAAATAAAATAGGAGCAGCCTTTGTAACTGAAAATGAAACAATATTATACCACCTACCAAAAGAATACAGCATATACTCAGCAGAAATGATTAGTATCTACTTCAGCTTGCAACATATAGAGAAGAACCCCAAGAAAAACTACACCATTTGCACAGATTCTCTTAGTAGCCTCCAATCCATCATGACAATATACCCGAAACATCCCATAACAAAATACATCCAAGATCTTCTATTCCAATTCACGACAACCAACATACAAGTAAATTTCATTTGGATACCATCCCATATAGGTATACCAGGCAATGAAAAAGCAGATACAGCCGCCAAGGAAGCCACAAAAATACCTCTCACACCTATTCCCATAGAAGCAAGAGATATAGCAGCAACATTTAAAAACAAAATCAGAGAAAACTGGAACCTACGATGGAGCAATCTCCAAACAAACAAATTAAGAAACATACAAGAAAAAATCCAACCTTGGAAAGAACCCGAAAACTCTACCAGAAGAGAACAAACAATATTTACAAGAATAAGAATTGGACATACCAGAGCAACACATAACCACATCTTTGAAAGAACAAGCGTCAAAATATGCACTGATTGCAATACTCAGATCTCAGTAGAACATATTATACTACACTGTGAAAAGTACGATGAACAAAGGAGGAAATACCAGATACCAGAAACAATAAAAGAAGCCCTGAACACGAAGAACTACACCCGAATAATGAAATACATTAAAGATATACAAATATTTAATGAAATGTAAATATAAATGTAAAGTCGAATTATATGTATACCTATTATGCTAATACCCCATGGGTGAAGCATTATAAAAATAAAAAATAAAATCCACAAATCCCGGAAGGATATCTTAAGGATGATAATAGCTGTATTCTTTTTGACCCAATTGAAACTCAGCTCAGTACATAATTGAGTTGAGCTGAAGTGAGTTGAGATGTGTGCAAAAAGAACAAGTTTAATTGCATTTTATCATTTACTTCTTTGCCGATAGTATTTGCTGTAACAGTCAAATTTATTGACTTATTTTCTCAGCTATGATAGTGTTTATAAACGAAAAATAGATAATGTTGAAAATATATTAACTTGTAAGTATATCTATATATATGAATATAAATGTTGCTGTATTATATAACCTTAAAATGCCAACTGAGTGTTTCAAATCATTTTGAGCTTTTTAAACTAGGAGTGCAGCATCGGAAAGGGGGGAAGTGAGTATACTCAAAACAACTCAGATCAGTTGTGGCAAAAATAACAACGATTTCCTGAATTTATCTGAAGTGATCTGAGATGAGCTGAGATTTTGTCCGAAAAGAATACAGCTATTATTACAAAATAAAACTGGTTGCTAAGTTTTAAAAATACTACTAGTGAGTTACAAAATTTGTTTGACTTACTGTAATTTTGACACTTTAGAGTTGACTTTTCACTGTCAACAAATTTAGGTTAGCGAAGGTGTCATCCGATATCATCATTTATATCGTACAGTGCAACGTGTTGTAGCAGCTGTGTAAAATGTGTTAAACGAAAATATTATTGTCATTTGAATTCTTTGAGATTAAAACAACAAATGGTGGCTCTAAAAAGAACCGTTTTATTGTAATGATCCACAAGATTTCTATCCGGAAAACGTTCCGAATAGACTCGTGCTGCCTCTCTGGCGTTACGTCCACATTCTGCGAAAATTATAATCATTTCTAAGTAATCAGCGGCTGAATACATGGTAAGAATTTGCCTTTTTTTATTCACCTTGTCAAATTTAATTTGACACTGACATTTTTCGAAAACTAAAGTCGCTCACACATTTTAAAGACGATTTGATTTGTATAAAACCCTAGTAACGTAAAATTACGGCAAACACACGTTAAAGGTGTAGGTATCTGATTGGTCTATTTTAAGACGTCTTTTCTCGAATATCTTTTAAGCTAGATTATTTTTCTTCGAAATTACACATCCGAGTGCAGTCTCGAGTTTCCTCATTCGCTCTGGGCGCGAGTTGTGAGACAGCCTGTATTTCGAATTGTATTTTATTCACCTATACGCACATATAATTTGTTTTTTTTTAATTTTCCTCGGCGTTGTCAAGTTATCCCGTTTTTTCTCTAAAAATGACCTAATACACGCATTTCTTTATAAAGGCGTACAGAAGTTATTTTAATAGTAAAAATTAAGAAAAAAAAATTCTGTATAACTGTAACTATACTCTATGTTCTCATATAATTTTAAAAAATATATAATTATACAGGTGTTCAATAAAGCGAATAAAATTTACTCAATTTCAAATGACTATAACTCGTCATTTTCAAATAGAACACCCTATATTTTATTATTTAGTTAGGTTTCTTTTTATGTTATTAAGGGTATCCTATACCTAAAACCAATAATTTCGGAGTTATTCACCATTTTTATCTATATTTATTTAAATTAAATCTAGTATACTATGGAAATTATGTTTTTATTAAGAAACAATTGTAATAATGAACAGTAGCCAATAAATAAAACTGTTTATTATTAATATTAGTGCGATTAGGTAATAATTTATTCATATGAATTTTTCGCAAGAAGAACTATCAATACCTATCGCACAAATATTAATAATAAACAGTTTTATTTATTGGCTAATGCAAACTACTGTCCATAATTGCAATTGTTTCTTAATAAAAACACAATTTCCATAGTATACTAGATTTAATCTAAATAAATTTAGACAAGAATGGTGAAAAACTCCGGAATTATTGCTTTTAGACATAGGATATCCTTAATAACATATAAAGATAACATAAAAAGAAACCCAACTAAATAATAATATATAAGTTGTTCCATTTGAAAATGACGAGTTGTAGTCATTTGAAATTGAGTAAATTTGATTCGCTTTATTGAACACCCTGTGTAATTATATTTTGTTAAAATTATATGAGAACATAGAGTATAGTTATAGTTGTACAGATTTTTTTTTCTTAATTTTTATTAATTTTATCTTTAGTACGCCTTTACAAAGCAATGCGTGTATTAGGCCATTTTTAGAGAAAAGCGGAATGAATTAACAACGCCGAGGAAAATTAAAAAAAATTATGTGCGTATAGGTGAATAAAATACAGTTCAAAATATATGAAAATATATAGGTGTTCCATTTAAAAAAAAAGAAACAATTCTCGCCGAGCCGTAATGAAACACCCTGTATATGTGAAAATAATTTTATGTTATACTCCTTGAGTAGACGAATAAATTCTGTTCATAAATGTATGCTCCATTTCTAACGACAAGGGAGATATTGAAGACGTACCTTTCAAAGACTCAGCCTGTTAATTCGTCATTGTCAAAATAATGATTTTTTAGGAATACACAGCTAATTTCTGATTGAATAATATATATGTATGTATTTAGTAGAATATGAAGAAGACACGTAAACTTTAATTTGCATATTATGTTTTAATTCATACGGTTTACATAAATTTATATTTTGAGGTTACCCCTGAGGCAAACTGACAGAGGAAAAATGGCGAATTAGTCACCATGTAGGATAAGCATGTATATATGTAGGTTGAAGAAAAAGGGTGAAAAAAAGTGAAAAAGAAATACGAAGCAATAAAAGGAAATGGTTTCAGGTGAACACCTAATTATTTCAACAAGAACATTTTATGCCTTGGTTGCGAGATATCTCATTATAATCCTCCATATGAGGAGTAGATAAAATGTGATTGGTGTTAATCCTGCTGGTATGAAACTTACACAGACTATGAAAGAGTACGTCGATTCAAATGTGACGAATGTGCATAACTGCCATCTTGCTTCAATAGGCTGAGATGACAAAAATTTACCGAATAATTTATTTTTACCTTCCGTCACCTTTAGGTAAGGAAGGTATTGTCTTAGGTCAAAAAATTCGGTGGTGAGTTTTTGATGAATAAGCACGTTTTAGGGTCCCTAGAATACGAATTTACTATTTTTACGATGATGTCTGTGTGTGTGTGTGTGTGTGTGTGTGTGTGTGTGTGTGTGTGTGTGTGTGTGTGTGTGTGTGTGTGTGTGTGTGTGTGTGTGTGTGTGTGTGTGTGTGTGTGTGTGTGTGTGTGGATGTGTGTGTGTGTCTGTGTGTGCGCGTGCGTGCGTGCGTGCGTGCGTGCGTGTGTGTGTGTGTGTGTGTAACAAAATTTCGTCTGCGATAACTCTAATACTACAATTTCAAAAATAATTCGTATTCTTCTTCGTTACATCCGTATGAAGAGCTGATTAGATTTTGGTTACAATTGGTCAACCGGAAGTACCATCATTTGAAGATTTTAACAGTTTTTCTTGAAAAAACTATGCTAAATATCATTTTTTTACATTTGATGTTATTATAAATATTAAAGAATATTTTATTCTCTATACGATTTGACTGCATTTTATACTTAATATTAAATGGATATAGAGTTAAAAAATTATAAAGAAATTAAATTTCATAAAGTAGCCATAGCTATGAAAACAGCTGCTATATTAAGAAAATTCTGATTGAAAGATGTCAGTGTCAAGTGAAATTGACATAGTGTGTTTGTCTTATAATTTTACTGGAAATATAGGATCTTTTGCTATAAATTTTCTGTATGTAATTTGCATAAAATAAATGCAACTGCCGGAAGGTAATGTACAAGAAATAGAATCTTTAGCAAGGAACTTTCTGTATGAAATTTGTACACAATACATAGAACTGACGGAAGGTAATGAGCTGGCCACATCAGATTTTTTTATGAAGATTTTGAGTAATCATTTAGTTCATGCTTATAAGATAGAAAGCCAACATATGCGTAATTAATATTAATACAGGCTTGCTTCAAAAATATAATATGTTTCTGTTTTACAAGAGTTTTGCCTTAAGCTCGTCATGTTCTTCCACTCTCCCCTACTTATAATGGTATAGCTGTAACTTCCTTATGTACAAGCAGACGGGAGATAGAAAAAATTGTTGTGTACAACATATTTCCTATGTTGATGACAGTTTGTCCCGTATTTCACATGTCAGCAGATGTTATTCATCGTAACAATTTATATTGCTGGATTATAATATGTCGCAGCGAAATACATCGTCTCTATACATATTTTTAGTGATTAATCGTGTGTAATAACGGCTTACTGCGCCTTATTCATGTCTGCTTCTCAATTGTAAAATTTGTGAAATATTTTGCATGATTTATAAAAAGATTGGCACTTCAAAGCTTACAAATTTTGCTATAGTGCAGCAGTATTAGACGACAGATTGTTGATTGGAAATTTTCAGATAAAAATGAATTATTTGTTACATAAGGGCAAACTTTAAATCCGAATATAAGTATAGTAGACCAAATGGTTTGTATCTAATGTACCTACAAACTACTTAAACATACAGTCTAACTTCACTCATGAGTACCTCTGTATACCTCTAGAATTCTAAATAATATTTGTTCTCTTCAGAAAACCTCTAAATTCGAAATAAAATAAAAGATTATATCAAAGTATTTATCATGTTCATTTGTTTCAAACAGAAAAATTAAACAATTAGATTTCAGCAGTAAAAACAATAGTCGTTCAAAATAAAATAAAAAATCTGATGTGGCCAACACATAACCTCTCGCCAGATATTTTACCTGCTTGTACGCATAAAACGAAAAATATTTTTAAATACAAATACATACCTATATTCATGTCTCACTACAAAATAATTCTCACATATATTTGCAACATCTATGGGATATTTTAATAAAAATTATGTACAATACATACATTTTCTTTACATTCTATATCCTGAAATTTTCTTTTTCTACTTTCCTTTTCTTTTTCTTTATATTCGTCATTTTTTCGCAAATTCCTTTTATATTCTCTTTTGCGTTGTTATATATATGTATATATATATATATATATATATATATATATATATATATATATATATATATATATATATATATATATATATATATATATATATATATATATATATATATATATATATATATATATATATATATATATATATATATCACCATATACCTAATGTTATATTGAAATCGTATGTAAAAATATATTTTTTTAAAAATTAAGAAAGAACATTTTCTGTGACTTCATTATTTTGAACCGGAGAAAGGGATGTTTATTTAAGAACGCAACCTGGGATAGCGTGCGAGCGCGAGTTTTAATTTGATTTTGATAAAAACTCATTTTACTCTCTGTCTCTTGTTTATTATATGGAATTTGCGTGATTTGTATTACTTTTATTACGAATTTCGATTTGAAGCAAGAATTTGACAAACTAAAATAGTAGCCTTCAAACTATTGTTCGAATATCAAACAGATGATTTGCCATGTTTAAATTACCTGCATATGCTATTGCTATGGGGCTTACCTTTGAATATACAAATCTACTAGCGTAGATGTATATATTCAATGGGGCGTACCGATGCTATGGCTCTACGGCCATTCATTGATTTGAATTCTACGTCATAAATCTAATGATCTTTTCATATAGATGAAAACTCGAGGAATACGCAAAAATTATAATTTTTAGAATGGTGATTTTGGAGTTATGCGATCCGAAAGAATCGTCACACACACATACCCATCAATACATACATTCATACATTCAGACAACATTGGGAAAATAGTAAAATAGTATTCTACGGACCCTAAAACGTACTTGTTCATTAAATATTCATCATCTAATTTTTTGTCCAAAGACAATATCTTCCTTTGACGGAACATTGTACTCATATGTTCTAATTCGTAGGTATGAAAAATATTATCTACCTGCTTTCCAAATCGGATAAAGATGATATTTGACACTGCATAAAAATTTACACGAGTTGTCATATATCTGTCTACTGACACTAGCTTGAAATACCAGTGCAAATTTAGCTCCAATATCATGCAAACAAAGAAAAACTATGCCCTATCCTCAACAATAGAATTGGTAAGATGGAACAGTATAATTCAGAACATTCTTGTGTTTACATAAAATAAGTACTGCAATGGCAGGAAGTAATGTGTTAGTCACATCAGAATTTTTCTCTGCTGAGTATAAACAAAAATCTGGTGTGGCCAACACAATACCTTCCGCTATTTGCAGCCCGAGTCACAAAAAAGATTAAGTTAATCCTTATTTTTAGTCTAATCTAATCCAAGTAACTACCTTTTTTTAAAACCCCTCAACAGGATTAAATCCCAATTACAGAATGGGTTCACATTCACACATATCCATGCCTTAGTGGGATTCGAACCCAGAGCCCCGAGGGCATTCATGACATGAGGCGTTGCATTGAGCCACCGGAACTATAATAAAATGAAGATTAAATTTTAAATATTGGGATAGAATAGAATTCACTAATCCCAAAGTGAGGATTAGCTTAAACATTTTTGAGAATCGTTAATTTTTATTAATCTAAATACATACATTACTTATGCTGGAAACTGTATTGAATTCTTTTTCTTTTTTGTAGGTATGGGGTCTCGTGGCCGCGTGCCTGAGTGTGAGGTCGCGAATCTGGGGAACCGGGTTCGATCCCGACCGACGCCAATTATTTCCAATTTTAAATGGCACAAAATTGACCCCTGTGGTGCACTCTCCACGCCAGCAATGAGTGCCCGTGAGGTGACGCGTGGTAAGCGCCCGCACGGTGCAAATATTTCATCATTACCGAATTCTGTGTACAAAGCAGATTGTCACACCCAGTAATGGGTAATAAGCCGTGATGATATATTTATATTTATTTATTTTCTATTTACTTTTTCTTTTAAAACGTCAGTAATATTATTCTGAAATGATTAGTTCTTTGATAGTGTCATTTATCTGTCAGTTACATACATTTGAATAACTGCGTTTTGTTTGTTTAAAGCGGAGGCCCTGGGATTTAAATTATAGGTTATTTTATAAATTTATCCATAAAATATATAGAAAAAGTATTAATGCAAATATATATAAAAAATTTAATAATCTTTAATTTTTATAATAACATTAATCTCCAAAAAATAACATTTAAAGGTATTTTTCGAAGAAAAACTATTTTGAGCTTCTAATAAAGTGCCATTTCCGGTTATCCGATTTTCACCAAAATCTAATGGATTCTTTCCATTACAGAAAAAGTTCGAAATACAAGGTTTCAAAATTTTCTGAATGATAGTATTTGAGTTAGAGTGTAGGATTCACACACACACACACACACACACACGTACGCACGCACACGCACACGCACACGCACACGCACACGCACACGCACACGCACACGCACACGCACACGCACACGCACACGCACACGCACACGCACACACACACACACACACACACACACACACACACACACACACACACACACACACACACACATACACACATACATACACATAGTCACACAGAATACAGAAATCATCGTGAAAATGTTAAAATTGGATTCTAGAGACCTTAATACGTCGTCATTTACCAAAATCGCAATATGCGATTTTTAGCACGATCCCTATACCTCCCTTACCAAGGTAGTGGGAGGTAAAAAATACCAATTATTTAAAATATAATCTTGTTGTACGTACATTCAACTTATTTTTACATCAACTTCATAACAACACATAAGTATTTCCCACTCAAATCAATTGAGTGATTCAATCTACATTACAATGTACAACAAATCATTACTCATACAGTAGGTGCAGTGACAAAGATAGCGACAAGCAGGGTCGTTCCTGGGGGTACTGTCGTAAATATATAATTCGCCGCCGCTAAGTGATAACTACACAACAAAACACAATCTTTACTATCATTCATACGTGGTGATACCCAAAATATGCGAGAATTATTTTCTGGCGGTTGGTAGGGCGGTATTCCAACTTCTCCCAATAAGTGCCTTCACTAGACAGCCTTTTGGATCAGTTCATGTATTTTTTTTTTTCGCAAAGCGCTGTTTGGCGTGTTCAGCGGTATTTCAATGGAAGGCAGTAAAGTTATTAAATAAATAAAATCCGCAGCGGAAACTGTCGCATTTCTTCGGAAGACTTACGGGGTGGCAGTGCCGGTTTAATGGGGGGGGGGGGCTTTGGGGTCTATAGCCCCCGGCGGTAGATACGTAAAGGGCGGTACACCGAGCAGAGCACGTTCTTAAATTATTTTAAATAAGAAATTTACTTAAAGCAAATTTAAGAGCCAGGGGGCAAAGGATGAATGTCCATTTTCTAGCAAAATGAGATGATTAGTACTTATAGATTGAAGGTGGGCGCTTTTAAATGGTATGTGTAAAGGAGGCAAAACGGTAACAATCCTAAGATACAGGCCTCAGAAAGACAAGCTCTAAAAAGGATGACGGTCCAAGCGTCAGGGTATAAAAAGATGAATGTTCGACAGCGATTTTGTTAAGCTAAGAGCGGTGTCAATGGCTATCTGATGAGATTCCGTAACTCAGTAGTTAATTTTTAGCAACTGATTAAAAATTTAACCAATTAAGTATCTATGTTGACAATATAACAAACAATGGCTAAAAATTAACCACTGAATTACACAATTAATAAAACTACCAAACGACGCAAAAAGTTTGGACGAGTGACTGACGTAGCTAAAAACCTCCGACTGCAAGTCATGAAACTGATGCAGATTTCTCCTGTGAACATTTGAAATGTTCTATTAACCAACGTTTCAGAACCAATTCGAAAATAACTTGTCATTGAATTTCAAAAATATGGGAGTTCGTGGACTTTTATAATTTCTACCTATAGTTTATTCCACGAGACCTTTCATTAAATCAGGACTTCGAACCGGATCTGAATCGAAAACCGTAAACCGGCAAAAATAACGGAGAAATTCTGTTAGGTCCCACATAAGTTGAAACTTGACCCTTCTATGGGTATAATAATTTTCAGAAATGACCAATCTGAGTTTCGAAATAAGATTAATACACTTTGTCATTCCAAAAGCATTAGATGGGGTTTTAAACTTTAAAATTCGCGTAATGAAAAAACAAAATTTGTAATATTCATATTTTTTCCCTGGCTATTGCAGGTTTGATGTTGGAAAAACGATTTTTTCTTTGTTGAGAATGGCGATTTTAAAAAATTAGCCCTGGCGGCAAAATGTCTTAAGTCGGCACCGCGGGAAGGAAGATTTCAGCCATGCAAGGGTATACGAGTGATTTTCTCGTGTTAAAAGTGGTCGAATGTTAACTGAACTGAAGTGAAGATGAACCTCGACCGGGACGTTCTACGACTTCCAGAATGTCCGAAAGGATTAAAAAAATTATGATACTATCATGTCTGATTCGTGAGTAGAACAATCGATGAGTTGGAGATATTCACTGGAATATCTCGGAATTTTGACTAATAATTTGAAGATGATATTCGCTCTACTCGTATGACGTTCCAATGACCAAAGAGCTAATCATTTGAGTGTGTATCAGAATTTGAAAGAACAGTCAGGTATCGATCCGGAATTTTTGTAATCTCTCCCAAATACTGATGCTGATTTTCCTAACAGGAAACAAAACTTGATGTTAATACGTTACTTTTTAATGTCCACCATTAAAAAATCGTCAGATGTTTCCCCAAAGATGACATTCGGGCAGAAAATAAATCTTAGATATTTTGGGTAGCATCTTGTAAACACAAAAAATATAAAACTTTTTTAAAATATTGCTACATTCTCGCACATATTGTAATCTGATAAAATATTTACGTTATTTATATAAATATTTTGTTATCGTAAAGTGACCATATCCATCCAGCATTACACTGGATTGTCCAGAATTCTCATGGCCAGCATTGATAAGCGTCCGTCATTTTGTATAGTATTGATATGTGCCCGTTATTTTGCCCACCATTAACCTTATTATCGTTTTTTAAAGGAACGAAATAAAGTTTTAGGAAATTAGTTGGCATACCTGCCTTTTTTGGTTTTACTCAGGTTCAGAGTTCTTTTTATTGCTAATTTCCAAGTTTAGTTCTCAAAATTGTATAAAGTTTTTGTGAATTTTAAGTAATTGTCATATTATATGGGAGTCATAAAACAAAATTAGAAAAATGTTTCAGTAAGTATTAATGAGAATGAAGAAAATATATTTAAAAATAACCAAATTATTTTCTTTAATTCTAATTTTGTTTCATTAACCATTATTTGAATCTATAAATCTAATAATTGTTGTTTAAAACAAATGAACATAGATGAGTGACATATCATTGGAAAGCTAAAAAATCTCTTTTCAATGGAAGAAAATAAAAAAGTGCTCTAATGTAAATCAAAGTGCAGTATTATTACACATTTGGATATAATTCGGAAAAAACAGAAAACTGTAAAATTTACATTTTCGTCTATTTGTACTTATCTAGTGACCTATACATTTATCTCGAATAACGATATACCAATATAATTGTCTTCGCAATGGGGCAATTTAATTGACTTATTATTAGTGTTAATGCTGATTATACAAATATAAAAAAAATATGGTACATGGCATTTTTTTGTTTAATTTCCAGTGTCCAGCATAGACTTCGATGAGATCTGATCACTTTACATTGTTATGTTATCTATACGTTCAACGTAATGACGGCCGCCCCACGTTTTGGCCGCTAGCGTGCGGGGTAAGCATTGCACGCCCGCTAGAAACGGCCCTGGCGACAGGACATGGTGCAGACAGCTCGTCGCTGAACTTGTCCATGTCTCTGTCGATGCAGAAGCAGTTTAATCACCTCGTGCCTCTGCAGCAGCACTCACGTCATTATGTTGGCGTCGGCGACACCTGTTATATAATAATAATAACTTTATTTACGGACTATACCCTTTTGTACAAAACAAGTTACACAAATGAAATAATAAATATATCGAAAATATATAAGTAAAGTACATATATAATTTAATTTAAATACATAATAATTATGATAAGGTAGATTTTAAATCTTTCTTAAAACTGTTCAAAGGTCTATTAAATATACATATATTATCATATACAGAGTTTACATTTCCGATAATCCTGTTTAGAGGGGAGAAAAGCATATAGTTGGTTCTAGCATCGGTTCCTTTCAGCAGTGCAGTACTACGAGTAATATATTGAGGTACTAATAAAGACAACATGTTGAGTATTTCAGTTGAGATGATCAAATTATTTAAAATTTTGAAAATGAAAATGATGTCATAGTATTTTCTCCTTACATTTAGAGGTGTTAAACCAAAATATTGTAGTAAGAGAAAATAATTTGAATTATCAAATTGGACATTACTTTTGTAGGCTAAATATTTAACAAACTTTTTTTGAACATTTTCAATTCTTTCAATATGTGTAATATAAGATGGCGACCAGATAACAGAGCAGTATTCCAATGTAGATCTAATAAAAGCATTATAAATTATTAAGAGAGTACGGATGTTTGTAAAATCTTGCGAAATTCTTTTCAAGAAACCTAATAATTGTAATGATTTATTTATTACTAAATTAAAATGTTCATCAAATAGCAATTTAACGTCTAATATAATTCCAAGATCTCGTATAGAAGTGACTAATTTTAAAGTTACATTGTTTATTTTATAAAGGAAATCAATATGTTCTCGTTTTCTTGAAAAACGCATATGTTTACATTTTTCTAGGTTAAGCTCAATGAAATTGTTTTTACACCAGGTGTAAAATCTATCCAAATCTGATTGTAACTTGGCACAATCATCAAGAGTTCCAATATCTTTATAAATTTTTAAATCATCTGCAAAAACAGAAATTTTTGAATATAGTATAACTGCATGCAAATCATTAATATATAGAGAGAAAAGTAAAGGCCCTATATGCGACCCCTGTGGAACGCCAGAGGTAACTCTGATCATTTTAGAAAAAATACCATTAACCTTAACAAATTGAGTTCTATTTACGAGATAAGATTCTAACCAATTTATGAGTGGATCTCCAATTCCTGAATTGTTTAATTTATGAATTAGTAGTTCAATATTCACCCTATCGAATGCCTTTTTGCAATCTGTATATATACTATCTACGTAGAGACCTTTATCCATACACGTATAGGCAAACTGTATGTATGGTAATAAATTAGTAGCAGTAGATCTTCCTGCATAAAATCCGTGTTGCTGGTCTAATATAACATTTTTGAAATTTTCAAATAATTTTTCATAGACAATACATTCCAAGATTTTCGGGATAGCTGACAAGATACTAATAGGTCTATAATTGGAGATATCTGCTCTATTACCTGATTTGTAAATCGGTACTACATACGCAGATTTCCACTGATCAGGGAAACATCCTGTAGTTAACGATAAATTAAAGATGTAAGTTAAAGGTTCAGCCAATATATCGGCACCTTCTTTAAGGAAATAATTTGGTATTTCATCGGGTCCTGATCCTTTACTATCATCTAGTTTCGAAAGCCTTATTCTGACATCCTCGCAAGTGACTCGTACGTGATTTATGGTATTAGCCACAGGGACGTTATTATGGTGATCCGATTGAGAAAAATTACTTGTAGTATACACTGACTGAAAGTAATCAGCAAATAAGTCAGCAATTTGATTACCCTCTGAAACAGAAATATCATTGTAAAACATACTGTTAGGAATAAAATTATTTTCCTTTTTAGAATGCACATATTGCCAAAAGTATTTAGGTTCTTCGATGATATTTAATTGAACTTTATTTAAGTAAGAGGTATAATTATTATGAACAGAATTTTTACATTCTTTACGTAATTCGTGAAACACATTGTAATCATTAATAGTACCAGATTCTTTATATTTTTTATGTGCCATTTTCTTTTTAAATATTAAAGATTTAGAATTTGCTGTAAACCAAGAAGGAAAGGTACTTGTATTTTTTGCTTTTGTTAAAGGCACACAGTTTTCAATAGTATTGTATAGTATGGAATATAAACAGTTTACAGCATCGTATGAATTAGCAGTTACATAAAGTTCACTCCAGTCAATAAGAGATAAATTGTGAATAAGGATATCAAGAGGTACAGCTTTGTAATCCAGTCTATAACAGTCAGTTTTAGGTAGCTTATTACTAGATTCTGTCGTAGGTATTACAATATTTAGTGTTGGGTGATGTGTATCACATTTAACTAAATCAATATTAGATTTATTTACAGATATATCTGAATTTGTGCTTAATATAAGATCTAATATTACATTATTAACATTTTGAATGCTATTTAATTGCATAAGGCCTAAATGACTGAAATTATCGCAAAAATTTTCTTCGTTGTTATTAGAGGGACAACAAGTTAAAATATTGCATATATCTGGATCTTGTTCCCAAGTTATATTGGGTAGGTTGTAATCCCCAAGTAGAATAAACTCTGAGTAAGGATAATTACGCATTACAGATTTAACAGTAAGTAGATGGTCCATGTAAACCATATTATTGCACTTGGGGGGAATATATAGAGCACATATTATGTAGTTCTTGTTACAGACACTTATACTTATCCAAATTTCTTCTCTATCTTCGGTGTTTGCAGATATTATATTAGATGTGATGTCTTTCTTGACGGCTATTAGGACACCCCCTCCCATGGAAACTTTGAGGAGATCGAATCTTCTATCTTTTCTATAAATGGAGTAGCGTTGATCGACAATTTCAGAGTCGTTAATACCTTCATGTAGCCAAGTCTCTGTTAACACTATAACGGAATAGTTCTCACACAAAATATGTTTGTATATCAAATGTGTTTTCGTTCTCAGACCACGTACGTTTTGGTAATATATAGTAATATTATTATTACAGTTCATTTTACTTCTAAAAAAGGTTTATTTGCATTATTATTTTTAAATTTCAAAAAGAACTTATTTAAAATCACACCACTGGGCCAGTTATTAGCATCTAGAACGATATTTAAATAATGGTTGGGAAAACTTAATTTAAATGATGAATAGGTAGTATATTTAGGTTTTATTGAGGTTACGGCAAAGTTTTTAATTTTTAGAGCATTTAAATGATCTTCTATTTGTTTCGGTTTAACATCAGCTGACAAACGCGATATAAATACATGTTCATATTTAGGTACAACAGTAAGTGCAGAATTGTTGGATAAATTAGTACCGGAGCCGATGATAATTTTATTTCTTTGTTTCCTTTGATTTTTCTTGTTTAATATATAGTCTTCACTGTTTTCATTCACATTTAAGGTTATTTTGGGATTTTTATCAATAACTTCTTTTAGAGGTTCTATTTCATTTATATGTGGGTCACTTACCGAAGAATTAGATTTATGTCTAAATCTTCGTGCATATAATTTATCTGATGTATTATCTAGATTTGACACTTGTTTATTTATTTTCGTTTTTAAGTTGCTATAGACATCTGCCGTATTGTTAATAAAGGCAATATTATTGTCGCTAGTCGGTAATTCAGTTAATACTTGTTTATTTGTAGCTAAATCAGCCTTGATCGATAAGGATGAATTTATATCAGATAAATTATTATTGATATTATTTATGCTCGATTTAAGATGTTTTAATTCTTCACTGAGATTAATAATAATTTTATCTTGATTTTGAAATATTTCTAAATATTTATTTAATATATGTTCAACATTGGTCTCACTCTTATTAGCTTGGCACGTGTCACAAACAAATTTAAGTCTTTTATTTCTTGAGATACAGTTGTACTCACTTTTTTGAACAGATACACACACTGTATGAAACGTATTCTCACATTTTCCAAAACATGTTACAATTAATTCATCTTCTGGATTAAGTTCTTCTTTACACTCAAAACAACGGGGATCTGACTGATTCGCCATTTGCAATATATATTGTCAATTTATATCTGTAATCAACTTGAAACAAGGACATGCACTCAAATAATTCCCAAGTCTATATTGGTAAACTATTATTTTAATACATATAATAATGTGACAGTATCTGGGCATGCAATGTACGTAGATCGACAAGTTTGATGATTAAGAACAAGTATATGCACTTCAATAATAACGAAAATTAAGCTGGTCGCTAAAAAAAAGAAAACAGAAAGGTAGTAAGTGATTAAAAAAAATAATAGATATAACCTCAACTCTGCATTGATGGAAGCAATTTTATTGAAATCAGGAAAAAAATCTGATGTGGCCAACACCAAACCTCCAGCTATTTAATTTTTATTAATTTAAATATACATACTTACATATTTAGTTATTGCGGAAACTGTATTAAGATCCATTCCATATAACTATGGTTCTATTTACTATTTTCTTTTTACAACATTACTATTATTAATTTGAAATGATTAATTCTTTGACAGTGACATTTATCTGTCATACCTTTGAGATATGAACTGTGTAACCAAGGAGTTTTTCTTGTTTAAAGCGTAGGCTCCGGGATTAATATTATAGATAATTTTATAAATTTATCCGTAAAATATATAGAAGAAGTATTTATGTAAATCTGTAGAAAATTTAATAATCTTTAATTTTTATAATAACACAAATCTTGAAAAAATAACATTTAAAGGTATCTTTGAAAGAAAATCTATTTTGAGCTTTAAGTAAAGTGCCATATCCGGTTATCTGATATATCAATTTAATATATTCGAATAATTTTTAATGCTCTTAACTTATTGTTTCTGTATTTCATCAAAATTGAAGTTGTTATCTTGTTATTCATTTGTATTCCAAATTCTGCTCTGATGATTCATGTTCTCGAAGTGATGACGTAGTCACTAATTTGAGGCAGAATTTGTGATGTCATTTGGAGAACAAGAAAAACATTCGAGCATAAGAGAGGAAAAAGAAATTAACAGTCAGTATGAAGTAGTGCATGAAGACGCATAACGGTGAAGTTTTATTTTGCTAGTAAAGGTGCATTCACAAATGAAAATTAGGTTTAGATTTATGGTTTATAATTTAGATTAAAAGACTTTGGCCGCATATTATGTAATGACTCCATTCACACTTTAGGGTCACTAAATCCAAATCATTGCAAGGTCCAAACTTTAAGTTTATGATTTAGTTTGATGTCACAAACTTCACCAATGAGAACGAGTCTGAAATGATATAGATATATACACCCATCTTTACTTAGTAACCATTTGTGAATGCACCTTTAGAGTCGCGAAAGAGTTCAGTTTAGTTAAGTTAGTAAGTATGTAGTAAAAAAGATCATTGCCTAATCTTGTCCTGTATGTTAAATTCTCGAAGTAAGTCATTTGTATTCATTTTTGTATTTTTAAACTAACATTGTTTTTATTTACGTCTATTTATGTACGTATATATTTTTATTACTGTATTAATTTAATTATTTAAAAAGGATTTCGAGTTTGTCTTAATATTATATTTTTCCTGTATTTTGTTTAGTAAAAACACAGGTGGTGGCAGCATAACGAAAAATTTAAGATAGTAGGTACAACTAAAGATATTGTTTCTGATGTATGCACGTATTTTATTACCTCTGATGTTTTTTGACGACATATTCATGCTTACATTTTTGATTTTGTAATGTAATGATCTTATTTTCTAACTGTACATTAACTATCCTTGATGATGATTAATTTGGAATCGAAACCTAGGAAAGTTGATTAAATTACTATTTAATAAACACTGTTTATTTCTCATCATCCCTAAAAACCAAATAATATTTGGCAGAAACCATATCGCTACTTACTTTTGATCATAAAATATTGTAACGTGAGAGTACCTACCACATTTGGTCCGCGAGCTCGGTTAGCCCGTGCGAGCCGACGCCTATGACAGAAGCGTTCTAGTAGGGAGGAGGAGCCTAGGTAGGCGATCGATAACACAGATGCGGCGCGCGGAGGGGACTAATATGTACACAAGAGTGCTTCAGAGTTTACATAACGTTACATAACATATCAGAGCATAACATAAAGAAAATATGAATGTATGTAAACCAGTATAGTATTTCATAGTTTTCGTAAGAAACATAACATAACACAACGTAACTTAAGAAAACGTAGAATATTGTCAATTCCAGTTTGTGTGTGACATTTAAGTTGCTATCAAGATGGATGAAGCATTACTAATTCCTTTTGTTGAGAAATACGCTTGAATTTAGGATAAGGATATTAAGAAAAAAAAAATAATGCATGGATTGCAATATCCGAAATTATGAACCAGTCCGGTAAGATTGCACTAAATTATTAATAGCAACAATATCGTCCGTATCCGTAATAGTATTCTTGATTTTTAGACTGACAAATAATGTTAACATCAAAATGAATATATGAGCAAAATATTTAACATGAAGTAAACAGATATTTATAATACTTGGAACTATAAAACCTTCATTGATTCCTTATGTTACGTTATGTTATGTAATGTTATGCTATGATATGTCATGTTACGCTATGTAAACTCTGAAGCAGGTTTAAAAGGGTTGCTATATAAGCGAGGTACGTGTGTGCGAATAAAGACAGTCACATAGAGTGTTAGTCCGTCAGAAGGACAGTTACATAGGCAGTAAGAAGGTGTCAGTGAGTTTGAGTAGCACAGCAGTATCGTGGTGAGCGTATGCAGTTTGGTATCGAGTGAAGTACTAGGGAAGTTACTGGTATACTGGGATAGCTATGGAAGTGAATACAAGAGACAACTATCTAAAGAGAGATTGGAAACTCAATGCTTTTGTATCGTCATAAAGTTCGCCATCTATCAACATATGCAACTAACTAAACCACGGTAACTAGATATTTAAAATGTTGACCGTGTGTGTTTTTAAATTTATTATTTATAATGAAAGAAAAAAATTCATATTGATATGTATTATGATTATTTATTTAAAATATATAGTGTACAAATTTTAAATTGCAAAAGAACAATTAGTAGGCATATAAATAATATTAATAAGAGAGTTTAATAGTATTTATCCAGATAATTATTTTGAGGACTAGTGAAAAATATAAATGTATGTGTATATACAAGTTTGTATGTTTTCTTGCAATTTCCTCACCTCTTAGCGAGATTCAATTTCTAATTTGTGTACTGTAATATCTGAGCCATATTTTTACATCTATGTATGTGATGTAAAATAAAACTTGTAAGCAACACAATCAGTCGGATATGTAGATCGTTGTACTAGTATTATTTTTTTGAAAGAATTTTTAAATTAAAGACGTACATAGGTGAAAAAAAATTGGGAGCTAAGGAATATCAACCTTCAACATCTTCATAGTTCTTCACATAACTCATATAATCGTAACTTTATAAACGATATTGTCAGCTTTTAAACTACTGTGGATTTTTATTTTTTTTTTGCTTTGGTTTCTTTCTTTTCTCATATAGAATTCTTCTGAAGAATTAAATGATCAAGTTCATTTGATGAATATTCAATAGGATATTTATCTCCTAATATGTAAGTTTCCGGTAGTTCTATACCTATCACCTGAGTTATTGATATTCGATATACAAGCATTATGAATTTGTTCTCCATGAAATTCTACAGAAACTTATAAATATTATTATATAAAAAGTAATTAATATTCCTAATATATCTTACGAGTTCTCTATATGTTTTAAACATATAAAAATTCAAATAATGTGGGATTAAAAATTATGTATGTCATGTCAGCTTTTAAATTTTTCAGTTTGACGCAGTTTGACGTTTAAATTTTCTATTATATTGTTTCGCATTGCCTTCTATGTTAAATCTTCGTCATTTTTGTGATTTTGCTGCCCTCTGAAGAAATATGCAGGGAACTATTTCCCCGTGCTCCGTTTACCCCTCATTCACAAAAACTTTGTTACAAGGCCACCCATAAGTCTGTCCAATCTCTCTTTAGACAGCTGTCTCTGGTGAATACTCTGTAGTATTAAATTGTATTGGGGAGCTAGGTATACGGGGACAGTAACGACGAGTAAAAGTGGATACTCGGCAGTGGTGTTGAAGAGTTTTGGCATACGGACAGTCGGTGATATTGAGGCTGTGGAAGGAGAGAGTTAAAAGAATAAACAGTCTGATAGTTGAATATGACTTAAATAGTCGAAATAAATATTCAGTAATATCATGTAAAGAAATCGTCATTGTTATTATCTTTTAAATATTTATTTATCGTTTTAATAAACATTTTAATTCGTTGTAAAGTTTCTGAAGCAGTGAATTTTGCTAATTGGAAGGTTTTATTGGATAAAAAGCTTCAATTGTTGTTTAAAGTTGTTTATTATTATAACAAACAAAAGATGACGTCTATTTTAATTATTAAAATTCTTTGATTTTTTACACTTCACCCAAATACATAAAAACGTTACAATATCATAAGTGATTTTTTAAATCCCCGTTAAAATTCAAGAAAAACAGTTGCTAACAAGTAAAAAAATTCCTGTCTTGTGCTTCCATTCTTATCCTTGCATTAAATGAACTCATCCATCTTCCTGATATTAAATTTATGAAAAATAAAATATTGCATGCATTTTCGCTATTACGAATGTGTATATGGTGGAACTTGTAATAATGGAAAATGAATTGAATTTGAAGGCTGTGAAATGGAATATCGACATGAACTATGCACGAAGTTTTCTCTTTGTTGTTGGAACAGATATTAACTATTCACACGTACTATTTAACGCCGCTCAATGTCTGATATGTGTGAAACAAGTTGGAAACTTTTATATCGCAAATTATGTATGAGTTATGTATGTGTAATGTCATTTCCGCACAAGCTGTAACTTGTGGAAGTTCCGACAATTTATATTTAATATGTCGTTTTATATACAATCATGACATTTCACAGAGTTAGCTCAGCGAGAATTAAAACTTAGTTATGCCATTAATATTGAAGTGTTCCATTGTTTTCATAAAATAATAAGTATGTACTTGAACCCCTGTTGAAGATCATATATTTTTCAGAATTTCTCATGTATAATGTTTGGAGACTTTGGGAATACAAAGGATAACGCTACAATTATTGAAAATAAAGCACATAACTTATGGTCCCAAAGTTTTGATAAAAATTTTAACACTGATAACTTTTTTAAAACTCTTTTACTTTTTAAACTAATTATTACAACAATTAACAATAAGTATAACAATTAATATTTAACATTTAAATTATTGATAATGGACCCTTATGTTCAATGGCCCTTATTTTTCTTCTGACTTGCCCCATCATTCTCTGGACAACATTTGGATCGATTTGTCGAATCTTTTGGTAAATGCGACGTCGTAATTGTTTTTCATTTGCAGCTTCCCATCCCTTGCCGTACACTTTTCTGGTCAATATTGACCAAAATTCTTCTATTGGTCGAGTTTGAGGTTCATTGAGAGGATTGTCCAATTTCGGAACAAAGTCTACATTGTTTTCGTTATACCAGTCTCTAGTTATTCTGGCGTTATGACATGAAGCTAGATCAGGCAAACATTATATCTTCATTGGCGCGATGTGTATTTAAAAACTGAATTAATTTAGAGAGGCATCTTTGAATATAAAGTTGTGCAAATAAGGCTTCTACTCGAACACGACCAATCTATGGCTGCGAGATATATCCGGCTTCAGAAATGACACACCATACTAAAATTTTATCCTCAAATTTAGATTTTCCTTGGAACTTGACATTGTCTGGTGTGTTTTCCATGTCATTAGTATAAAAACCATCGTTTCCTTTCGTCTCTGAATGGGACAGTGTAAAATATTTCTCGTCAACCATTACAATAAGTTTATTGAGAAAATGAATGCGCCTTATCGCAAGACAACATCTATGGATTCTTTCTAATTGGGCCACGGTATATTTTGGTGCCTTTCTTCGTTTTAGAAACACCAAGTCATTTCGAGAAAGTGTTCTGAAGACAGTGATCTTCGAAACATCGAATATTCTGGCTACAGTTCGTTGTGACACTCCAACTTTGTCTTTAACGGCTATAATTAATCTTTGTTCTCTCATGTGGCTCAAAATTTTTGGTCGACCAGTTTTGGGCAAATTAACAAAGGGTATACCTTAGTCACAATCTTTTATTGTCCGATAAATTGTTGCCACACCAAAACTTCAGGATCATACGTTATTTTAGATGTAAGTAAGTTTGTTCAGTAATGTACTAATTTATCATTTATGGAAAACATTCGAATTCAAATATAAAATATTCTATGTTATGCAATTTATATTTCTGTCAGTTTATTATTGAAATCATTATCTTTTTATTGACTACATATTTTTACCTCCCGCTACCCTTGGTAAGGGAGGTAGGTATAGGGATTCTACTAAAATCGCATATCGAGATTTTGGTTAATGACCACGTTTTAAGGTCCTTAGAATCCAATTTTAACATTTTCACAATGATGTCTGTGTGTATGTGTAGCACTTTACTTGAAGCTCAAAATAGTTTTTCTTGGAAAAATACCTTTAAATGTTATTTTTTAGAGATTTATGTTATTATAAAAATTAAAGATTATTAAATTTTCTACAGATTGGCATTAATACTTTTTCTATATATTTTATGGATAATATATATAAAATTATCTATAATTTAAATCCCTGAGCCTACGCTTTAAACAAACACAACTCCTTGGTTACACAATATCACAATGTATGTAATTGACAGATAAATGTCACTGTGAAAGAACTAATCATTTTAAATTAATAATAATAATAAGTTTTAAAAAGAAAATAGTAAATAGAACAATAGTTATATGGAAATGAATTTTATACAGTTTCCAGCATAAATGTAAGTATGTATTAAAATTAATAAAAATTAAATTGCGGGAGGTATAGTGTTGGCCACATCAGATATTTTTTTTTTTTTTAGTGGAGACCAACTTTCTTTATATGTTCTACATCTACATAAAACTTTTTCAGATATACGTTTTATCTACTGCTGTGCTGGACCTATTTCTTTGATATGGCTTTCAAAGTTTATTCTAAAAATTATAAATCAGAGAAACCAGTGTTAGTGATAGTCCTGTCTTCTTCGTTCCTGCGTAGAGTGTAGACTTTACAAAACTTTTCTTTATTGTTTAACATTTCCTTTTATTACTTTTGAAAGAGAGAAAATGATTACTACTATAAAAAAAACTACTTGCGTTTCTATTGAAAGCGAAAACTTGTTTATATCAAGTCGCAAGTAGGTAACAAACGGAAAATAGTCTGAAAAAATTATAGCATTCTATTTCAAAAACAAAATATTGTAAAGTTTTTATTTATTTGGGTGAAGTGTAAATATTAGACTATTATTCTTAATTAAAATTAATTGTTTATTAAACTATAATGAAAGGTACTATTACTAATATTAAACAATTATTAAAAACTAATGAAGACTAAAACTATAATTAACTAGATAACACTAATATTAACACTATTTATTTAACCAATTAACACTACTATTTATTTCCACGATATTACAAATTATTTATTTCACTACGCGTTCCAATCTTAGACTGCCGGTCTGTTTACGCGATATTTATATCACTATATTTATATCATGTTCAACTGTCCGCCTACCGACCTCCACAACGTCTATATACTCAACTGACTCAACAGCGTCTGTATATTCAACTGCTCGGACAGAAGTCACACCTTTCACCTCACTGTCTGTCTATTTATGTAACTAACTTCTTCCACAGCGTCTGTATCGCCAACTATCCGTATGCTACAATTCTTCAACACCACTGTCGAGTATTCACTTCCACTTGCCGTTACTGTCCTCATATACCTAGCTTCCCAATACTCTTCAACACTACAGAGTATTCTCTTTAACAGCTATCCCGGTATACCAGTAACTACCCGACTCGCCGTTACTGTCCTTGTACACTATAGCTTCCCAATACTCGTCAACACTACCGAGTATTCACATCCACAGCTATCCTAATATACCAGTAACTTCCTGAGTACCTACTCGACACCAACTGCATACGCTCACTACGATACTGCTGTGATTCTCAAACTCACTAACACTTTACTCTCTATCACTCCATGTAACTAACTTACTAATTAATTAACTAACTAACTAACTCACTAACTGCACTAATGTAAGTGTCTGTCCGTCTTCACTAATGGAACTGAATTATTTAAGTCAACCCCCGATCACACAACATTAGTTGTGTGATCAGGGACTCAACTGAACTAACTCCCGAGCATAGCTACGTCCCTTTTATACAGTTGCCATTATCTTCTAGAAAAGCCCTAGAATGTTCGACCGCATAATAACAATGAACACAAAAGGTTCAGGCGACCGAAAGTAATTAAACACGTCGCGACCTGTTCGCTTACGTCGGCCGGCTACTAGCGCGAATACGTTACCGCTATAAATAGACACTCGCTTACAGTGGCGGCGACGGCGGGCGTTCCACGTTACAATATCAAATTTGAAAGCCAGTGGCACAAAACAACATAGAATCCCTAATCTGTTGGATTATTTAAAATTATAGACTACCGAGGTTATATAGAAACGATAAACTTTAGACTATAGAACGATTTGGTGAATAAAATGTTTGTCGTACCTTCGTCCATTTTGACTAGTATTACAGAACTCAAAATCGTCCAGAAATGCGCTGTTGCTGACCTAGGCCGGCAAAAGGAGTTGGCATTACTGTTCTGGTGATATGTCAATTTAAGATTATTTTCATCACAAGAATTAGCAAAATGTTTACAAATTTTAGGGCTAAATCTTTAATTGTTGCAACTTAAATAACTAAATTTTGTCATAAAAATAATAATATGCTGTCATTACTGACATCTCGTATAGATTAATTATAAGTTCCAACTTTAGAACTAGTTTGTTTTGTAACTACAACTAACTTCACGTGATACAATTGAGTTTCCGCCATCTGTCATTAAAAATAGGCGATAGTAACTATTATTCACGAAAGATGACTA
Source organism: Harpalus rubripes (assembly GCA_963082715.1). Taxonomy (NCBI): domain Eukaryota; kingdom Metazoa; phylum Arthropoda; class Insecta; order Coleoptera; family Carabidae; genus Harpalus; species Harpalus rubripes. Next base: position 8,780,214 of record OY720459.1, on the reverse strand, counting down.
TTCAAGGTCATTTGTGAGCCGTCTGATATAATATTACTTGCAGATAACTTCATTGCATTTCGTATGCATAAGCGCGCAACATGAAATATTTAATTGAAAAAATAAGAGTAATTCATTTGAAAATGATGTTTCTTTCTAAATAATACCTTTCTGAAAGATTTATTTTTTTCACTTATGTCTTTGCAAAATATGAAAATATAGATTTAATTTATAAACCAAGGAATAATAATTTGATTTAAACGTCAACGCTACTGGGTAAATATTAGTACATAGGGCAGTGTAGTAGATAATTAGGTATCTATAATTCTACGACATATATTATTATTTGTAGTGTGATAGAAAATAATGTTACTATTTACGTATATATGTCACACTTCATAAATTAAATAGACATAGGTCAAATAATCTTTCTCTTTCTAATACAAAATGTTGCTAAGCTACTGCTGTAAAGTAATGTGTATTCTTTCTTCGAAATATATATATATATATATATATATATATATATATATATATATATATATATATATATATATAAAACTAATGTTTGTACGTTATATTTTCAATAGATATAAAATAATTACGCATTTTAAGCTCAAATGTAAGTAATTATAATTAAACTTGCAATGCAAAACCAATAAAAATATATGTTCATTACTTAGGTTATGTAACATAGAATAAAGTGTAGAGAAATATACGAAGAATTTATGGAGAAGTCGGTACAAAAAATCTTGTGTATCACACGCCCAGAAACTGTTTTGCGAGATCTCGTATTTGCAGGACTTGCTTTTCGGTCTCGCAAATGTTCAGTTTCTGGCCTAGTGATACAAATAACTATTGTAATAAATTCCCATCTTCCAATCAATCAATAAAGTGGAAAAGTACTCACACTTTCCTAACTTGATTAGATTAATACTAACAACATACAGTTTTCATTGCCTGCATCTAATACTAGAAAGTAATCCTGTTCAGAGTATTCTTCTGTTTGCATGGCGTCCAAATGCCGCACCTACCTACAGCTGTTATTGATAGGAATGCAATAGATTGCCCTATGTCACGCAAAGCAATACTCAGAGCCACGTGGCCTGGGATTTATTTATTTATGTTCTAACACTTAGCGCAGATTATTTTAACGTTATAGCCACCTGCATTCGATTCTGTCATTCATTACTTGATTGATTGAAAAGGGAGTATATGTCAAATGTTATACGACAATTCTAATTTAATTATTTTTTATGGCTCATCAATAATATTGTGGGTTTCATAGCAGTTTCAATAAAATGTGTATAAGAATAAAGCTAGGACCACACAAATATTTGCCAAATAATTTTCAAAATAATAGTCACTGCAATCTCAGTCAATCAAATAGTTTCTCTATTACCATATACCGAAGTAGAAATGCTTTCATTAATATATAACCTGCTTTCTTTATAAAAACAGTATTGTCAGTCATTATTAAACCTTTAGTACATCTGGTTAATCTTTCTTTTGAACGTGGAAGATTTCCAGAAAGACTTAAAATTGTGTAAAGTAATTCCACTTAATAAAAAAGGTGATAAAGAAATTTTAGACAACTACAGACCGATATCAATGACTTCTATTTTCTCAAAAATTTATGAATATTGTTATCTACATCGTTTAGAATCTTACCTAAGTAAAATCAAAATTATAAAAAGCAACCAATACGGTTTTCGTCCCAATTCATCAACAGTACATGCTGTAAATGATTTATATGTAACATCTATTTCACATTTAGAAAAGGGTGAACAACCGATTGGCATTTTTGTGACAACCAAAGATTTTGACTCTGTAAGTCATAATAGGTTACTTAGTAAACTTGAACAAATGGGTATAAGAGGTGCGCCTTTGGATTGGGTATATAGTTTTCTTAATAATATAAAACAATATGTCTCCATCAAAACTGAAAATGGCTCAGTCTGTCATTCTGAATGTCTTTAATCAAACACCGGAGTCGGACAAGGTGCAGTTTTAGCTCACATTCTTTTTATATTATATTTAAATGATCTTAATGACTTTGTACAGAATGATTGTCATATAACTCTTTATGCACACGACGCATCAGTAACTATATCCAGTAAATGTGACAGGGATCTTGTTGATATTTGCAACGAAACCATGAATCAGTTATCTTCATGGTTTTCTAGTAACTATATGTACCTGAACCCAACTAAAAGGCACTGTCTGAGATTCCACACTTATCAAAGCTCGTGTAACACTGATTTATCGATAATTGTAAATGATAATCCTGTCAAAAGAGTACACCGAACAAAATTTCTAGGGTTACATATGGATGAAAATTTTATATGGAAGCCCCATTGCTCTCACGTTACCTCTGTGCTGAACAGAGCGTGTTTCCATTTGAGACATTTAATTTATATTTTAAATGAAGGACAGCTACTTATGTTCTATCATGCTAAAGTTGGATCTATATTATCTTATGGAATTTGCTTCTGGGGTTCATCACCATCCTTCAAAGACGTATTTGTTGTCCAGAGGAGGATAATCAGATGTATTGCCAAAGCCCCCTTGCGAACATCTTGCAAAGAACTTTTTATAAAATATAATATTTTAACTTTGCCGTGTTTATATATTTACGACCTCTGTGTCTATGCGTTTAATAAGAAGGGACAATTTAAGACTCATTGGGACGTACATAATAGAAATACTCGAAACAAAAATTATTTCATAGTGCCAAATAAACGATTAATGATTGCCAGAAACTGTCCTGAATGTAAAGGAGTACAATATTACAATTGCTTACCTTCTGAAATAAAGTTATCGGTATCAATAAAAAGTTTTAAAGATAAATTTTAAAAAATTATAATCGAAAACTGCTTTTACTCTACAAATGACTATGTAAACCACTGCAAAACTTTGTAATTTTAATCGTATTATGTTTATATGACGATTTCCATAATTTTGTGTAAAAATTCGGAGGAAATAAATAAATATTATTACTATTAAATGTTGAATGTGTGGATGGGCTGCTCGCCGCGAATTTTCGGTGCTTGTCTATACTCCGCTTCGTGTCGGTTTTTCGAGCCGAGTCGAAGTGAACGAATATTTACCTATATACAGCGTGTTAATACTAAGTCGTTACACCCAAAAATGGTAGATAGAACTCATTAAAACAAACAACTTTTCTTAGCTCAAATTTTTGATTTGGAGCCCCAGTTCATAGTTATTGACGTTCTCTTGTTTTTCGAAAAATCGTTATAACTCCCTTATTTTAAGGAATATTTAAAAAATACAAAAATTTTCAGCATTTGCTTTCGGTTCTCTAAAACACTTGTATTTACAATTATTTTCTATTTCATCAAATAACAAAATGGCGACCAATCAAAAATTTAAAAACAAGATATTTTGAAAACCACCCCATCGATTTTCGAAAATAAAACATTTTTAAAATCCATAAATTTTCTATTACAATATTTGTCTGAAACATTTTTTTCTATCTGTCCAAAAAAAAAAAGTTTATTCACTTACTTGGCTTGCATAAATATTAACAAACTAAAAAAAGCATTTAAAACGAAGTAGCTTCTGAAAACAATGAAACAAAAAAGAGATTAGATTTGATTATTGGACCCTACATTCTCCCAAACCGATTGAATGGTGAAAATTATTTTATTTTCTTCGATACTGTGCTGCCGGAACTACTTGAAAACTTGCCACTAAACATAAGACGGAGACTTTGGTTTCAGCATGATGGGGCACCGGCTCACACAACGCGAGAAGTCACCGCATTGTTAAATAGAAAATACCCGAATAAGTGAATTGGGAGGAGAGGACCAGTTGCGTGGCCAGCCCGGAGCCCCGACCTAACTCCACTAGATTTCTTTTTTTGGGGTCAGATGAAGACCTCTGTTTACGAGACACCGGTGAAAACAGAGTTAGAACTAGTGGCTAGAATCGTGGCAGAAGATATAAAAGAGAAGCAGGCAGTCCTTGCGAAGGTCTCCACCAACATCAAAGCACGCTGCCGGGCTTGCGTTGCTGCGAATGGTGGCCTTTTTGAAAATCATATTTAGTCCCACCCTTGTTGTTTCATTGTTCATTGTTTTATTTTTTTTGTTTTTCTTTTTTAATGGCAGCAAGCTTAATTTGTTTTAAATGATTGTTGCAGTTTGTTAAAATTTATCTTGCAATTCAATTTAAATAAAAACTTTTTTTTGGACACATAGAAAAAAATGTTTCAGACAAATATTGTAATAGAAAGTTTGTGGATTTTAAAAATGTTTTATTTTCGAAAATCGATGGGATGGTTTTCAAAATATCTTGTTTTGAAATTTTTGATTGGTCGCCATTTTGTTATTTGATGAAATAGAAAATAATTGTAAACACAAGTGTTTTAGAGAACCGAAAGCAAATGCTGAAAGATTTTGTATTTGTTAAATATTCCTTAAAATAAGGGAGTTATGACGATTTTTCGAAAAACAAGAGAACGCCAATAACTATGAACTGGGGCTCCAAATCAAAAATTTGAGCTAAGAAAAGTTGTTTGTTTTAATGAGTTCTATCTACCATTTTCGGGTGTAACGACTTAGTATTAACATCCTGTATATAGGTAAATATTCATGTGTGCTGTGACTGCTGTACTTACTTGCGCGAGTTTCGTATGTTTTGAACGACTCGTAGCGTATAGCGTTGCATTTGCTTCAAATCATGTCATATAAATTTAGATTAATTTTATGTAATGGTGTAATAATAATATATTTTCTTTATACACATAATAATATCTGGTATTTAAATTATGTTCGAACATATTTTAAATTATTTGTAATTACCATACGTTCTGATAAAATTGTTCTCGTATGTATTTAGCAAGAACGGAATAAATTAATTTGCATAACATGAAACATGTCACCATTAATATATACATAGGCAAATTAATAAATGAAACATAAAAGAAAATATGTAATTACTGTTTTTGTTATCATTATTAAGTGTAGCATATTGCATGCTTTCCATTCGCAATGCATGGAATTAAATATCAGCATTTTTTATATCACACGTGTGTTTTTATAAAATAATATGTGAAAAAGCGACGTTGATTGGTAATTAACCTTTAGGCCTTTTTACACGAAAAACAAATTGTGTTATGGAAGTGACATAAAAGTGACGCGTAAAAATACAAAAAAATTACAGTTTCATTGTTGTAGACAAATATTTAAAAAATAACAGTGGAACTGATAATACTTTTACGGTATTTTTAATAGCAAATATTGATTATATCATGATAATACTCGTTAAATGATAACAGAATAGATTACGGAGAGCAATAATACCAGTATTCTCATTTTGGGATCGTATCTCTTTTTGATGCAACGATGCAAACAATAAAATGTGTATAAAAATAAATTTCAAGAAAAAATAATTAAAAATATTTTCGTGGGTTACCATTTTAGTATTTTTAAACTAAAGCCTGTTTTTTTTCATTTCTGGTTAAACTGTTTGTTAAATTTACTGTCAATTAAAAGAAAAATGTAGCATCAATATTATAGAGTAAATTAAATGCTGAACCTTATGCCCAGTTTTATAAAAGATGGATAAGTAAATTACTAGCAAAGTAAAATTTACTCTTAAAATAAAATAGTTTATTCCAGAGATTATCGTTTTATAAAGCAAGAATAAAAATACTAGCTAAGTAAATTTACAGAATAAATTACTTCGCCGATTTTCGAGGAAGTAAATTTTATTCTGTAGAATAAATTTGACACATCAACATTTATTAAATTAAATTCATTATAAATTACATCTCTTGCATTATTTTTACACTTATTTATTTATATCCAATATATTTGCTTTGTCTATTTCTGTTGTTCCCCGTTCTCTCTTTTTTCCATGTTAGTTGACACCTGGCACTTTATGGCACACTTTATTTTCTATTTTGACTTTTGGATTTATTTCGTGTAGAACATATAGAATACAATATTATTAAAATAGATCCTCTTCAGTTGAAGATTAACATTATCGCCAGTAGGTAGTGGTTTTAGGGGATACCGTCTAGTAATGATTTATCCTGGTTTTATCAATCTCTCTTATGCTCCAGTAGTGGAAAGATTAGCCGGTATAAGAAACCGTAGCCTGAGTCAGTATTCACACACTCTTCATGGAGGCTTTTTTCTTTGTCCCCAGTTAAAATTATAGTTGCAAATTCATAAAAAAATAAAATTTTGTTACCACTCTGGTCTATAGGTTCTTAATATAGTGAAAAACAATATTAAATGTATATAATAATAGAAAATATTAAAATATTTATATGCAAAAATCACAAAATAATGACAGATGTCATGTCTCTATCAGTAAATCACTAGGATAAAATATTTACTCTGTAAGTAGTTATTTTACTCTGTAACTTGTTTTATAAAACAGACATTTTTATTTACTCGTCGATTAAATTTACTTTCAACGTAATAACTCAGCAGTTTATTCGATGTTTTTAAATTTAATTAACTCCATTAAACAAAAAGCATATAATTGATAAAATAATATAAATTGTTCGACGGCAAAAAAGTCTATATTTTAAATAAAAAAATCTGATGTGGCCAGCACATTACCTTTCCTCAGTTCTATGTATTTTGTACAATTTGCCGATTTTTACTTAAAAATTATATTTTTCATGTTTTTAAAATATTTTTCTTACTTTAAATACTTAAAATTGAAAAAACAAAAGCAGAAATGATTGTTTACCCTTGATCTATAGTAAACACGAATTAAACACCCATATTTAATTAAAAGTAAAGACCAGGGTCGGATTGGTCAGTCGGGATAATCGGGAATTTCCCGAGAGGCCGCGGCTTTTTGAGGCCGCCGCTCGGTGATTACAAACTAAAATTTGAGTACGTAGCATTATCTGATTAACTTCACCGGGTAACCGTTCTTATTTAGATCGTTTTTAATATTTTTTAATTCTTGACAAAATTTCTTTCGGTGTTGCAGATATAGTCCGAGGTCGAATATATGAGGTTTTGATAATTTCCTCCCTTGTAGATTTTTAATGATTGGAATTATAGTTAAGGTATTGTTCGGTGTTGGTGTGTTGGTTTACGGTAGGTTAGACTGATGTTACTAGTCCATAGTTCGTTTCTCTGTTAAAACATCTTAGAACGGAAGGACTCCATGAGATTTTTTTTCAAATTGTGAACCTAATATAAAGTATCATCGACATATCTAAGCCAAAGTTTAGGTCTTATATTGCCTGTATCTAGTGTTAATTCTTCAAAAAATTCCTTGTATAAATTGGCTATAACTGAAAAGAATCCATCAGCAAAATATCTATCTTTTTCTTAGAAATATGACAAGAAGATTTTGTGGTTGTAATTGTATTTAGCTCAAATGTTCTACAAATTTTTTTGAATTTTTCACATATGATGTCCTTTTTCCTTAAAGTGGCTGAATGATTGGTAATAGAAATTGTGATAGTTTGTAAGTAGGAGAATTTATGAAACTTTTGACGGGTTTCTCACATGCTTAAATCTTTCTTATGGATTTTTGAAAGCCCTCCTTCAGGTGTGGAAGCATGCTAAAATATGAAGTGAGATCTGTTCTTGTTCTAAACGGAGTATAATTGTTTATAATTCTTAAGAGCCCGGTACACTTTGCTGTCTATAGACGTAGTAGAATGTTTTTCAAGTTTCTTAAAATTTCCTTGATTCAAAAGCTCTTCTATCTTCTGATCATATAAATTGGTATCCAATATTACTGTAACACTTCCATTATCTGCGGGTAGAATCTTGGTTGTGTTATCTCTCAATGCTTTATTTTCTTCGTTTTCAAGATTAGGTTTGATCACATAATTTTTTGCTTCAGAATTTTCCTCACTCCCCATTAATTAATAATTTAATATTGTCTACAACTTTTAAACGAAACTAAATGTTATTTTCTTAACTACAGAATGTACTATATTTTAAAAACTTTTTTGGGAGCGTTTTTTAATATTTCAACATATTCGATAACTGTTCAATTTCTGTGTAGGCAAAAAATTCGTATTAACCAATTAGTACGTTGTGGCAATATAATTATAAATTTTAAAAAACTGGAGATGAGGCTGATCATGCTAGAATTTTCCCGGGCCGCTGAATCTTCCCAATCCGGCCCTGGTAAAGGCCGAGCAATATTTAACATCTCAATAAATGATAATCAATCGTTAGTAGGTGGCTATATGTTGGTGTTATGTCGTTAATTGTTATTTGTTTTAGATGTAGAATAACCAACACAATGAAAGGCAGAGGGTTCATACTTTTGTAAATATATGGCTTTTTTGGCGTTCCCCTAATTTTGTCAATGTGTTGTGTATTATCACTTTAATGAAAAATATGATTAATGTACCTATTACATAATTCATTCAAATATAATTTTATTTTTTAGTTCACGCTCTATTATTTATGTTATAGAACTATAATCAAAAAATGATAAAATTGTTAAGTAATAGTTTTTATAAAACTTACATTTTAAATTGCAGATACTGTTTTCGCAGTAGTAATAGGTGTACATACCTGAAACAAAACGACATTAATTGTAGAAAATATTAATTATAATGATATACATATGTGTGATCTCGATTATTAATGACACACTTCACAATAGTCGCGTTCTTTTTATCATTTTCTTCACCTCACCTCAGCTCAAAGTGAGATGAATTTGACATGAGCTGAGTTGAGATTTTTGTGAAGTAAAAAGAACGATTACAAATTCCGTAGAACTGTCTGTTACAAAATCCGAAGTATTATGATATATAAAAAATTAATTTTAAATAATCATTACTTAAACTCCAGCACAATATATTCAACATTATCGGTCATTTTCTTCTAATAACCAATAAAATAATAATATTATTCATGGAATAAACAAATAACCTTTATGAGAGTAGGTGTACACAGGAATGCAGTCAAGTTTTTTTGCAAATTAATTTATTTATTTATTGACGAACATCGACGTTTCGTCGCCAATTGCGACTTCTTCAGGATGGAGTCAATTAATTAATAAAATGAAAAATTTCATTTTATTAATTAATTGACTCCATCCTGAAGAAGTCGCAATTGGCGACGAAACGTCGATGTTCGTCAATAAATAAATAAATTCCAAAAAAACTTGACTGCATTCCTGTGTACACCTACTCTCATCTGTTACCAGTCGCTTAGTAATATTTTTAAATAACCTTTATGTCTCACTAAAGTATTATGAACTGTTTATTGCTAGGATACGGTGTACATAAACATATCTATAACAATCGGGGCATTATATGAGGGCATAATAGTTCATTATACCCTCATTATAACCCGATCGTTCTTTATGGACTTTAAATTAGAAATAATATGAATGGTACGAGGGGGTATTGATATATAGTTAGCCTTGGATGGTTCCAATATCTGAAAGTGAATATGGTTGTTATGGTTACAACTATGATGTTTTATAAATAAGTTGACAAAGTTTGACATCTATAAGTTGAACGGTGATTAAACTGTGAATTTTTGAAAACGGCATGTTTGCGAAAAAGCTAGAATTTGAAAAAGTTGAGTTGCGGTCAGTTATTAAATATTTATTTTTGAAAGGATTATCCGGCAAAGAAATTTTTGCTGATATAACAGACACTTTAGGTGATCAGTGTCCTTCATATGCAACTATTAAAAACTGGGTTGCGGAATTTAAGAGAGGAAGATCAGATGTTAAAGATGAGCACCGCGCTGGAAGACCAATTTCTGTGACCACTTCGGAAAACATTGATTCTGTCCATGATATGATTTTAGCAGATCGACGAATTGGGCTGAAACGTATAGCGGAAGCATTGAACATTTCCTATGAACGTGTATTTCATATTGTTCATCACGACTTGGATATGAGAAAACTTTCGGCCAAATGGATTCCAAGATGCTTGAATGCTGATCAGAAGCGTTTTCGTTTGACAACGTCGAAGGAAATTTGCCGTCGTTTTGAAGCAGACTCCTCAACATTTTTGGATCGGCTTGTTACTATGGATGAAACGTGGATTCATCATTATGACCCAGAGACTAAAGAGCAATCGAAAGAGTGGAAGCATTCCGGTTCTCCACGACCAAAAAAATTCCGTGTTCAAAAATCCGCTGGTAAGATTCTTGCTTCAGTTTTCTGGGACAAAGATGGGATAATTCTGACAGATTATTTGGAACAGGGCAGAACTATCACGGGAACATATTATGCTGAGTTGCTATCTAAATTACGCAAGAAAATTGTGGAAAAGCGCCGCGGAAAACTTACCAAAGGTGTTCTCTTTTTGCAAGACAATGCTCCTGCTCACAAGTCCTTGATTGCAATGCGCAAAATTCATGAAATTGGTTTTGAATTGGTTGACCATCCGCCCTATTCTCCGGATTTAGCACCATCAGATTATTATTTATTCCCAAATCTTAAAAAACACTTGAAAGGTAAAAGATTTTCCACAAATGATGAAGCCATACATGCCGCTGAGGAGTGGTTTGCAGACCAAGACAAAGAATTTTTTTTAGAGGGTTTACAATTATTTTATAAACGTTGTGTTAAATGTGTAAGTCTTAAAGGAGATTATGTTGAATAAATAAAATTTTGTTTTGAATTATTGTGGCGTTTTATATGGTAGGCTAAGTATTTATCAACACCCCCTCGTATATACTAAAAATTATTATTAATAAATAAATAAATAAATAAATAAAACAAATATATCATCACGGCATATTACCCATTGCTGGGTGTGTCAGTCTGCTTTGTACGCACATATCGGTAATCATGATGACATATTTGTACCGTGCGGGCGTTTTTACCTCTCGCTAAGAGAGGTATTGGATTCATGCTAAAAATCGCATATCCAGACTTTAGTGAATAAGCACGTTTTAAGGTCCCTAGAATCCGATTATAACATTTTTACGATGATGTCCGTATGTGTGTGTATGTGTTGGATCCACGGTTTCTCAAATACTATAAGACTTAAGACATTTTTAACTACGGATTCCTCAATCTAACAATAATGAAAAGAGTCGAGTCAGTTTTGGTAACAATTGGACAACCGGAAGTAGTAGTTACAAGAAAAAAATCATCTAAATATTATTTATCGAAAATTTATGTAAATACTTATATTAAATAACGTTAAATTCTTTATTCGATAAATATAAATTCATTATTATATCTTCTATAGATTTAGAGATAAAGAAATGCATATAAAATAATTTGATGTAAAAAATCTCAGATCAAACTACTACAAGGCAAGAAATTCAAATGTTTGTAATTGACACATAAATGTCACTGTCAAAAATATTTGTATGCCACTGTCAAAAATATTTGTACATTATTATAAAGATTATGGAAATAAAAAAAAGTCAACAACGCAAAAGAATATACGTAAAAAAGAATATAAAAGGAATTTGCGAAAAAATGACGAATATAGAGAAAAAGAAAAGGAAAGTAGAAAAGAAAATTTCAGGATATTGAATATAAAGAAAATATATGTATTGTACAGGGTGTAAATCGAAAAATGAAACAGGAGTTTAACATGGGAAATCAATTTTTCTTTGCGCAATTATTTTATGCAAAAATACTTTAAATAAAAGTTATAGAGATTTAAATGCAGCATCTAAATCATGTGAAACGATTATTTTATCTCTTTCTATAAACGTAAAAATTAATTACAAGTTACAGTTTTTATGAGCTTTTTGTCTAAGCAGCCATGGATTTATGACAAAAAGAAACAAATGCGTTGTTTTTTGTCATAAATCCATGGCCGCTTAGACAAAAAGCTCATAAAAACTGTAACTTTGTAATTAATTTTTACGTTTATATGAAGAGATAAAATAATCGTTTTACATGATTTAGATGCAGCCTTTAAATCTCTATAACTTTTATTTAAAGTATTTTTGCATAAAATAATTAGGTAACGTTTGCGCAAAGAAAAATTTATTTCCCATGTTAAACGCCTATGTTTCACTTTTCGATTTACACCCTGTACATAATTTATATTAAAATATCCCATAGATTTTGCAAATATATGTGAGAATTATTTTGTAGTAAGACATAATATATGTATGTATTTGTATTTAAAAATATTTTTCGTTTTATAAATATCTGGCGAGAAGTTATGTGCTGCCCACATCAGATTTTTAATATTTAATTATAGTTTAATTATAACGTCTTTATATTAAGTAATAATAATTGTCTAATATTTACACTTCGCCCAAATAAATAAATAAAAAAATTACAATATGTTAAATTTCTTTTTCTAGTTTTAATTTTAATTAATGAAATATCAAAAATGTTACCATTCATACGTACAATCGTACAAATTTACAAAGCATAATCAAATTTTATTTATATAGACATAAAATAGGTTACAATGGGAATTAGAAATATAATTAATATCATTCAAATTCAAATTACAATATGCCCGTAACCTACAGCTACGGATTACAACATATCACTAGAAATAAACATGATAATATTAATTTCCTATCAAAACATGATTACACATTATAGTTAAATACAATACATATCACCGCCAGCAGTAATTAACTCCCACACTATAACCTAATTTACTATAAACTTTATGTAAACTAATCAGTAGTTAACAATAACTCGTATGTGCGACATTAACAAGTGCTTAAGGTAATCCAACTTGTCTTGACCTGTTCGAACAGGCTAGAGCTACTCTACGAGTTAATTAATCTTCATGTCTCTTAGACAAACTACGGATATAGCTGGACGGTGGACGTAGATGAATATTATGCAAGCTAGTGGAGTGGAAATAGGACTGAAAATAAAAAATCTGATGTGGCCAGCACATTACCTTCCGTCAGTTATATGAGACATTTACGAAAATTCTACTGGTAAACTGTTGGTAAACAGATTTTTATCAGGTTATAGCTACCGAAATCGATATTATAAGAACTTCGCTTTGCATCACTACCTTTTCTTGAGATTAGATTCTTCATGAATCCGGTAGATGGACCTGTTAAATATTGAACAATTTTCAAACACGGTAACTTTTCGCCACTCGTGTTTTCGAACACAGTCTAAAAATCTATACAGAAAGTTCCTTGCAAAAGATTCTAAATTTCTTGTATGTACATTACCTTTCGACAGTTGTATGTATTTTATACAAATTCCATACAGAAAACTTCGAGCCAAAAGATCCTATATTTCGAGTAAAATTATAACATAAATATACTACGAATATGTCAATTACACTTGACACTGACATCTTTCAATCAGCATTTTCTTAACATAGTAGCTGTTTAATTTCTTTATAATTTTATAACTCTATATCCATTTAATATGAAGATGAAGTATAAAATGCAGTCAAATCGTATAGAGAATACAATGTTCTTTAATATTTATAATAATACTAAATGTGAAATAATTATATTTAACATCGTTTTTTCAAGAAAAACTGTTAAAATCTTCAAATTATGATACTTCCGGTTGACCAATTATAACCAAAATCTAATCAGCTCTTCATATGGATGCAACGAAAAGGAATACGAAAGAATTATAATTTTTGGAATTGTAGTATTAGAGTTATCGTAGACGAAAATTTTGTTAGACACACACACACACACACACACACACACACACACATACACACACACACACACACACACACACACACACACACTAACACACTAACACACTAAAACACTAACACACATACGCGCACACACGCACATGCGCACGCACGCACACATGCACACATGCACACACGCACACACGCACACACACACTGACATACACACGCACACAAACACACACTGACATACACACGCACACAAACACACACTGACATACACACACACACGCACATGCACACGCATACGCACACGCACACACACACACACACACACACACACACACACACACACACACACACATACAGACATCATCGTAAAAATAGTAAAATCGTATTCTAGGGACCTTAAAACGTGCTTTTTCATTAAAAACTCACCACCGTATTTTTTGACCAAAGACAATACCTTCCTTACGTAAAGGTGACGGAAGGTAAAAACAAAACGTTGACTATTGTTGGACCTTTCCCAGTTTATTGACGATCAATTATTAAATGAGTTTCTCAAATTATTATGTAATAGCTTGAAGACTTTCGGTTGAATTCACTATTCCTTAATCAAGAGTTGATCTACAGATGATCGCTGATTACTGTACTGAATCAATCCAATTCATCATTACAAACAAGCTAATCTATGGTAATCAAAATATAAGATCAACTGCTTCGCGATATACTATGATCTCATGTTTTGATTCTAATTTAGATATTTATACCCACTGTGCACTGTTCTGATTCTGGCTGTACTTATTTTCAATTCTGCCCAATGCTTCTTCTTTATCTTTATTTAAAACCTTATTGGCTTACTTATTTTCTAATTATGTAATATATTTTAAAAATCCCACATTATCTGAATTATTGTAATTTAATCCAGTTTAAATTTGTCATTTTAAGAACTTGGCTAAGTTTTAGAAATTGAGCTTGAATTGATACTTGCATTACACTTTTACGTGAATTTTTAGACGCTAAATAAGCTGGAAATAGAGCATGATCTATTGTTCCTTCAATTTTTGGTGCTTTCTAGTAATGTTAAAACACACCAATATACAGAGTGTCTCAATAAGCTTGCTCACTATTAATAACTTTTTTATTTGAAGAGATACTAGTTTGGATAACTTAGCAAAATTGTGCCATTTTGAAATACAAAACTAGTGATATCAACAAACATAAATTTATATCAGCCGTTCTCAAAATATGGGACATACCTTTTTTTATTTTAAATTGGAACATATATTTTTTTATATGCTTATTCGCTAGAGAATTTAATTCTAAATTCAATGATAAAAATCCATATTAAGTTTTACACTAATTTTATTTAAATATGTGTATAAAAAGAGTGCCAGGTATGGAAAAAAATAATTCATGTTATTTTTACGTATAATTAGAATGGCATGAATGAAAGAAATGAGTACTTTATTTGAGTTGACATTTAATATGTGACAAGGCGAGGGTAAGCGCAATAACAGATAAATAACTTTTTATAAACTCTTCTAAATTAATGTTTCAATATTCATATTTTAACTCTGTTTATCTATTTAAGTCAAAATTCAGTTTAGAAATTCTTATCGTATTATGACAGTCAAGACATTTATTTGTTGATAATTAAGTCTGGAAATTATTAGGTATACGTGCCCTAGCATATGCACCCCGCACCCGTAAGATAATTCTGTCCTGATGATAGCGTTATGTTTTTTAAAGGGAGTTGTATTTAGATACTCGAGAGAATAACATGTAATAGTCGGTTTAGAGACTCGTGAGAGCTAACATGTAAGAGTTTGAGTTTTGGGGCGACGCTCGCCCGCTGTGTTACGGAATGTAACAGTTTAGTATCTGCTTAGTTGAGTATATTTAGTTTTCTCCATAGTTAATAATAATGTAATCAAGTTATATTTAATCATGTAAATAAAAGTATTAGTTATTAAAACACAAGTATTTGTTCATGTCCGTAGTGTTCATCAGTGTCAAGTGTAAAGTGAAGTGTATGTGTGTTCTTCCTTATCAAGAAGTCCTTCTCACAAAGCCGTGGCCAACACAATATCTCCTGCTATTTACAGCCCGAGTCACAAAAAAGATGAAGTTAATCCTTATTTTTGGATTAGCGAATTTTACTCTCTAAGTAACTACCTTTTTTAAACCCCTCAACAGGATTAAATCCCAATTACAGAGTGGGTTCACATTCACACACATCCATGTTTTAGTGGGATTCGAACCCAGAACCCCGAGAGCACTCATGACATGAGGCGTTGCTCTAACCATTGAGCCACCGGAGCTATAATAAAATGAAGTTTAAATTTTAAATACCGGGATAGAACAGAATTCACTAATCCAAAAATGAAGAATAGCTTAAACATTTTGTGAATCGTTAATTTTTATTAATCTAAATACATACCTACATATTTACTTATGCTGGAAACTGTACTGAATTCCTTTTCTAATGTTCTATTTACTTTTTTCTTTTTGAAACGTTGCTAATATTATTTTGAAATTATATAGAAAAGTATTAATGCAAATCTATAGAAAAGATTAAATCTTTAATTTTTATAATACCATTAATCTCGAAGAAATAACATTTAAAGGTATTTTTCGAAGAAAAACTATTTTGAGCTTCTAGTAAAGTGCCATTTCCGGTTATCCGATTTTCACCAAAATCTAATGGGCTCTTTCCATTACAGAAAAAGTTCGAAATACAAGATTTCAAAATTTTCTGTATGATAGTATTTGAGTTAGAATGGAGGATCCACACATACATACACACACATACACACATATACATATACACACACACACATACACATACACACATACACATACACACATACACATACACACAGATATCATCGTGAAAATGTTAAAATTGGATTCTAGGGACCTTAAAACGTGCTTATTTACCAAAATCACGATATGTTATTTTTAGCACGATCCCTATACCACCCTTACCAAGGGTAACGGGAGGTAAAAAGTATGATCAACATGAATTCATTTTTTTCATTCGTGGCACACTTATTATAGTCATAATTAAATCAAATTAATATAAAATTTATTATGGATTTTTCTCAAAAAAATCGTTATGTGATGTTATGAAGCGATTATATTGTTGAATTCAGAATTAAATTCTCTAGCGAATAAGTTAATAAAAAATATATGTTCCTATTTAAAATAAAAAAGTTAGGTCCCATATTTTGAGAACGGCTGATATAAATTTATGTTTGCTGATATCAGTAGTTTTTTAATTCAAAATGGCACAATTTTGCTTATTTAACCAAAATCGTATTTCTTCAAATAAAAAAGTTACCAATATTGAGCAAGTTTATTGCGACACCCTGTATATGAATTTAATAATATGACTAATACATGTCAATGACTTTTGATATTTCAATATGAAATTTTTTTAACGAAGGGCGTGTCAAACTTCTTCTGGAAGCACATTTTCGTTCGGGTGAACGTAAAGAAGACGGTTCTTAGGATTATTCTTATGAAAACTAACATAATTCGAAAGGTACGCCCATGGAAATAGTAATTCAGTCACACTAAGTAAGCGGCAAATGTCAAAATCGTATGGAACGGCACACAAGCCATTTTTGATCACTCTGTATATTAAAGCAAAGGAGTAGGAAAAATATGTTTTATAATTTAAAAACTTACATATTAATGAAGTTAAACAAAAACCTGGAATAAGAACTCTGTAAATTTACATAAAATGATAAAGTAGTATAAACATTAATAAAGCATACAAAGTGGCCAATTATTAATATATAAAACATTTATTTAATATTTTCTCTTTGACAAACTCGTAAGTATTTTTTTGTATGTTGAAGATTTAAATACTCTCGTATATACCTACATAAAAATTACTTTTGATAAAAAATATAACGCTGGATAAAATCAGAAAAACTAGAAAAGCACAAATATCAAATAAAAACGTTCATTAACTTTGTGTATATTTCTACTTTTTCAATAAGACAATATTATAAAAAATTGTCTAGCATCTGAATAAATGTAGAGTTATTCTTTAAAAAATAAACCAGTTTGAAAATTACATGTCTGTTGCGTTGACAGAAGGTTAAAAATTATATCAAAAGAAAGTTCAGCCATAGTAACCGTATTCTTTGTCATATAAACAAAAACAAAACAAAATGATATAGGAAAATCTGTTTCTTGTTTTTAAAGTACTCATAATTGGTAGAAGTGGGACCCACAGAATAGCATGCAATGACAGTAAAACTTTTAGAAATTAAATAATGGTTAACGGATCTTTGAAAACAGAGCGAATTGAAGAAAATTAAGATAATGTACATCAACGAGTGCTGTGTTAACGCAGAGGTTCTTAAATTTTTACTAATTAACTAACTATCTTAGAACATTTTCGCAGCCCCCTAGATTGTAAAAACAAAATAATTATTAAAATTAATAGACAATTGTTATATCTAGCTACTATTACTACATAAACAGCGACCACCTTAAGAATCTTCCGAGGCCCCCAAAAACACTGATTATGAGTTAACGGATGTACAATACAAATCCGAGAAACGACAAGTAAAATTATTATTATTATTATTATTATTATTCGTTCCAAAACCATAGACAATAAATATACATTACAACAAACATTTCTCACTCCTTACAAACTAAAGTAACCGATTTTCGGTAGCGAAATACCGCATCCGGGACACATGAAATGAGTCTGCTGAACACTAATAAAACCTTATAAGTAGACAAATTTGGATATCATAGGCCTCATGAAAAGTGGGCTAGCTAAATAGTATTCATCCAAAAAATTGCACAGTTTATAGCAGCTGGTGTTGCTTTAGCAAGATCTTTTCTCGTGCATTCCTCTTCTAAGTTGGCGCACGTGAGCAAGTGAGCCATTGTTCGTTCTTGACCACAATGACATAAAGTAGGTTCTACTTGTTACCCCCACCTAAACATATTTACTGAACATTTCTGGTGGTAGTTTCTCATCTGGAAGAATACCCATTGCTTTATCTTCTGGCTTTAATGACTAATCTCACATTAAGCCTCTTGTTGCAGTCTTGCTCTCTGTCATAGGATGCACTGAAGTGAGAAAACTGTGCCTTGATTTTAGTCATGACCGAGCTGGTTCTTGGTCGAACACTGGGTGTCGAGGATCATATACTTGCCGTCGGCCGTCTAAGTTTAGGTGCAGCTATGCAAAAAAAAAAACTGATGTGGCCAACACATGACCTCCCGTCAATTCCATGTTTGAAATAGCAATGAACTTTAAGTAAAGTATCACTTCCGGTTGATCGTTCGTAAACAAAATCTAATTTGTTGTTCCAATAAATAGAAAAGTCTGTAATTCCAAATTTTGGATTATCTTTTATTATGCTTTTCCTCGAAATTTTGTTAAGAGCTCCAAATTAAGTACCACTTCTGGTATATCATATAGGTATAGTCAAAATCGAATGCTGTTTCAAATTATACACGTGTTTTAAATACCAAATTTGAGAAGTTTTAAATCATGTTTTAATATACTTTTTCCAGAAAATTTGTTTATAGCTTACTGTGAAGTACTAGTAGTACTTCCGGTTTCTCAATTTTAGCAAACAATACCAAATTTGAAAAGTTTTGGATTGTATCAATTTATTTTTCACGAAAACCTATTCAGAGCTAAAATTAAATTTTCACTTCCGGTTTATCAATTGTATCCAAAATCTAATATGTTGTTTCCCTTCATATAAAAGTCGTAAATACAAAATTTGACAAGTTTTGGAGTATATCATAATATATTTTTCACGAGAATCTGTTGAGCTTCAAGTAAAGTATCACTTCTGGTTGATTAATTATAGCCAAAATATAATATGTTGTTTCCTATGATATAAAAATCTTAAATCCTAAAACTGAAAAGTCTTGGATTATATTTTAATATAGTTTTTCATTAAAAACTGTTATGGGCTTCAAATAAACTATCACTTCCAAAATCTAATCAACTCGTTATATGAATGTAAGAAGCTTAAATACGGAAAATAGATATATTTGGAAGTTTGTTATGAGTTATCGTGGACGAAGAAATCGTCACACACGCACGCACGCACGCGCTCGCGCACACGCACACGCACACGCACACGCACTCGCACCCGCACACGCACACGCACACGCGCGCACGCACACACACACACACACACACACACACACATCCACCCACATGCGAAACTTAACGATTGAGTTTTTTTGATTAAACATATTAACATTTCGTGGCGACTTTAAATGTCACTGCCCTATCTCTTTCTATCATTAGTTATTGGTATCGTGAATTTAAACGTGGATAATGCTCGTTAGAAGATGATCTCAGAACAGGATGATTTTTAAAAGCATTTTGCTTAAAAAATGTTAACGCTGTTGAAAAGTTAATAAAGGAAAACTGAAATATTACACATCCGGATATTCAGCAGGAACTGCACATTAGCACATTGGATTCTCCGCGGTGAATAATATTTTGCTAAGAATCTGACAAGTCGGTAGATTCCACATCAGCTACCTCCTGACCAAAAACAGCCACCTGTAGTGTGACGAAGTCACATATTTTCGTCAATTTTCTTCAATTTTCCCGGCAAAAGACGACACACAGAGCCATAGTTCCTCATAGAAACGAGTTGGTCAGAACTCCAAGTTCACAGTCTTCCCAGCGATTTCCATTCTTCCTAGTCGATCCATGGGCTTTGTAATCAGGGCAGAGAACGTCATGCAATACTTTTCTTGAGGTTTTGCTAAGAAATCGGGATGAAAATCATGTTTTTTTTGTCAAAGCGCATACTCATAATCCACTGGCCGGGCCTAACTGTCTGGACAACAATGGGACCCTTATGAACACAATTCCATTCACAGAACTTGGAGAAAATCACAGGAAAATCCATTTGACAACTTCCACAGCTGAGCGATGCTAGCGCTATACGGCCAGCCACGGACTTCAAGGGAAACTGAGACATTTAATATTGTTTATTTATTATACTCATGAAATATTTAATTGTATATTCTACCAGATAATAACTGTCACGGAAAAGCTGGAAAATTATTTTTTGCTTAGATTTTAAAGCCACAAAATAAACAGTTTACAAACCCAGGCTTCAGCCACTCAGACATCGCAGCACAACTCCGCCTCCGCACCAATAAGATGGCCGGTAACATCTCCCTCTGCTAACGCGCAAATTTCAACCAAATGTAACCAAATTTAGGTATAAATATCACTCGCGAAGCTTAAGAAGTCACTTCTAACGATAGCTGCATCGGCTAACTAAGAAGTCACTTCTTGCGATAGCTGCTTCGGCTATACAAGAGGACCAGTCTACCTGCAGCTTCTGTAGTCTAGGACTCAACGACACGCATCGCGAAATGCCCTCAGCAAGATAGTCGCTGAATCCGAGCGAGAGTGTCATCTCAGATACAGGATTCCAGTCAAGTACAGTAAAGATATACCAAGTTACATTCAAAGTTATAGTCAAATAGACAGATTTCCAAGACATTTTTTTTATGCTTGTTACATGTTTGTACATTTGGTGTGTGTTAATAAAATATTTAAGTTTTACAAATTTCACAATCATTTATAAATAATAATCCTGGACCTCCGACAAGCTATCCGCAATCTTAACTACCCCTAAAACAGACAGTTCACAGAATGGCGCCCGAAAGCAGTAACAGCAAACCCAACACAGGAGTAGGTACGTCACAGTAGATTGATGCAGATTTATGAGCAAAGTTTGACGGGTGACGAATCTTGTGTGTACAACTATGACCCCAAAACCTTACAACAATAACTGTTTGGATCTTTGAAAATCTAAATTTGCTGAATTTTCAAGGCTGATGGAGGAGATTCCAAAAGCGGAATTATCGTCATGGTTTTAAAAGTGGCTCCAACGATTGAAGAATTGTATTCTGGCTAGGGGAAATACAAAAAATTTTCTTTTTCAAAAAGTTTTGTAGGTTATCGTTTCACTAAAAATGTATGTATGTTGCATATTTCTAATATTCTGCTTATATCTTTTATTACTAAATAGCCTATACATAGTAACTAATGAGTTCAAATTACCTACCTAATTTAATTAATTTCCTCTTCCCCTGAAGTAAACAACGCATCAAGGATTTTTATAATAGCCAGAAAGTATAAAGTTATGTACCAAAATTTAATAAAAATAAATGTTATTAAAATTTTAAACATAATCATTTCTGGTTCCATTTTTATCAGCTGCGTAATATTCTTATTTCGAAGTTAAATTCGAATATAATGGTTTCCATAGTATTTGCTTTACTATTGTTATGAACAACAATATATTTTCGTTACTATGTTACCAGTTACTTTAAATACTACCTAATTTTTACCTTCCGTCACCTTTAGTTAAGGAAGGTATTGTCTTTGGTCAAAAAATTCGATGATGAGTTTTTAATCAATAAGCACGTTTTAGGGCCCCTAGAATACGAATTTACTATTTTTACGATGATGTGTGTGTATGTGTGTGTGTGTGTAACAAAAATTTCGTCTGCGACAATTTCAAAAATTATATTTTTTTCGAATTCTTCTTCGTTACATCCATATGAAGAGCTGATTAGATTTTGGTTACGACTGGTCAACCGGAAGTACCATCATTTGAAGATTTTAACAGTTTTTCTTGAAAAAACTATGTCAAATATCATTTTTTCACATTTAATGTTATTATAAATATTAAAGAATATTTTATTCTCTATACGATTTGACTGCATTTTATACTTAATATTAAATGGATATAGAGTTAAAAAATTATAAAGCTAATCTAACCAATTCAGCTACTGAATACGTTTCCATCATTACTGTTTTTAATAAATTATAAGTAATAACTGTCAAATTGCATTATACTTTTGCAAATATTTCAATAAGATGCCATTAAATTAGGAGTATTTAGATACTCTTCGATGCCAAATTAAATAATCTTTCTAACCATATCAAAAACTCCCACTATAGTCTTGCGGGACAGATGATATTGGAAAAAAACTGTTTTCCCATGTTAAACGCGTATGTCACGGTTTTCAGAGTTCACACTATGTATATATATATATATATATATATATATATATATATATATATATATATATATATATATATATATATATATATATATATATATTTGCAAATGAAAAATGGAAAGTGTAAATAGTTGATTTTTTTTTCTTTGGATAATTTGATTATTATATATTAATGATCTGATCAACAAATATTCCCTGCTAAGTAATTAAGGTGCAGAATTTAATTATCTGTAACTTTTATTTGATAACCGAATTTCTGACAGTTCAGACGCTATGCACTTCTTTGAAATTTTGTTTCAATTCCATGACTATGACTACAAATGAGAAATATTTATAAAATTTCATACTGGGTTTTACATGTGGTTAGTAGTAGTAAAATCTATTTAGTGATTTCAGCGTAAAGTTTAATTATCTACAACATTTATATCAAACAATTTTGTTTAAGACTAATTGGGAACTTTTGCCAACTTGTTAATTCGTTCATCACACAGATGGTCTTTAAAAAATGAAACCTCGCATCGTTTGTACTTTTATCCATCTATTAAGATATTTCTTTTAAAACTTTCTATTTAATTCGTTATCTTTAATATGCTAAATTATATGTTGGTTACATTAGCTTTCTCATTTAACATAATGCAAAATGTTATTTCGTTTCATAACCATTATACAAACTTTATCACAACCCCATTAAGAACTACGTTTCTACGTAGCAATTTCAAAGGAACTAGATCTAGATAAAATTCGTACAAGCCGTTGCCGTATCTGAAAGTAGAAAAACAATCTGCGCCTTCTAGATGCACGAATAAAGACTCTCTCCAACCTGGCTGAAAATTAAAAAACTCACAGATAACAACTTCGTCGCTGAATTGATTAAGATGGAGGACGAATTAAAGATGGAGATTATATTTTTAAAAAAGTTACTTTTTCTTAAACTTTCAGCGAGGTAATATGAAATTTCAACTCTTAAGTTCGTTATGACTAGCTTTACGGATTTGGATGCGCTAACTAGCTGTTATTTGATAAGAAAACGTAAGTTTATTCCAATTTTCTACAGTTTTAATTAAGTTTTGTGACGTGGAATCTTTTTATAAGAACAAAATGGCGTAGAGTCAAATAACAAAGGTTATTTTTCTCTATAAAGGTGCAGGTAAAGGCAAATCGGGTACTATTAGGCTTGATTTACATTAGCGGTACAATGACGGTACGATGACGGTACGAATACTTCTTGCTCCAATGTATTTTAATGGACCCATTTACATCTACGTTTACGGTACAATGACGGTACGATGACGACCCTATGATATTTACTGATTTACATACCGTCACTGTACCGTCGTTGTACCGCTAATGTAAATCAAGCCTTAAAATCGGACTGCAGATCAGGTCCTACGGATAAGACGACATACTCAACAAGATTCTTACAGTAAATATTTATTACATATGTAAAGCCACAGAAAAAAAGATGAATGTCCATTTTTTAGCAAAATGAGATGATTGGTCCTACGAAAGTGGGGCTTTCAAATGGTATACGAGGTCTGTTAGAAAAGTATCCGACCTTATTTTTTGCGAAAACCTGATGGATATGAATCAAGCGCGCATTGCTGGAAAGCAGCATTTGAGTGAAATAGTGTGTAGTGCTTTCGTCGGTTTTTCATTGCAAGGAAAATAACGGAACGACTGGAGCAGCGCTATTGCATCAAATTTTGCTTGAAACTGGGCGACAGCCACGTGGAAACCATTCGGAAGATTCAAACGGTTTTCGGTGACGATGCTATGGGCATCACACAGATTAAGGAGTGATACAACCGGTTTCAAGACGGCCGCACATCGATGGAGAGCAACTCAGTCTTCGGTCGGCCATCAACATGCCGAAATGACCAGGCCATTGCCAAAGTGAACGCTGTGGTGAGGTGGGACCGGCGTGAGTATCCGAGAAATTGCGGATGAGGTGGGCATCAGCATTTTTTGAGCACGTTCCATTATGACCGAAGATTTGGCTATAAAGAGAGTGGCGGAGAAATTCGTGCCGAAGCTGCTGACGGTGGAGCAAAAGCAACTTCGTGTTGAAGTCTCGTCACAGGACATGCTGGACTCCACAAACAGTGACCCCGACTTCATGTACACCATAATCACTGGTGACGAGTTCTGGGTGTACTGGTACTACCCGGAAAACAAATCCCAGTCGTCACAGTGGAAGCAATGAAAAACCGACGAGAGCACTATACACTAACTAGCTCAAATGGTGCTTGCCAGCAACAGACTCTATCAACAGACGGGAGAAAATTCACACATGCGCACGAAGGTTCAAGGTCGGCTCATGCAAGCGCGCTTGATTCAAATCGATCAGGTTTTCGCAAAAATAAAATACAGACCTCGTATCTCTATCACCGAGCCGCAGTGTTTTACCACTGCCGCACTGCCGGTTATTTAAGATGTATAAGTGGCCTACTTATAGCATCCGAGTGTGATAAATACATTTTGTACGACAAATCACATATTGTCGGTCGGCGGGAACCAAAGGCACGGAATATGGCTCGGGTTACGTCACTGCGAGCAAGTATATTATATCCCTTTAGTTTATTCAAAAAATAACTAAAACAAAATGAATGGTTAATTACAATAAAGAAAAAAATCTGATGTGGCCAGCACATTACCTTCCGTCAGTTATATGAGGTATTTACGAAAATTCTACCGGTGAACTGTCACCGATAAACAGCTTTTTATCAGGTTATAGCTACCGGAATCGATATTTTAAGAACGCAAGTGGTAAACAGGATAGATCCATAATCTGTGAAAAAATTTGAAAATTTAAAACAGGTTAGAAATTTGACGTAGTTAACAAACTGAGCAGTCCTACTTTGAACACATTTTCACTTTTAACGCGCGCGCTTCGCTTTGTATCACTACCTTCTTTTGAGATTAGATTCTTCATGAATCCGATAGATGGATCTGGTAGATATTGAACAATTTTCGACCACGGTAACTTTTTACCACTCGTGTTTTTGAACACAGTCGGTACATACGGTATCTACGAGTAGAATTTTCGTAAATGCGTATGTATTTTCTATAAAATCCATACAGAAAGTTCCTTGCAAAAGATTCTAAATTTCTTGTATGTACATTACCTTTCGACAATTGTATGTATTTTATACAAATTCCATACAGAAAGTTTCGAGCAAAAATATCCTACATTTCGAGTAAAATTTTAACACAAATATACTACGAATATGTCAATTGCACTTGTCACTGATATATTTCAATCAGAATTTTCTTAATATAGTAGCTGTTTCTAGCATAGCTGGCTAATTTATGAAATTTAATTTCTTTATAATTTTTTAACTCTATATCCATTTAATATGAAGTATAAAATGCAGTCAAATCGTATAGAGAATACAATATTCTTTAATATTTATAATAACATTAAATGTGAAACAATGATATTTAACATAGTTTTTTCAAGAAAATCTGGTAAAAACTTCAAATGAGTGTACTTCCGGTTGACCAATTATAACCAAAATTAATCAGCTCTTCATATGGAAGCAAAGAAGAGGAATACGAAAGAATTATAATTTTTGGAATAATTGTAGTATTAGATTTATCGTAGACGAAAATTTTGTTATACACACACACATACACACATACACACTCACACACACACACACACACATACATACAGACATCATCGTAAAAATAGCAAAATCGTATTCTAGGGACCTTAAAACGTGCTTATTCATTAAAAACTCACCACCGAATTTTTTGATCAAAGACAATACCTCCCTTACCTAAGGGTGACGGAAGGTACAAAGGGAAAAATAAGCACAGTTATGTGCGCCGGAGAATATTTATCACCTGAGACGTCTGGAGGTTGCGAACTTCGTAAACATGACCGTCGTTGGAATCGAACCCGAGACGACCGAATCACAACTGGTTTATAAAATATTCATGCTCATGCTATTTTTATAGGAAATAGATTCAATATTTTATAAAATGTCAAAGCTACTAGATTACTTCAGATATTCATATAGATAATTTGATCATTTTCCGCTTGTTGAGCACGGTAATTTTCATTATAGTTGCATTGTCATTTCCAAGACAATGAAAAATTTACTGACGTCTAACCATTATTTTTTTGCCCTGATTAAATCAGTCTCCTTAATTGTCTGTATTGACTTTTTTATTTACGTCTCATTATCTCGGAAATTCAAAATGTGACATAATCAATAAATTAATGAAGCAGGGCTTCCTTCACCGAAACCTCTTGACGAATTTTTTTAGCGGAAAAGGAGCTTTAAAGCTAACGATACATTTTTACACAGGCTGGAGCAATAAAAAATTAATAATTTGTTAGAAAGGGAAAGTACGTAATTTTATAGCTTCCAAATTGATTTATGAAAAATGTATTTTTATGGTACGTAGTAGTAGTCGAGTCAATAAAAGGTTTTACTTCTAAACCCACAAAAACAGATCCGATTTTAATGATCTTTTTACCTTCCGTCACCTTTAGGTAAGGAAGGTATTGTCTTTGGTCAAAAAATTCGGTGGTGAGTTTTTAATCAATAAGCACGTTTTAGGGTCCCTAGAATACGAATTTACTATTTTTACGATGATGTCTGTATGTGTGTGTGTGTGTGTGTGTGTGTGGATGTGTGTGTGTGTGTGTGTGTGTAACAAAATTTTCGTCTGCGATAACTCTAATACTACAGTTACAAAAATTATAATTTTTTCGTATACTTCTTCGTTACATCCATATGAAGAGCTGATTAGATTTTGGTTACAATTGGTCAACCGGAAGTACCATCATTTGAAGATTTTAACAGTTTTTCTTGAAAAAACTATGTTAAATATAATTTTTTCACATTTGATGTTATTATAAATATTAAAGAATATTTTATTCTTTATATGATTTGACTGCATTTTATACTTAATATTAAATGGATATAGAGTTAAAAAATTATAAAGAAATTAAATTTCATAAAGTAGCCATAGCTATGGAAACAGCTACTATATTAAGAAAATTCTGATTGAAAGATGTCAGCTGTGGATGTCAGTGTCAAGTGAAATTGATATAGTGTGTTTGTCTTATAATTTACTGGAAATATAGGATCTTTCGCTTTCTGTATGGAATTTGTATAAAATGCATAGAACTGCTTTAAGGTAATGTAGAAGAAATAATAATAAATCTTTTATTTCTGCAGATACATTACACTGTATATAGAAAACGTCACAAAATAATAATTTTCTGTATGAAATTTGCATAAAATACATGCAACTGCCGGAAGGTAATGTACAAGAAATAGAATATTTAATTTAGCAAGGAACTTTCCGTATGAAATTTGTACAAAATACATAGAACTGACGGAAGGTAATGTGCTGGCCACATCAGATTTTTTAAATATTTGTTAGTTTCAATTATTTAAAGTCAGAAACTTTCAGTTGGGGCGCTCAATTATTTTTTTCATTTTTAAATTATTCCTAAACTATCAGTAATCGAGAAAAATGTTTCAAATAGAAAAGTTAGATAATTTTATTGTCTATCCAGTGGTGTACGAAAATAATTTTCCCATCGACAAATTTTCGAGATATAACACAAAATTACATTTTTTTAAATGGAAGCCATATTTGATTATTACTTTAAGAAGACACTTATTTTTATTTCTTTCGATTAGTATAAAGGTTTTTGTATTTTAATTATGTTTCACCCTTCAAACCTTTGATTTTTAGCAATTTTTTATATTGTCGATGGGAAAATTATTTTCGTACACCACTGGATAGACAATAAAATTATCTAACTTTTCTATTTGAAACATTTTTTCGATTACTGATAGTTTATGAATAATTTAAAAATGAAAAAAGTCGACCTACTTTAGTACTCCCCCATTATCTAGTAACCTATGAGAATTTTTGGCAAAACAAAAGCACATCTAAGATGGCCTCCCAAAGGCGCACCATAAGTCCTGTATACCTGAAATCGTATCTTTTATAGTTCCCGAGACCCCAATGGTGGCTTTCAAAATCCGGACAGCCTGTATAAATAATTGAGTGACCCAGCTGAAATGTTTCTGATTTTGTATAATTAAATATAACAAACATTTAAAAGAAAAAATTATCAAGATCGGATCTGTTTTAGTGGGTTTAGAAGTTTTAACGATTTTTCCGCTTCATTGACTCGACTATAGAGAATAGTTTAAAATAGATATGTTAGTTTCGCTACTCTCCGTTTACGGTATACAGGCGCGTCATACCTTAAAGTGTCTTTAGACGATCAAAGATTTACATCAATTCTTACAACTTCTTATTGTACTATAAGATTCTAGAATTTTACACGTTCAAAGATATTTGAACACTCGATGTTCAAACCATTTGATCAAAAAAATCCAACTTAGGGCATGTTCTAAATGTTAAGGTCATTTACTTCAAATTTTAGTTACTTCAAGGGATTACTTCATCCTACGTTGCATGCACTGTAGTTTGTAATGTTGGCATAAAGATTTTTTGATAAATGTCATACTTGTTTTTGTTTTGACTAAATTTCATAGTATTTTCAGTAAAGAAATGAACGCGCAATATTAAAAGTCACACTAGAGACAAACCAAACGACAAACATTTAATGATACTGGTATTCACGTATTTTATATCAGTTTATTTCTAGATTTCAGTGTAAGAACATCGATATTGTAGTGATTCAGGTAAGAGAGATAATCTAGCGTGTGTATGATTGTGGGTGTGCATGCGAGCAGTACGGTGTACTGTAGTGGCCGCATCGTGTGAACCTGAGGGTCGCCAACGGTAGCAGCAGGGAAGGCTGTAGTGACCCGCATCTGTGGTCGCCAACGGTAGCAGCAATTAGGGCTGTAGTGATCTGATCCAGTTGGTTAAGAGGATTGTCTCCGGATCACCACCGAAGCGGCAGTGATTCCGTAGTGGCCGCTCGTGTGAACCCGAGGGTCGCCAGCGTAGCAGCAGGGAAGGCTGTAGTGACCCGCACCTGCGGTCGCCAACGGTAGCAGCAGTTAGGGCTGTAGTTATCTGATCCAGTTGGTTAAGAGGATTGTCTCCGGATCACCACCGAAGCGGCAGAGGTTCCGTAGTAACTAGCGGAACTGCCAGTAGTTGCAAACATGTGTGTACGGTGTGTGAATGCCTGTACCTTTTGTAAATGATTGCCTCCTCACTGAGATTTTCTCATGTGTTAATTCTTTTGCAGAAATAATCACGACGTGGAGAAGGATTCCGCGTGACCAGGTTCGGCCAGGCGACGGTCATCTAGATTTGTTATTTTTTTTTCTTTTTGTATTAATACTGTATATACTGGTTTGAGTGATAAATGTGTTTTAATATTCTTATTTTCAGCGCTAACATTTAGTCGTCATTTATAACACTCATAAATAAAGAATTATACGAAAAAAAAAAATAGGGATAAAATATTTTTTCTTATTCTTTCGATTAAAGTAAAGAAAAAAAAACCGTGCAACATCTCATTTGAATATATAAAGCAAAACCATTTGACCAAAAATATTTTTCCAATTAAAGTTCTACTTATTTGATCGGTTAAAGCCACCTTTAGTGATCATTTTTCATAACAGTTATTGAAAAGTTACTAGGCATTTGTGTGTTTTGCCTTCACAAAGTTTCGTTTATCATACGAGAGAACTCTAAAGGTACCAAGTCGAACTATGTAGTCTGTAGTCAAAGTTACTTTGCCCGAAAATTTCATTCTGAATGTTTTCAATTAACGGTATAAAATTTGACTGGATGAACTGTACACGTTAAGATCTTATTTAGTAAGCGTCGCCGAGTGACCTTATGTCCCTTACTACAGCCTTTATTAGTTATACCGTTTTAATACAGTTTTTATTATAACGCTACTAGCAAAAAACACTTAGCAACTCTCTTGCCGAAGTGAAATGAGTCAGTATGCAATTATGCTGTTCCAAGCGAGGATGTATTCGCTTGTAATGATAATACAACAAATTATATATATAACGGTACTTGTAATGATAATACGTACCTAATGTCAATAAATACATTAATTATACTATTACTTTGTATGTTCTTCTTAGCATATAAGTGTGATATTGTTATTAAAACAGACTCCAATTGGAAAACAATCCCTGATAGTCGAGTTACGTCCCACAACTAGTAATGAATCCCGAATATATGACATTCTGCGCCTCATCTCTGTATGTATCTTGACGAATAATTTGGCTGAAGAAACTCAAAAATCGTATTAAATTGGTTGTTAATATATTTTTTCGTACCTCCGTCCATTTTGACTAGTATTACAGAACTCAAAATCGTCCAGAAAGGCGCTGTTGCTGACCTAGGCGGGCAAAAGGAGTTGGCATTACTGTTCTGGTGATATGTCAATTTAAGATTATTTTCAAAACAAGAAAATGTTTACAAATTTTAGGGCTAAATCTTTAATTGTTGTAACTTAAATAACTAAATTTTGTCATAAAAATAATTATGTGCTGTCATCTCGTATATATTAATTATAAGTTCCAACTTTAGGACTAGTTTGTTTTGTAACTACAACTAACTTCACGTGATACAATTGAGTTTACGCAATCTGTCACTAAAAATATCTGAAAATATAATATATATATATATATATATATATATATATATATATATATATATATATATATATATATATATATATATATATATATATAAACTATTATTCACGAAAGATAACTATTCAAGGTCATTTGTGAGCCGTCTGATGTAATATTACTTGCAGATAACTGCATTGCATTTCGTTTGCATAGGCGTGCAACATGAAATATTTATGGAGACATTTTAACTGAAAAAATAAGAATAATTCATTTGAAAATTGTCTCATTCTAAATAATGCCTTTCTGAAAAATTTATGTTCTTCACTTATGTTTTTGCAAAATACAAAAACATAGACTTACTTATAAACCAAGGAATAATAATTTGATTTAAACGTCAACGCCACTCGATAAATATTAGCACAGAGGGCAGTGTAGTAGATAATTAGGAATCTGTAATTCTACGACATATGTCATTATTATTTATAGTGTGTTAGAAAGTAATGCCACTATTTACGTATATCTGTCACACCACATAAATTCAATAGACATAGGTCAAATAATCTTTCTCTTTCTAATACAAAATGTTGCTAAGCTACTGCTATAAAGTGATGCGTATTATTTCTTCGAACAAATGACCTTGAATAGTCATCTTTGGTGAATAATAGTGTATATATATATATATATATATATATATACATAACTAATGTTTGTATGGTATATTTTCTATGGATATAAAATAATTGCGCATTTTAAGCTCAAATGTAAGTAATTATAACTGAACTTGCAATGCAAAACCGATAAAAATATATGTTCATTTTTTAGGTTATGTAACATAGAATAAAGTGTAGATAAATATACGAAGAATTTATGGAGAAGTCGGTACAAAAAATCTTGTGTATCACACGTCCAGAAACTGTTTTGCGAGATTTCGTATTTGCAGGCCTCGCTTTCAGCTCGGCCTTTCAAAATAAACTCGGTCTCGCAAATGTTCAGTTTCTGGCCTAGTGATACAAATAACTATTGTGTCAAAAAGCATTCAGTGAAAATGTAGATAACACTATGCGTTTTGGCGGGACCGGTTGACCGGGAAGACAACAACTTATTGTTTTAAATGAATGCGTCCACACCTATGCGTTTGCGGTCCGGTTGCCGGATACTACCGCAGCATGTTGCGGTTTGACCGGATGTTCAATTTGCCGCATGGCAACACAATATATTGGAAATAATGCTTTTTTTTAATAGACAACGTATACTATTTGGGCTTTGCACTAATCAGACATTGGTCAGACTGTGTCCGAATCGGGTTGTCAATGCTGCCGTCCTGTTTAGCGGGATATATGTGGACGCTATATGATCCATCCCGTTTAACCGGATGCGGTTTTGGCGGGACTGGTTTAACGGGACCGGTTGAACGGGAAGACAACAACTTATTGTTTTAAATGAATGCGTCCACACCTATGCGGTTGCGGTCCGGTTGCCGGATACTACCGCAGCATGTTGCGGTTTGACCGGACGGTCAATTTGCCGCATGACAACTACAACATATTGGAAATAATGCGAGCGTTCATAAGGGTCTGGTTTTGTTTTTTAATAGACAACGTATACTATTTGGGCTCTGCACTAATCAGACATTGGTCAGACTGTGTCCGAATCGGATTGTCAATGCTGCCGTCCTGTTTAGCGGGATGTATGTGGACGCTATATGCTCCATCCCGCTTAACCGGATGCGGTTTACCGGTCCCGCTAAAACGCATAGTGTGGCCCGGGCCTTAGGTTTCATGACAAGTGCGGATAAAGCGGGATCTACAAACCCCAATCTTCCAATAGAAACCTCGACTGTTTAATTACAAGTCTACTGACCATTATTCTACCACTAATATAAGAAATTTCCACTAAACCGTCCCTCATAAAACACCACAACCAGGTTTCCTTCCCTTATATGTAGTTAATTAACCCTTAATACCTTTTCTTTGTCATAAAACACACTCGTAACCTTACTGATCG
The DNA here is from genome assembly GCA_963082715.1 of Harpalus rubripes. Classification (NCBI taxonomy): domain Eukaryota; kingdom Metazoa; phylum Arthropoda; class Insecta; order Coleoptera; family Carabidae; genus Harpalus; species Harpalus rubripes. The sequence continues at coordinate 8,747,070 of OY720459.1, read as the reverse complement.
ATGCTACCCCAGCCTAGCGTCGAACTTCGCCGTTGCTGTTCACGGTCGATAAAGCCCATTCGCTCGCGAACGCGACTCTGATTATGGCCCAACGTAATTCGACTCTGATACAGATATAGAACTCGGAAGAAACAGAGCAAAGTTTCATGAATTGGGATTTTCAGGAATTTATTTTTAGGAATTTGGGCTATTGAAAATTTAAAATACTCCGAAAGAGAAATAAAGTTTTGTGTACGTGGTATAAGAAAATGTAGAAAAAGTGTAGGTGGCGTGGAAAAAAATTAAATAATAGTTCAATTATTTTAGCTGACATTACAAGAACGATGAGAATTAGTATCAATGTTAAATTAATAAAATTATAAAAAAATTTGCACGCGTTATAGGTTATAACAAATTTTGACACGAAATATCTAACAAATTTGAACTTTTTGTCCAAATGCCAAGCCTAATGTTCTGAGTACAAAATTGTGTAAATTTAATAATTAATTTATGGGATCAGAATATTACATAATTTACTCGTTTTCGGTGTTTACAGAAGATTTTTATCTTTTTACTGATATCAAAACCATCATTCTAAGTTAATTTTCCTAAAATATTTGCCATGTACAATATATTAATTTAAAAATTCCAATTAGGTCGCGAATTAGAGAATTTACGTCGTTTCGCAAAAAAACTAATTTTTAAACCACGTTATCATATCTTTAACCGCGTCAGTGTGGTGTAAGAAAGTGTTGAAAAAAAAATATTTAAAAATCTAATGTGGCCAACACAATACCTCCCGCCATTTACCGCCTGAGTCACAAAAAACTAATCCTTCTTTTTGGATTAGCGAATTTTATTCTAATTTTGGCAATATAGTTCTTAAAATATAGTCTAATCTAATCCAAGTAACTACAGTTTTGATAATAAAATGAAGATTCAATTTTAAATAGGTACCGGGATAAAATAGAATTCACTAATCCAAAAATGAGAATTAGCTTAAACTTTTTTGCGAATCGTTAATTTTTATTAATCTAAATACATACCTACATTTTTACATATGCTGGAAACTGTATTGATTTCCTTTCCTCTTGTTTACTTTTTTCTTTTTAAAACGTTACAATTATTAATTTGAAATGATTAGTTCTTTGACAGTGACATTTATCTGTCAATTACATACATTTGAATTAGTGCTGTCGATTTTGGAAAATATAGAATTCGAAAATTCAGTTGAAAAATAATTCGAAAATTCGGATTTCGAACTTTAAACTAAATTCGAAATTTCGAATTTCTAACAAAATTCGAACTTCATATACATTCAAAATTCCAATTTCGAGTGTTTACGAAGTTAGAATTACATATTTTCGAGTGTAAGTTAGTTGGCATTTATTACACTTTGCTTTATTAATTTCAGAAAAAATATTTCCAAATTGTACTTCGCGGCGACATGTTAATTAAGAATATTTTACTTTTACAAATAAGCGACAAATCTCGGTGTTTGGACTCAGACAGCAAGTTCAAACAAGTCATGTTATTGTAAAACGCGAATAAACAAATGGCGGCTTCAACTATCGAATTACAAAATTCGAAAAATATTCCGAATTTTGACTTCGAAATTCGTAATTCGAAAAAGTAGGAAGCTTATTTTTTGAAACCTTGTATTTCGAACTTTTTCCGTAATGGAAAGAGCCTATTAGATTTTAGTGAAAATCGGATAATCGAAAATGGCACTTTACTAGAAGCTCAAAATTCGAATTTTGTCAACAGCACTAATTTGAATAACTGCACAACCAAGAAATTTGTTTGTTTAAAGCGTAGGCTTTAAATTATAGATAATTTTATAAATTTATCCATGAAATATATAGAAAAATTATTAATGCAAATCTGCAGTAAATTTAATAATCTTTAATTTTTATAATAACATTAATCTGGAAAAAATAACTTTTAAAGGTATTTTTCGAAGAAAAACTATTTTGAGCTTCTAGTAAAGTGCAATTTCCGGTTATCCGATTTACACCAAAATCTAAAGGGTTCTTTGCCTTAGAGAAAAAGTTCGAAATACAAGGTTTCAAAATTTTCTGAATGCTAGTATTTGAGTTAGAGTGGAGGATACCTACCTACACACAGACATCATCGTGAAATTGTTCAAATTGGATTCTAGGGACCTTAAAACGTGGTCATTTACCAAAATCTCGATATGTTATTTTTAGAACGATCCCTATACCTCCCTTACCATGGGTAGCGGGAGGTAAAAATATTTAAAAATCATCGATAATTTACTTCTTTCGATGCCACGAGGACTGTAAACTGTTATAAATAGTAAATCCTATTAAACTAAGTATTATAAATACCTAATGTTGTTTATTTTATAAATAATTTTAATTTTTTAATTGTTATTCTGGTTAAATATTTTTAACATAACTGTTATATATGAGTTCATCCTAGGTAAAAAACGTAACAACCCTTTTTCTACAAAAATTTACGAGCTTTAATTTTGTATTCTGGTCAAATTTTGATGCGGACTACTGTTTTTAAGGAAATAAGCCAAAAACCCAAAAAACTCATTTTTTGCAACTTTGATCAATGTTAAGAACTTGAATTTTTATCTCCGTTCCGACCTAAACAACATATGTTAAAATCGTTTCTACTCCACATTTTGTAGGGTAAAAACCTCTATTGACTGGACTGTGTGTGCGTGTGTGTTTGGGTATATCCTATCAATAATTCATATATAAATTTTAATTAATACACAATTATAGTACTGTTAACTTATAGATTTTTTCCATTCGCCCATTTTCAATTTCAAATAACAGCAACAAACTACAATATATGTTTCCTGTTTGTATTAACAATGCTGTCACATCCATTAAATCGAAATTTTGCTGACAGTATATTTATTCGTCGCTACTTACACTACACATATTGTTTCATGTTCAAATAACACCCGTATGCTATGTAGAACATGTTAAAATATTTGCTGTAAAATAGCTGGAAACGAATATCATTTTGTGGAAATTTGTGAAAAAGTCCGCGTCATAGAAATTCGCATCGAGTCCCGTGTCGGAGAAATATACGCAAAAAGAGAAAACTCACTTTATATTCACGCTCAGAAAATATTTTTCGACAAACTTTCGCAAACATTATTAAAGTAAATAACGTTGGATTCTTGTAAGAAATGATGTTCTCTAGGGAATTACAAATATGCCTGGTCATGAAAATGTGACAGAGATATCCAAAATGAAATAAACATGTCTACAAAGAAATTGGCACCATAAACCTAGTTAAAAGATATAGAGTACTTGTATTTTTAGGCATACTAGTGAATTTGTTAGGTATCTACTTATTTATTTATTTACTTAATATATTTATTTATTTATTTATTTAAGAAAAAAACTATCCTGACAGAACAAGTCCTCGCGAGGATATTGTGGTATAGTTCGTCTAGGGATCATTTTCCGAAGGCTCGTTATCGTTTTATTATGGGTGCACAATAGCTAAAACCGCCAAAATATTTCGGTCCGTACAGTCGACCAGTTCAGTATTTGCAATGCTGGTATATATTTTACGCCCAGTATTCGACTGTAGACCAAGACTGCACTTTCCAGATTTTAATGCGTTAATCTTTTGAACTTAGAATTTCCCTAATTTTCTTATAAGGTCTGTGAACTTGTCTCCAAAGGATTATAAAACCGTTATTTGTAGTAAAAGTGTATTACCATCGCCTAATATATTTAAACCTTTTTTGCACGAACATGGACAACAAATCGTGTTGAATGTTTACAATGGACTTTTGGAGGTATATGAAGAATCAGTTGCTCTTAAGAAAACTTGCCAACTAACAAAGGTATGTGATAAAACTGTTAAAAAAATTATCAGAATAGGTGATCCGGTACCTAAAAGAGTTCGAAAAGATTCAGGTACTAACAAAATACGAACAATACATAATTCTTATGCTAATAATATTGTTCACACATTATCATCTTTACATGCAACGTTAAGAAAAGATATTTCTTTTGTACCTTCTCGAGCATGCCTACATCAGTGTTTAAAGAAAATGGGTTTTGTTTACAAAAAATTAGATCAAAGACAAGCAGTACTAGAACAACCGCGAATAGTTGAGTTACAGCACAAATATTTAAATGAAATTAAATCGTACCGCAAAGCAGGGAAAAATATTGTCTATCTAGATGAAACATGGTATGACACGCATGATGTTGTTGAGAAAGGATGGGTTAATGATAAAGGTAAATGTTCGCTAAATGCACCTGTATCGAAGGGACGACGGATAATTATTTTACACGCTGGTGACGAGAACGGCTGGATTAAAAATGGACTTTTGTTATCAGCAAAAGATTTCAAAACATCTTTTGCAGACTATCATGAAAATATGTCGGCTGAACTCTTCGAACGTTGGTTTGAAAATAATTTACTTACCACAATTAAATTCTAGCGTAGTTCAATTAATCAGGGAAGAAGTTGAAAATATTGGCCAGCAACAATGGAATAACTGTATTCAACATATTATAAAAGAAGAAAATAAATTTGTATCACTTTACAAAGACGTGAATCCATTAATTATATCTTTAAGGGATTCAGATATGTCCGATAACAATTCTGAAGACGAGGACGAGTGCACTATGTCCGAATAAATATTCATATATTTTTTTTTAAATGACATGTGGTTATAGGCCTCTTGGGGAAATCGCCACTATGAACAAAGATTAACGGTCCGCAATCAGTACGTCCTGGGTGGTCACGGAAATCTGATTATACAATATATTTTTTAAAACAGTTAAATATAAAACAATTTTTTTTACTATTTTGGAAAGTAAAATGTGTGAAATGAAATATTTCAAACCCCTACTCAAATTTTTCATTACAGCCCTGGCACATGCCAGGCTATTGGGACCCTCTATTGTACTGCCGTAATAAAACGATAACGAGTCTTCGGAAAATGATCCCTAGACGAACTATACATATACAAGACAAAAAATGAAACAAATGAAAATAATACAAAAAGGGTATCTGTTGTTTAATTTAAAATAAAGAAATCAGAGAAACTTCTTTTGTATCGATTCTAACAGCTCCTATTGAGCCTCATAAATAGGATTCCAAATAATATGGCAGTATTCAAGTTTCGACCTGACTAAGGTGTAATAGAGTGCTAAAATATCTGACACATCAGTAAAATTTCTAGTATTCCTAATTATGAAGCCCACCATTCTGATAGAAGCATTATAGACCTCTCTGACATGAAGCGCAAAAGAAAGGTCCGCTTCAAATTTTATACCAAGATCCTTCATTGAGTTGACTCGAGGTAAGGAAATGTCAATTTTATAGTTATACATTAACGAAGAAAATCTCCTTGTGTAGGAAATGACACAGCATTTATTTAAATTTAATTTACTGATACGGTACCATTGATTTATATTATTTAAATCATATTGTAATCTTCGGCATTTTGTAAAAAAAATTGAGGTCGACAGCGAACAGTAGTTTTTCAGAATGAATTACTTCAGTAATATCATTGATGAAAATGAAATGAAGAAAATATAATAAAATACTGTCTTGGTCTTAACCTAAAAGAACGTATGATGTGCACTTGTGCAGGTTATGTGGAATAGAGGAGACAATAATGGGACATATAAGACTGTTCTGGAAAAAGTTAAAGTTAAAAAAGGAAGAAAAAACAGAGAAAACATTACTAGCTGAAAAGAGTAAGGGGGGGGGGGAATCTAATAGTTATCATAGTATTTAAAAAAATGAAGGAAGCAGCAGGAGGCAGGATAGATAAATCTTTAGTTAACACTATCAAATATATATATATATATATATATATATATATATATATATATATATATATATATATATATACATAGGGTGTAAATGAAATAAGTGCATTAAATTTAACCAGTAATGTAACTCGACGAGAGCAACAATATTTCTTAATAACTTTTTTTTCTTCTTTTAGATTTTGAGTTAAAATTCTTTAAAGTTTTGCTGCATATTTCGGCGCACGCCCATGGAGAACAAATGGCTGCTCCGTATTCAAGTGGGATACAAACAGCTCAAAAAATTTCTATTATCGGTTACACTTGCAGTCACAGTAATTAATAAACGAATCAACGGAAATAACATTTATTATTAATTAATTCGTAATAGTACAATTTTTAAAATAAAGAAATTTAAATTTTGGATAACAAAATTATAAAGTTGTGTATTAAACCAGGCTTTTAAGACAAGGAGAAACGAGGGGAGGATGAGCAAAAGCATAGTTGTTATTAGGTTATGAGATGATTATTTATCGTCGATAAATCATAATAGTTTAAATACGTTATTCAAAAATGTAAGCACAAACTTTTGTCCATTTAAAAGAGGTACATGACTACCAATAATTAGTCGTCCATTTATTGTTCCCCAAACATTTTTTAATGAAAATTTTTACAGCATTTTCTTCTGTCGAGTTGTGTATTATGCATAATAAATACACCTTCCCAAGTAAATTCAGTCTCATTAATGAACATTGTGAGCCATTCCCAAAATTGAAGTCTGTTGTGTGCTGAAAACAGAACTTTTTGCACATGTTATGAATATAACTGTTGCTTTTTTTAAAATTGGCATATGTGACACCCCGTATTGTGATGTAATAAAGATGTACAAGTACAAGATTAACAAATGTGCGAATATTAAGAACAGAATGATTTGGTGATGATTTGGAAACGCTCCGTGTAAATGCGTTGGCAACTCCATGACACTGTCTTTATGTCAACCGTGATGTCAAGTAAAATATAGTATAGATACGAGTAAAAAAATAAATAAATAAACCATAGGTAAGTAATTACAATGTATGTGTACTCGCATTTTGACAGAATTTTACCTTATAAACAAGTTTATTACTAATATCAAAATTTAATTGCAACAATTGACAGGACTGTCAATTGCTAAAACAAAATTTTTCATACCTATTGCTACTGCATTCAATTATCACAAAAATATTTGGAACGACTCGTCAATTTACGGGGTGGTAAAAATGCTAAAAAAAATATGCGATTTCGAGAAAAAGTTATTAAGAAATATTGTTGCTCTCGCCGAGTTATATTACTGGTTAAATTTAATGCACTTATTTCATTTACACCCTGTATATATATATATATATATATATATATATATATATATATATATATATATATATATATATATATGAGAATATAATTCATTAGGCACGTGACAACGCCAATCAACATTCAGAATTTCCCTAGTTACATGTCTTTCACAGCGATGATAAAAAACAAAGAAATTATCACCTTATTTATATTCGTTACAAGGGGATTTGTTTTCTTTATTTTTAATAGCGACAGTTAATTTTGAGTATAAAAATGTGCGGTAATCGTTTTTGATATCAACAACGATGAAAATAATAAGGCAAATGTAAAATTAACCATGTTGTAAAGCAATATATGAACATTTAGGTTACCAGCACGCATAATGTGTCATACAAATTCATTATATTCTCTCATTAAATATAAGCTCGTGATATGATTAATAATCGAAGATATTGCTCGTGAAACCGAAGCAGCACAATCTGCAACTCGATTCCACTCGAGAATATCACCGATGATAATAAATCACTTGTTATATTACGTATGAAAACAGACTCTTGCTCTTGCTGTATAGTTTAGAATTTACTAAATTATACGGCAAGAGGTATTTTTAATAAATGAATAAATAATAGATTTGTTCGTTTCACTACTTATTGCAAAAATTTGATTTCACCAGTTTCAAGAACTGCGCATGTCCATTATATGACATTGAAGGTTTGCAGGTAAACATTTGACAAGTGGTTTCTATATGCGCATATGTCAAAATTTATTGCCGCTATTGCTGCCGTAAAATCCACTCACGGAAATGCTACACAATTTTTGACGAAGCATCTTTACTGCTTATGCCGTTCAAAAGAAACATACACATACATTTAGTGACTTTTCAGTAAATTCAATGAATTCTAAATTATGACGCGTTAGTAAACTGTAAACGCAAAGTAGCAAAACGAACTCATCTAATATGACTTAATAAGGTGACCTTCTGAGTACTCTAAGTTATGTTGCATATTTCTAACATTTTGTTTACTTCTATTGTTAAGTACTATTAACAACTATTCATGGTGAATAATGAGTGTAAATTACCTACCTAATTTAATCTACTTCTTCAACTCCATCACCAAAACACGAATCAAGAATTTTGATTATAGCGAGGAAAAAGAATGTTATGTACCAAAATTTAATGAAAATAAAAGTTATTAATATTTTAAACATTATTATTTCAGGTTCCATTGTAATAAATTTCAGATTATTTTTTTTAGTAACTACTCAGTTCGTTCAATCGATTATAAAGGTTTCTATAGTAATTGAATAATACTATTAATTACGAACAGTAATATATTGTTGTCGTTGTGTTACTATAGTTGCCATTAATTACTAGAGATTTCCATACTATTGCCATTTTTTGTGCCTCTGTCTGTATGTTGTTTTATCTCTGTAAATCGTCCAGTCTGTCCAGAAGCACTTCTTATCGGCCTGGGCAGGATTTTTAGTCTTCCTTAACCAAATCATTTACAAAATTGACAGTTTCTATCCTCAATATGTATCTTCGTCTAAATTCTTCATCAAACTGTTGAAAATGATTTATTCTTTCACGTTCAATACTAATTCTTCCTCTATTTAAGTCTAAAACGTCTCTAACATCTTGAATATCGGGGCAGTCACCCTTTCTGTCCGCCATATTGTTAGTGTTGAAACGATTTAAAGTTACCCAGTACATCTTTAAGTTTAGAGGTGACCTCTAGAGTTAGCGGCGGTAAAAACTGACATTAGAATACAATATTTTATAGTTCAACTCTAACCTGCGCTAACGGTGACCTTTAAGTTTTAACACTAACACAATAATAGAACTCATAGAGTACTTGTATTTTTAAACATATTTTACTAGTGAATTTGTCAGGTACTTATTAATCTATTTATTTATTTAAGAAAAAACTATCCTGACAGAACAAGTCCACGCGAGGATAGTGTGGTACATATACAAGACAAAAAATTAAACAATTGAAAATAACACAAATTACATTAAAAAATAAGATTAAGTTTTCTTCAGTAATCGCTAGAAATGTCGATATGAGAAAATTTCGTATTATACAGGGTGTAAATGAAATAAGTGCATTAAATTTAACCAGTAATGTAACTCGACGAGAGCAACAATATTTCTTAATAACTTTTTCTCGAAATAGCATATTTTTTAGCATTTTTACCACCCCGTAAATTGACGAGTCGTTCCACACATTTTTCTAATAATTGAATGCAGTAGCAATAGCTACGAAAAATTTTGTTTTAGCAATTGACAGTTTTGTCAGTTGTTCCAATTATATTTTGACATTAGTAATAAACTTGCTTATCAGGTAAAATTCTGTCAAAATGCTTACGTTTACAAATAGCGAGTACACAGATATTGTAATTACTTACCTATGGTTTATTTATTTATTCGTATCTTTACTACATTTTAATTTGTGGTTGATATAAAGACAGTATTATAAAGTTGCCAACGCATTTAGACGGAGCGTTTCCAAATCATACTGTTCCTAATACTCGCACATTTGTTAATCTTGTACATCTTTAGTACAATACGAAGTATCACATATGACAATTTTAAATAAAGCAACAGTTGTATCCATATCATGTGCAAAAAGATCAATGTTTTCAGCAGACTTCGATTTTGGGAATGGCTCATAATCATTAATGAGACTGAATTTACTTGGGAAGGTGTATTTATTATGCACAATACACATTTCAACAGACGAAAATGCTGTAAAAATATTCATTAAAAAATGTTTGAGCGGGAACAATAAATGGACGACTAATTATTGGTATTCATGTACCTCGTTTAAATGGACAAAAGTTTGTACTTACATTTTCTGAATAACGTATTTAAACTATTATGATTTGTCAACGATAAATAATAATCATCTCATAACCTAATAACTATGCTTTTGCTCTTCCTCCCCTCGTTCCTCCTTGTCATCCTCTATTCAAAGGTGATTAAAGCCTGGTTTAATACACAACTTTATAATTTTGTTATCGAAAATTTAAATTTCCTTATTTTAAAAATTGTACTATTACGAATTAATTAATAATAAATGTTATTTTCGTTGATTCGTTTATTAATTACTGTAACTGCAAATGTAACCGATAACCGACAATTTTTGAGCTGTTTGTATCCCACTTGAATACGGCAGCAGCCATTTGTTCTCCATGGGCGGGTAACGAAATATGCAGCAAATCTTTAAATAATTTTAACTCAAAATCTAAAAGACTTAGAACAAAAAGTTATTAAGAAATATTGTTGTTCTCGTCGAGTTACATTACTGGTTACATTTAATGCACTTATTTCATTTACACCCTGTATAAGTAACAGATTCGATAAAGAGGTGAAGACATTAAAAGGTTGGTGCGACTGTAAAGAAGATAGAAAGTGGACAGAAGTCTGGTAGACATAGTACGTGATTGTAAGTTAATGAGAGAAAGGCAAAGAGATGGAGGTGAAGAATAGAACAGTTTTCCATGCGTTCATAAAGACTTCCAAAGTTGAACATGGTGCATAGTTGAGTATAAGAGAAGTGGCGTTCTGGATAGGTACTTTAAAATAAATATATTTGAGATTTTTTTCTGTATGGATTCTAATAGAACCTGATGGATTTCGTAAATAGGGCTCCAAATAACATTACAATACTCTAGCTTTGATCTTACATACGCGTAATAAGACGAAATAATTGCTAAAATGCAATGAAAGTCTCTGGTATTTCTGATAACAAAACCTAACATTCTCAGGGCAGATTTATAGACATCACGAATTTAAGTATATGATCAAATAAAACTCCCAAATTTCTAAATACCTCTGAATACCCATACCTCAATGGAGCCAATTTTATGGCAAAATACATAACTGTGCATTTACTAAGATTAAGCTGTAAGTTATTGTTACACCACTGATATAGGTCGTATTGAAGAATATTACAGTCTTGAATAAAAAAGTCACTATAGATTTTTTTTAAATCGTTAGCTAATAATAACGTTTCACAGTGAAAGACATTCGTGATGTTTATAAAAATTAGAAACAATAGTGGCCCAAGGTTGGAGCCCTGAGGAACGCCCGAAGAAGCGTAGAAAGTATTCTATTTGAAGCCTTTATAATTAACAATATATATAGAACTTAATCAACTCTTCCCATTATTGTTAGATTGAGGAATCCGTAGTTAAAAATGTCTTAAGTCTTATCGTATTAAGCGAATTGTAAAATTATCAACATATAATAGTAGATTTGAATGGCAAATTTAGAAAACCGGTAAAGATATCAATGAAGAGTGTATGAGAGTCAATAGATACACCACATTGTAACTTAAAAAAAAATCGATTCCGATGAGGAATTGAAGAAAATAAAATTAATAAAATACTGCCTTGGCTTTAACCAAAAAGAAAGTATACGAGCCCCTTCCCATTTCAATTGGCCCACCTATTAAAATTAAGTATTTTTGCGTACCGCCAAGAATTAAAATAAACCATATATATTTGTTATATCCTACATCAAGTACCATGATGTACTTAATAATATGGAATAGAAAACACACTACTTTAAGATCTATTTAACAATAATTTAGTAAATAATGGAGTATACTCCAAACAAAGTGTATTTTCGTATATCAACTCACATTCATTTTCCTACGAATTAAACATGTAATCAGAGATTGCTTTGAAAAAAATTAGGCAAAAACAATTGCTAATAATTGTCAGAGTACATTTTATTGTTATTAAAGATTTGAAGCTAGTTGTGCTCTTTAAAATGGTTAGAGGAAAGAGAATTGATGAAAAACTTTGTTCATTTATAATTAATCTATCAAATTCCTAGAATTAACGATTTGAATTTAGGCCAAAGAAAAGCCACTTTTAACGGTAATCCAAATGAAAAACAGAGTTAAATGGGCGAAGGGACATCAAGATTGGACATCTCAGCAATGGGATGCAGCACAATGGAGTGAGGAGTCTCGATTTGAAGTTAGTGTTGGAGACAGCAGAAGTCGTATTACACGAAAAAAACATGAGGCCTTTCATCCTGACTGTCTTAAGAGAAAAGTAAAATTTTCTGCATCGGTCATGGTCTGGGGCAGCATGTCATCAAAGGGGACTGGGAAACTTCACTTTATAGAGGCAACTGTAAACACAAACAAATACTTAATGATATTAGAAGAATCACTTTTACCCGTGATGGAAAAATATTTGACAACAGGACAAGGTTTTATATTTCAGCAGGATGGTGCTGGATGCCACACCTCAAAAAAAGCATTTAAATGGATGGAAAAGTACAGTATCCCACTGTTAAAATGGGTTTCCAGTAGTTCAGATTTGTCCCCAATCGAAACTTTGTGGCACGAAATAAAAAAGTTACTGAGGAGACATCCTGCTAGAACGATCCCTGAATTGAAGCAAAGACTTCAGGATATATGGGACTCACACCAGAATTTTGCCAAGGTTTAGTTAACACTATGCCGCAAAGAATTTCGGGCGTTATAAAAAATAAAGGCGATGTGACCCACTGGTAAACTGTAAAACTAGTTTTACATTTCTTCATTTAATTCATTTTGGTCATATTTTGTTAGTTATTAATTTTAGTCACTAAGTAGTTGTTTCTTGTTGTTAAATATATATTATAGATGTTGTTAAATAAATAAAATATGTTTAAGTTGATATAGTGGTAGCATTTTTGCTCTACAACAACGAATTTTCGAAAAATCTTAGGTGGGCCATTTGAAATGGGAAGGGGCTCGTATGCACTTGTGCAGGTTATGTGGAAGAAAGGAGACAATAATGGGATACATAAGGTTGTTCTGTAGAAAGTTAAAGTTAAAAATCTGATGTGGCCAGCACATAACCTCTCGCCAGATATTTTACCTAGTTATACGCATGAAACGAAAAGTATTTTTAAATACAAATACATATATTCATGTCTCACTACAAAATAATTCTCACATATTTGCAAAATCTATGGGATATTTTAATATAAATTATATACAATATTTCTGACAGTGGCATACAAATATTTTTAACAGTGACATTATTTATATGTCAATTACAAACATTTGAATTTCTTGCCTTGTAGTAGTTTGGTCTGAGATTTTTTACATCAAATTATTTTATATGCATTTCTTTATCTCTAAATCTATAGAAGATATAGTAATGAATTTATATTTATCGAATAAAGAATTTAACGTTCTTTAATAAAAGTATTTACATAAATTTTCAATAAATAATATTTAGATGATTTTTTTCTTGTAACTACTACTTCCGGTTGTCCAATTGTTACCAAAACTTAATCAACTCTTCCCATTATTGTTAGATTGAGGAATCCGTAGTTAAAAATGTCTTAAGTCTTATAGTATTTGAATTATGGTGAATCCAACATCCACACACACACACACACACACACACACACACACACACATATACGGACATCATCGTAAAAATGTAATAATCGGATTCTAGGGACCTTAAAACGTTCTTATTCACTAAAATCTGGATATGCGATTTTTAGCATGAATACAATACCTCTCTTAGCGAGAGGTAAAAAGGGAAGAATAATCAGAAGAAATATTACTAGCTGAAAAATAGGAGGGGGACGGGCATGTAGGTAACCTAATGGCTATCATAGGATTTACGAAAAGAAGGAAGCAGCAGAAGGCAGGATAGATAAATCTTTAGTTAACACTATTAAATATAAAATGTATGTAAATAAATGAAAACAGACTCTTGCTATATAGTTTAGAGTTCTAAATTATACGGCAAGAGGTATTTTTAATAAATGAATAAATAAATTTGTTCGTTTCACTACTTATTGCAAAAGTTTCTTTTCACCGGTTTCAAGAACTGCGCATGTCCATTAAATATCATTAAATATTTGCAGGTAAACATTTTTGACAACTGGTTTTTATATGCGCATATGTCAAAACTTATTGCCGCTATTGCTCACTTACGGAACTGCTGCATCTTTACTATTAATGCCGTTCAAAAGAAACATACACATATATTTAATGACTTTTCAGTAATTTCAATGAATTCTAAATTATGACGCATTAGTAAACTGTAAACGCAAAGTAGCAAAACGACTCATCTAATATGACTTAATAAGGTGACCTTCCGAGTACTCTAAGCTATGTTGCATATTTCTAATATTTTGTATACTTCTATTAAGTACTAATAACAATTATTCGTGATGAATAAGGAGTGTAAATTACCTACCAAATTTAGTCTACTTCTTCAACTCCATCACCAAAACAGGAATCAAGAATTTTGATTATAGCGAGGAAAAAGAACGTTATGTACCAAAATTTAATGAAAATAAAAGTTATTAAAATTTTAAACATAATTATTTCTGGTTCCATTGTATTAAATATCAGCCTTTTTTCAGTAACTACTCAGTCGACGTTCAATCGATTATAAATGTTTCTATAGTAATCGAATAATACTATTAGTTACGAACAATAATATATTGTTGTCGCTATGTTACTATAGTTGCCATCAAATACTAGAGATTTCCATTTTCCATTATTCGATTTGAATAAAAGTATAAGCTTTTGTAATATTCATATGATACGCAATTGTATATATCATTTGACCCAAGAAAGTCTAAAACTGCCGTTGACAACATGAATGCAGACTTAGAGGCATTAGCTCAATTTTGCAAAAATCATTGTTTACACTTAAATGAATCTAAGTCTATGGTTATGTTGTTTGGTAATGAGATTAAAAGGAAAGAGTTGCTATTGAATAATGCCATTTCCATTAAAATTAATGATGCCAATATTAACATTTCAAATTCCGCAAGAAATCTAGGACTACTTATATCATAAGCTCAGGTTTACTGATTATGTAACCTTGTTGATTAAAGAACCTCTATATGAACAGGTTCATCCTGTCAAAACACAACCGTATGATTCTATCCAGTAGTCTTGTATTATCTATATTTAATTATTGTGACACAGTTTATGGACGACACATTACTCTTTTTGATGCCAACAGAATACAAAAAGTGCAGAACTGCTGTGTTAGATTCGTTAATGGCTTGCAAAGACATGAACACGTTTCGCCTTATTTAAAAGAGCTCAATTGGTTGGATATGAAACAGACTAGATGTTTGCATATACATATAACTTCTTTGGCACATCACGTAATTCAGAATAAATCTCCCTCTTATCTTTATAACAAATTAACTATGCGTACTAATCATCATAGCCGTAATTTAAGGAATAATTTTAAATATCACATCCCTAAGTTTCATTCCGCATTGTTTAAACGCACATTTTCCTACTGTTCCTACGACTCTCAATAAGATTTCACCCACAATTCTTTCTCTCAAGCCTGCTACTTTTGTTAAGAATGTAAAAAAATTGTCACTACAAAATGACATGTCACTCCTTTGAAGTCTTTGTACTCATTACCACAATATTATATCTTATTTATTATTAATTGCATATTTAAATTCTTGTTTCTGATTCACACTTATTATCTGTTCACTTCGCTATATTTGCAAATTTTATGTTCATGTTATTATAATTATTATGTAAGGTTAATATGAAAGAACAGCTATTGCTGAATATTCGCCAATAAAGGTATTTATTATTATTATTATTATTATCATTATTATTATTATTATTATTATTATTATTGTTATTATTATTATTATTATTATTATTATTATTATTATTATTATTATTATTATTATTATTATTATTATTATTATTATTATTATTATTATTATTATTATATTATTACCATTTTTTTGTGTCTTCGTCCAGTAGAAGTTGTTTGCCCAGAAGCAGTTTTTTACCGGCCTAGACCGGCAAAACGATAGGAACTTTTATAGTAGGTATTATTTTGGTGCAATGTCAACTTAAGTGTTAATTTTATCTTAAAGAAACACATTTTATGTCATTTTATGTCACTACTGTTTACTCCTGAACAACATGAGAAGATTGATAACTCATAAAAAATTGTTGCTGTCGTTAAAAATTAGTTGTTTGACATTTGGATAGACTGCTAGATAAAATATATTTTAAAAATTATATGGCGCAGCCACTTACATTTTATTTTTATGTGTCTGAATCGTTAGAGATATCACAACTTACGCAAAGACAGAAAAGTTAGCTATTGAATGTATCTTTCCGAAAAACAATAATTTTATGATATTGGCGTTGCCATTAAAAAGTTATGTTTTAATCATGGTCGTAACATCCAAGTTTCATACACTAATGGTTCACTAACAATAACAAATACCATCCTAAAAGATGAACTATGTCTATAGGGTCTCTCATACCAAATTTTATTCAAATCTAACAAAGCGTTTCGTTATAAGCAAAATTATTTTTTTTAGAAGAACTTTGAAGCAGAATACTGGCTAAACGGTGCGCTTTCGGTTACGGATAAAGGTAAGTTTAGTTAAATCGTCTTATTTTGGGCCCAGGAATCTGTGGTTAAACCTTGTCCCCCTATTTCCAAGACAGTCTATATATATTAAGTAGGTATGATCACGACTGACCAGTTAGGTAGAAAAGTGAAGTTCACAGGTAAGCACTCAGGATGATGGTTAATTTTGAAAAAACTCTTGTAAGTTATTATCAAGCTTTCGGAATTATTTTATTCCTTCCTCAGGATAATACTTTTGAGGTTATTATATGAGCAAAGCAGTCATAAGAACAAAAAATGGTTGTGTTTTGAAATAAGTTTGTTACATTTTTAATTTAAATGCAGATTAATAAATGAATTAAGTTAACATATGAAAGGCCTATATATATATATATATATATATATATATATATATATATATATATATATATATATATAGAGAGAGAGAGAGAGAGAGAGAGAGAGAGCGAGAGACTTTTCAATAAATTCAATGAATTCTAAATTATGACCCGTCAGTAAACTGTAAGCGCAAAGTAGCAAAACGAACTCATCTAATATGACTTAATAAGGTGACCTTCCGAGTACTCTAAGCTATGTTGCATATTTCTAACATTTTGTCTACTTCTATTGTTAAGTACTAATAATAATTATTCATGGTGAATAATGAGTCTAAATTACCTACCAAATTTAGTCTACTTCTTCAACTCCATCACCAAAACAGGAATCAAGAATTTTGATTATAGCGAGGAAAAAGAATGTTATGTACCAAAATTTAATGAAAATAAAAGTTATTAATATTTTAAACATTATTATTTCTGGTTCCATTGTAATAAATATCAGACTATTTTTTTCAGTAACTATTCAGTTCGACGTTCAATTATAAAGGTTTCTATAGTAATTGAATAATACTATTAATTACGAAAAATAATATATTGTTGTTGCTATGTTACTAAATACTAGAGATTTCCATTTTATTACCAGTGCCTTCGTCCGGTACAAGTTGTTTGCTCAGAAGCACGATAGGAACTTTTATAGTTGATATTATTTTGGTGAAGTGTTGTTAATTTTAACTTAATTAAACACATTTTAAGCTACGAGTAAATATAAATAGTATTTGACCTTGCAATGCATAACCTATAAAATGATTCTTATCTTCTCATGTCACTGTAACAGCACGGTATCAAATTCTAATATCCCACCGCTGCCACCGAATATGAAACAGAGCGGGATCAAATTCTAATCCCACGCTCTGTTATCAAAATATGGGACAGAACGGTTCTGTCACTAATATAAAAGTGAAATTTGGAATTTATTTTTATAGATTTTATAATTTGTTAAAAATGTTAATCGACCCTATTAATATGAGTTTGGGCTCGTACATCCATTTTTATATATTTGGAATCTACATAAAATTACGAATTCAACGATACGGTTGAAGTGAATTTTTATTGAAGAAATAAATTACAAAAACGTAAGAGATATAAATAATTAACCTGCTAACACATAAGTAACAATATAAACAAAAAATCTGATGTGGCCAACACATGACCTCCCGTCAATTCTATGTTTGAAATAGCAATGAACTTTAAGTAACGTATCACTACCGGTTGATCGTTCGTAAACAAAATCTAATTTGTTGTTCCAATAAATAGAAAAGTCTGTAATACCAAATTATGGATTACATTTTATTATGTTTTCCTCGAAAATCTGTTAAGAGCTCCAAATTAAATACCACTTCCGGTTTATCATACAGGTATAGTCAAAATCTAATATTGTTTTAAACTATACACGAGTTTTAAATACCAAATTTCAGAAGTTTTGAATCATGTTTTAATATATTTTTTCAAGAAAATCTGTTTATAGCATTCTGCAAAGAAGTATTTCCGGTTTATCAATTTTAGAAAACATCTAGTATGTCGTTCTTATTAAAATAAAAGTCTTAAATACCAAATTTGAAAGTTTTGGATTGTATCATCGTAAAAATAGTAAAAACGTATTGTAAAGACCCTAATTCGTGCTTATTTACTGAAAACTCACTATCAAATTTTTGGACTGATAACATTACCTCCCTTACCTACTGTATGACGGCAGGTAATAAATTATTTCTTGGGTGCCAAATCTGGCAAGCGTGTCATGTAGTCGTATTTGTTACTCCCATTATATTTTTGTCAATTAACAACACAGCAGCTACTGGTGGTATACAGGAGGCCATTTTATAGGTCCACTTCTACCAGTCTATCTATCAAGGATATTTTTAAACTTGCATTCCATAATATACACTGGTACACCATTATATTTGAACCCATAATTTGATCTAGCTGCTAAAGAAACTTCATCGAGAAATGACAGTGGTAAAGTTTCATTTAAAAAATTAAGATACAAGGCTGAATATCCACCTAATTCATTTATGTTATCCAGGTTATTAGAGTAAATGTGCATTCACAAACGAAAATTAGGTTTATGGTTTTTGTTTAGGTTTAAGTAAGTCATTCATAAATGTAAGTTTAAATTACCTGAAAATTAGTTTTGATATGTAGACATCTGTGTAAATGCTTCAAAAACAAGATTAAAATATCGGTAGAGCAGTACTCAATAAGACACCTGTGCGCCGAGAAACTGTCATGCACTTGATAGTATTGGTTATATTTCAGCAATTAAGTTCTGACAGTCTCCAAGTTCTTCTCGCATTTGTTTAAAAAGCCGAATCCACCAAGTGCATACTAAATAAAGATGGGTGTTTATATCTATATTCTTACAGACTCGTTCTCATTGGTGAAGTTTGTGACGTCAAACTAAATCATAAACCTAAAGTTTGGACCTTGCAATGTTTAGCTTTATGATTTGGATTTAGATACACTAAATTAAAAAGTGTGAATGGAGTCATTTAATATTATGCGGCCAAAGTCTTTAAATCTAAAGTATAAACCGTAAATCTAAACTTAATTTTCATTTCGAATGTACCTTAGCTGTGCGTTAAAATTTACTTATTATTTACAATTTTTATCAATTGCATGATATCGAAGGACAATCCGAAGACTTTTAGCTCGATTTTTAGCTTTTAATTTTCAATTTATTTTAGCGGCTGTCACTTTAGATACACCTTGTATAGATAAAATACATTGAAAAGAATAAATGTGGCAAGAATGGATTGAATAATTATGCTAACTCACGTGATTTAATAAATGTACGAAAAAAATATATGCTGTTCTAAATAAAAGCTACACTTTAATAAATTATAGGCCCAGTTCCTATTTGAGATTTAGATTTCTTTATTTCTGCGTTAATTAATGGCCTCAAATATACATACACAATTCAACCCATTTCGAATAAATAACAACAAAAAATTAGCATATCTATCAAATACTAAAATATTGACCTCTTTCACCAACGAAGGTCTCTCAATTGTTTTGAGTGAAAAATATTCTGTCACGAAAAACAAGGGAAACGGAAAAACAATAGAAAATCGTATATTTATTCACAGGCCGTGCACAATAGTTTGACAAAGGCCCGACAGATGGCTTTGTGCACTCGTGTTATCTTTTAATGGTATCTACAATTAGAAGGGTATTTTGACGTATTTTGACCAATAAATCTACAAGGTGTTATCTTGATCTGATTTTGGATAAATTATTTGTCATTACGGTTGATAAATAGTAGTAATTGGAAAGGTTCAATTGTAAATCCTGTATGGCCTATGAATATGTAATAGAGTGATTTCCACAATTTTTTGTTTTTTTTTTTTTTAAATATACGTGTTAACAGCATATGCATATAGTCGTACCATACACATACAGAGTCTCTCACGATGAGATTATGGTGTCTCTATTACAAACAGTGGCGGATTTGCCCTAAGGCCCAGTAGGCGCGGGCCTAGGGCGGCCAGATATTAAGGGCGGCAAATCGTGCCAAAAAAACTCACTGATGATAACAAGATTAACAAGAAATAAATCAAATGCAAAGTATCTTAATATATTAAAGGCTCGCGTACCTTATGATTATAATCTTCCTAAATCACTATTTTTGCGTATTCAAAGTATAAATAATTTCGTATATATATATATATATATATATATATATATATATATATATATATATATATATATATATATATATAAAATAGTTCGTACGTTTAGTTTAATATAAAGTGATCTAGGAAGAATAGGTAGGTATAGTCTGTTCGCTCCTAGCTGAAACAAGCCGATAATTTATTACCCCAATAGTTATTACCACAAACCATAAACCACTTTCTTGAGCCTTTGTTCATCAAACGGCGGTCAGTTGTAAATGGAGTGTTGAACAAGGATTGTATTCAGTTCGTTTTGATATATTCGTTTGTAAATTTTTAAGAGAATTTTTTGAAATTATTTTGAAATGTATTTACAGCTAGGTATTATCATTGAATAGGTATAATTAAGAATTACCTGGAAAGACGTTTTCGGCTAATGACATTGTTTTCAGGTTTGGCCATCATCACATTTTGTAGGAATTATTTTATCTACTATTCATTTAAGTCACCCTTGATTGAATTTCGTTCCTTTATCATCCTGGTTTTCTTTCGCTTTAAGTCAGTTTACATGTAACATTAGTTAGCAGCGGTTGTAAGTGAAATTTTAAATATGGAAATGTGGAGGCACTGGGATGACGACAATGCTTCTGTCAGTGTTAGTGACGAAGTCAATACCTGTGACACCGATGCCGACGTTGTGCAAAATGATGAAGACACAAATTGTTTTAAATATTTCATCAACGAACAAACGCAGCAAGTTATATTAAATGTGTATAATCATTTTGTAGAAGTGGGTGAAACGAATGCTCTGAAAAGAACTTCGATTGCGACAAAAACGTCTCTCGCATCCGTTCGTCGCATTGTAAAACGAGGAGATCCAGTTAAAAAACGGAAGAGGACTACTTCTGTACTTTCAAAAATTGGTAATTTTGAAGTCATTGAGAGACTAATTTATGAAGAATATGCCAACAATAGAGTCCTAACACTGTCTGAACTTCTCGTCAAATTGAAAGATACTATAAATTTTCCCTATGGAAGAACTTCATTGTATTTATGTTTAAAATCAATGGGATTTTGTTATAAGAAGCTAGACAAGAGATTATATATCATGGAATCTGATCGAATAAAAACATTACGAAATGAATATCTAGTCCAGATTAAGAAACAAAACCTAAAACCGTTTTAAATGTTTTATTTAAATGTCCAATCATCCCTGAAACCTCGAAAATATTATAAACTAGCAGCTTTTAGTTAACATTAACCAATTTTCCGAATCAATTCAAAATGCACAATAAAGTAAATTAATTAATTATGTATCTAGTCTATATGATGGGTGCTGAGAAAGGGGCGGCACATGGTCTGGGGCCTAGAGCGGCTAGGACTGCAAATCCGCCACTGATTACAAAAACTATTTAATATCAGTTTACAGCCGGGTAAGCTGGCAACACACATGGTAGTAAAAGTGTACCCATGGTAAAGTTAAATAAAAGTAGTGTGTGTTTCCCATAAAGTCACTCTAAGGACAAAAATCGAAAGGAGTTGAAATGCCGAAATATATATACAGAATGTTCCACTACTTAGGACAAAAAATTAAAGGGTATATACAGGGTGTTATATTTTAATGGACCCAGCAAATATCTCGCATATTTATTAAGTTGGTAATATCTTTCACATAACATGATTTATACAGCAACATGTAAGCTACTTGATGACCGATGTACATTCCTGATACCACTTCCGGTTTATGAGTAATTAATATCTACTTTGAAATTTCAAATAGAACATACTATATTTTTTTACAAATTTGAAAAGTACATCAAATTTGCTTTACAATCATGTAAAATAATCCATATGTTACATTATTAAAAAGTAAAATGGCGGGCACTTTTTTATACACCTAATTGGAAAGAGAATAGTGAGCCATGACTGTGGCTTGAAATAAAACAATTAACTAAAATAATTGTAACTAGTATTATTAAACGAAATAATATTTTTTGTCATAATAATAGAGAAAATAAGAATAAGGAACACAAGCCACAGTCATGGCTCACTATTCTCTTTCCAGTGAGGCGTATAAAAAAGTGCCCGCCATTTTAATTTTTAATAATGTAACATATGGATTATTTTACATGATTGTAAAGCAAATTTGATGTACTATTCAAATTTGTAAAAAAATATAGTATGTTCCATTTCAAATTTGAAAGTAGATATTAATTACTCATAAACCGGAAGTGGTATCAGGAATGTACATCCGTCATCAAGTAGCTTATATGTTCCTGTATGAATCATGTTATATGAAAAAATTGCCAACTTAATAAATAAGCGAGATATTTGCTTGGTCCATTAAAATATAACAGCCTGTATACTGTCGACGTGCTGATCATGAAACAAAAAGAATTGCTTACAAATTCGCAAAGTTAAGGGTAGTTTACTTGAAGTAGACATTTTTTGGACTACTGGAGTAGCATACGTCATAGAAAGAAATGTTAAATGAAATTAATTATCAAAGAAACATTATGTAATCTTCGTTAGATTTAGAGATAATAATAGTTTTGAATACAAAATTTATGTATTTAATATTAAGATAATTTGGGAAATTTCATTGTACCAAAAGCAAAGGGGCTCGGTAGAAGCTAAATCTGGATTTGAAGATTATTTAAAATCATAGTTTGGCCCACAGTTCTTAACTGCCTGGTACCTCTTAAAATGTCGTTACCTTTTTACGGCGTGCTAGAAACGAATGTTGGCGGTTGCTTCGTAACAGATCGGTATCAGTTAGTACTGGCACAAACCAATGAAATATCATGTGTTCTTCCATAATTTACTAGATGGCAACACTATCTAAATGTCAAATATGTCAAAAAATATACATTTTTGAGGTTACATTCAAGCAAAAAAAATAATATTTTTCGCTGTTCCTGCTTATAAATATTAAATCATACTTGTTATTTTAAAGTATAAGAGAAAACTAAAGAAAGGAATGTCACGTCTTTCGAGACAAATCATTTAATAAATATAATTTTAAGATACATAGATAAATTGCCTATTTCTGGTAAAATTATTTTTGTTATTCGATTCACGATGCGCAATCATCTAAAACCATTATTTGAAAAATCCTTAAATAAAATGCACGGAACAAAAAATAAAGGAAACACCAACACAATAATTGACCTGTGTCCAAGAATCGTAAACAACATAAGCAATATTTTTGTAATTCTGCTAAAATCGATTTACTTTTCATATTTGCTGGTTTTAAGTTATCCTCTTGTTCTTTAATTAAATTTCTGGCAAATTTTTTCGAAATCTTATAACCTTTCTTAAAATACATTTTATATATCAAGGTTATTTCGTTTTCTGAAATTGTTTGATAATTTTACGCAGACATATTGAACATTAAAATTACATACGAGCAAATTATTACCAATATGACTGGTTGACAGTACGTAGCAGTCAGGTAACTGGTCGTGAAGTCGCTGTTATATGTAACACAGCTTTCACGATGCATTTTAGGGTAACATACTTTCTAGCACGTCAAATCGTCAGGTACCTGTCTGTTACATGTAACTGCGTGATACCTGACGTCCTAGCACTCGGGCCTAAAGTAGCACAAAGAATTTTGTAGAAATTTTTAACCGTTTGTGTAAATAAAAAATCTGATGTGGCCAACACATAACCTCTAGCCAGATATTTTACCTGGTTGTACGCATAAAACGAAAAATATTTTTAAATACAAATACATATATTCATGTCTCACTACAAAATAATTCTCACATATTTGCAAAATCTATGGGATATTTTAATATAAATTATGTACAATACATAGATTTTCTTTATAAATATTCAATATCCTGAAATTTTGTTTTTCTACTTTCCTTTTCTTTTTATTTATATTCGTCATTTTTTCGCAAATTCCTTTTATAATCTTTTTTACGTATATTCTTTTGCGTTGTCGACTTTTTTTATTTTCATAATCTTCATAATAATGTACAAATATTTTTGACAGAGGCATACACGGCATACAAATATTTTTGACAGTGACATTTATGTGTCTATTACAAACATTTGAATTTCTTGCCTTGTAGTAGTTTGATCTGAGAATTTTTACATCAAATTATTTTATATGCATTTCTTTATCTCGAAATCTATAGAAGATATAATAATGAATTTATATTTATCGAATAAAGAATTTAACGTTCTTTAATATAAGTATTTACATAAATTTTCGATAAATAATATTTAGATGACTTTTTTCTTGTTAACTACTACTTTCGGTTGTCCAATTGTTACCAAAACTTAATCAACTCTTCCCATTATTGTTAGATTGAGGAATCCGTAGTTAAAAATGTCTTAAGTCTTATAGTATTTAAGAAATCGTCAATCCCACATCTACACACACACATCCACACACACACACATCCACACACACACACACACACACATCCACACACACACACACCCACCCACACCCACACCCACATCCACACACACCCACCCACACGCACACACACACCCACACTCATACCCACACCCACACCCACATACACACACACACACACACACACACACACACACACACACACACACACACACACACACACACATACGGACATCATCCTAAAAATGTTTTAATCGGATTCTAGGGACCTTAAAACGTGCTTATTCCCTAAAATCTGGATATGCGATTTTTAGCATGAATAGGTACAATACCTCTCTTAGCGAGAGGTAAAAACCAGCCAAATTATTATAACTTTGGGCTTGTATGAATAAGCTTGTCTTCGTGAAATGGTTGTTATATGTATTTTATTTTACAAATGACCCACAAATGTATCAAAATATTTCATTACAAGAACAACCCTCATAAATCAAAACTTCTGTAATGTAATGTAATTGCTTTCCCTTGTGTAAACGAAATAAAAAAAAGTAGTATATAAAAATTACATTCGTCATTAACACGATTGTCACAAAGAAAGAAATAAAATTATCGATTAACTGCGAGCCACAGCTGTGTGTTCCAATAACGAATCTTTTATAATTCATAAAGTTATTATTGTCGTTTCTAATTACACCGCGCCAGATATGAATCTGATGGTGACTACGCACCTGCACGCTTTCAAATATTTACTACTTCGTTACGAACATAATCGTACTACCAGCCGTTTTATTTTACTAGTAACGTAATAGTTTTATTTGTAATTGAATTCTATTTTACGATGGTCAATAACAATGAAATAAAAGCGGATATTCATGATATAAATTTCAGTAAAAACTGGTGTTTTCAGATTAAATTGCTAGTAGTAAAATTGGTTTTAAAATTTATACCTACGTTCCTGAATGAAGAACATTAAAGTTCGTCTATAAAAGAGTCATGTCAAATTTTTTTTTCAAGTGTCAAAAGTTTGTCGCTGAATATAGCATAAAAAATAATTTTAATTTTAACAAGGTCATTCAAGTTAGTTATACTGAAAATGAATAAGCAGAAGACTCACGTCATCGACCTGAAAAAAACCTTGTAAAACGAAATATAACTTACAGAAATTATTGGGTGTTATTTATTTTTTAAAAAAGAAGGAATAAAAAATACTAGTATTAAGAAACGTATATATTAATGAAATTTACCTTCATATCCAAGTCAATCCTTATTCCTTTTAGGGAATACAAAATTATTTGAAATAAATGTAGTTAATTTTCGTATCATAACGGTAGCACTACTGACAATGTCCATGTTTACATTGAATTTAAAATCGATCAAATATCGATCCTGTCCCTGTCACTTGATTGTCAGTGATCGTCAACTCATCTCATCCAGGCATAAGTGACTTGAATTAATATAAATGATTGCAAATATCAAAGTAGTTATGTACTAGCCTAAGCTCGGCTTCGCCGAGTTTACCCTAGGGCTCCGCGGATAGTGTTTTATAATAGTTTATACGTACATCCAATCTGTCTACGCACAATTTAAAACCAAAGTGGTAACGCCAACAGTCTTGTCAGATACCCCAGTTCCCCCTTCTATGAAACGAATTAACTTTATGCATAAAACAAAAGCCAATCAACCTGTCATAAATTTCCACACTTGTGTCTAAAAGTTCGTAACCAGACCTCTCATTTGATACCAAACACGACATATTTCTAGCACCTTTATACAGAAACAAAAGCCGACCGAGATGTCTATTTGTTGACACTTCTATGTTATAGCCCTGCAGAAAAAAATTCACTTGATCCTAATCACGACATGGTTCTGACAACTTTATGTGAAAAACAAAAGCCGGTCAAGTTGATGTCAAAATTTTGAAAGTTCTATTGTTTAGCCATGCAGAAAACTTTTCATTTAATACTAAACAGGATATACAGGTGTTTCATATAAGAGTGCAAGGCGTAGGAGTATGAATTCTGATACCAAAAGGGGGAAAAATCCCAATAAACATTGGTGCTATAACGCTGACTAACAGATACCCAGGATTTTATTTTTTTAAAAAAACAGGAAATAGGTTAGTTTTATTTATTTTGTATTGGGTCATAAATAATTATTTATAAAAAGAATCCCAGAGCAAGTGTTCAAAATGAAAGCCATTACATTCAATAAATAAATCAGTATTATTTAAAAATACTACGGTAAATTATTAAAATATTACATTTTTATTAAATACAGAGAGCTTGGCAATACTTTTTGTATTAGAAATATTATCAAAATATTAAATAACAGGTGTAATAATTTAATAATTATCGGATTGAAATGAGTAGAATTTTTAATTAATTAAATCTCATTTAAATTTTAAATAAATTAAACAAATGCCATCAGCCAACTATTTTCTATTTCAGTATTACGCTTCATTTAAGATAAATCCTCGGTATCTCTGTTATGAAGCGTTCTAGCACCAATGTTTATTGGATTTTTTTTCATGTTGGTGTCTAGAATTTATACTCCGAAGCCTTACATAGTTAATTGAAACACCCTGTATTTCTGACAATTTTATACGAAAAACAATAAATGTTTTCTCAGGGACTGTCATAGAGAATTGTCAAAAATACGACAGCTCGATCGGCTATTGGTTTTTTTTATAAAATTGTGAGTAATATTTCGGAAATGTAGTATCTATAGCTGAGTGCACGATGTACAATGTATTACAAAGAATGGCTAAATAACCGGGTTAGTTCATACAATATGCTGCTAGATGTCAGGTTTTTTGCGACCCGGTTTTTACAAATATTTAAAATAGTAAATTATTCCTATATAACGCACAATATTTTATATTTGCAATACATTACCTTTTATCTTTTGTCAGTTCTATGTATGTATTTTGGACAAATTCCATACAGAAGGCTTCTATATTTTCAGTAAAATTATAAAATAAACATTATGTCATGTACTTGACACTGACATCTTTCAATCAGAATTTTCTTAATCGTAGTACCTGTTTCTATGGTTATAACATGGCTGGCTGCTACAAAATCGCACATTTTGGCACCTTAAAAAGACTATGGCCCGTATTTTTACATCTTAAAGTAGCGCTACTTTCGAAAAATCGCTACTTCAACTGTTAAATGTCAACTTTAACATTAAAATTAGAGATATAAAAATAAATTAAATTGTAAAAAGCATTTATTTCAAATGTCATAGGTTTCATTTACAAAAATATGAAACCTATTCTTATCTATTCATAAAATAAAATAAATAAAAAATCGAAATAGCGCTACTTCTGAAGTAACGTTACTTCAAGAGGTGAAAATTCGGGTCTATATCTCTTTATTTGATCCATACCCTGTTGTGCATCCTATAGCACAACATTTTCTATTTAAACGCGAACTTATTTTAACCGCAACCGGCACACCAAGTGCCAAACGCCTGTCAAATGGTAACGGGTCGCGTTAGCGTCTTTTGTACCTGCTAGTTATGTCAACGCATCTCGTGCTCTCACCTATAGATACTACACCGTGGTAGGAACTGATTAAAACATATAATAAAATGTGCATTTTATGCGAGCAAACAGGACAAAATGTCCCAATTACAGGATAAATATAAACATAATACAGGGTGCCCATTTTATATGTTCCCGCCTAAAATTTTAAGAAGAACTAAAACCAAATACATTTCATAAGCCACTTGATTAATATTAGTACTTTAAATCGAATAATCACAGTAGGTATAAGAGCAAAACAAAATTTTAAAAACCAACTCACTTATGAAATGTATCATGGATTGCCTAAACATGAATTATCAGGCGGGAACTTTTAAAATGCGCAGCCTGTATTAGTAACATGTATATGAGTACACAATACTAAATTTAAAGATAAAAATAAATCAAACAAAACTAAAAGATGTGATATTTTAATTCTAGAGTAAACAGTTTACAAACTGCAGAAAAGTAAGTACTTACATTACATTAGATCTGAACTTTTACAACGAATTTTAAAATATATCAATAAAGTTTGGATTGTTAATAAGGGGATAGATTGCAAAAATCATAAGATGACTTTTCTAGCTCATGCTGTATGATTATGTAATTTAAAAGATTTTTTATTAGTACGATATAATAATTGGGAATAAAAGAATTTTAATATAGATAATTTTAACGTAATATAAGAAAATTAAACACAGATTAAATTCTGTACCGTTTTAAGATAGATATCGAATTATGTATAATCTGAAAAAATTTTAAACGTAATAAGAAAATGAATTACAAAAAAAGAACAGAATAAAACATACTATCTAAAATTATGGAATTGTCTTGTTTCAGATTTTATGATTTTCCTGTAGGATTTAATTTTTATTCTTGCTTCTAAATACGTATTAGATATTGTACATGTGTTCTTTGGCGACTGTGATGTTTATTCTGTCTTTCTCAGCCTGACATTGTTAAATCTATTTACAAAATAAAATATATAAATTAACAATAAACATACGTCTTAAAATAGGTAAAATAGGTATAGCCTTTCTTCATTTTTATTTTTTTATTCTGTAGTGTTTAATCCTTTGTCCTGTGTTTAGCACCAAATCTTTTTGGGTTCCATTTAAACACGTATATTCTGTTTTGCATGTTTACTTCCAGACTATGTTTTTAGTATTGATACGACATGCATAATTTGTCATTAACATATCAAATATGACATGACAATGTTTATCTTTTTAATTTTGTACATCGATTGTGATATTATTCCTACCTTTCTGATCATTTTCGACGTGTTTCCTTATACATTTTCCAAAATTCTATTTACAAAATAAAATATGTAACATAATAATAAACATGGCTTAAAATCATTACATATACCTACCTTGTTAAATTCATCATCTTTTCTTTAATTATTACATATTATTTTAACATTTTATTGCATTTAAAAGGAAGAAAACTGATAATTTGTCATCATTGACACTGACATAACAGCGTTTATCGTCTTAAATTTTCAAGGAAAACTGTGATCGTTACTGTGAAAAATATTGTTTAGTTAGAAATATTTGTTTTTTACCTAGTTACTTATGACACATTTGGTAACACTGTCCAAGTACATATGAACCGTCAAATTTTATAATTTTTAATTAAAATGGTTTAGGCCTTTTTTACCTGTGCGGATATAATTGCCCATTCTCAAAATGTATAATTATGAATTAAACTTCTTTCAAATTGTCTCCATTTCATAAATATTTCCATTTAAAGGTTCAAAATGACATGACAAACATGGCGTTCTTCGTCTTAAATTTTCAAGGAAAACTGTGATCGTTACTGTGAAAAATATTGTTTCTGTCCCAATTTTCAATCTTTATTAATTTTTTACTCGAAAACTATGCATCCTACAGAAATTCGTCCCATTAGAAGGGCCCTGAAGGCAATCATTTCCTACATCTTGGTACAAATTTCACGAAAATCGGTCGAACCGTTTAAGCTGTAGCCTTGTCTAAAGTTGGGCGATCGTCGTGATGAATTCAAATATATATATATAGATATATAGAACTATAGATAGTGAATCTGATCGTTTAGTATTAGGACTAGCCTAAGCTCGGCTTCGCCGAGTTTACCCTAGGGCTCCGCCGATAGTGTTTTATAATAGTTTATACGTACATCCAATCTGTCTACGCACAATTTAAAACCAAAGTGGTAACGCCAACAGTCTTGTCAGATACCCAAGTTCCCCCTTCTATCAAACGAATTAACTTTATACATAAAACAAAAGCCATCAACCTGTCATAAATTTCCACACTTGTGTCTAAAAGTTCGTAACCAGACCTCTCATTTGATACCAAACACGACATATTTCTAGCACCTTTATACAAAAACAAAAGCCGACCGAGATGTCTATTTGTTGACACTTCTATGTTACAGCCCTGCAAAAAAATTCACATGATCCTAATCACTACATGGTTCTGATAACTTTATGTAAAAAAAACAAAAGCCGGTCAAGTTGATGTCAAAATTTTGAAAGTTCTATAGTTTAGCCATGCAGAAAACTTTTCATTTAATACCAAACAGGATATACAGGTGTTTCATATAAGAGTGCAAGGCTTTGGAGTATGAATTCTGATACCAAAAGGGGGAAAAATCCCAATAAACATTGATGCTATAACGCTTTCTAACAGAGATAGGTACCCAGGATTTTATTAAAATAAAAAAAAAAACAGGAAACAGGTTATTTTTATTTATTTTTGTATTGGGTCATAAATAATTATTTATAAAAAGAATCCCAGAGCAAGTGTTTAAAATGAAAGGCATTACATTCAATAAATAAATCAGTATTATTTAAAAATACTACGGTAAATTATTAAAATATTACATTTTCATTAAATACAGAAGGCTTGGCAATACTTTTTTGTATTAGAAATATTATCAAAATATTAAATAACAGGTGTAATAATTAAATAATTATCGGATTGAAATACGTGGAATTTTTAATTAATTAAATCTCATTTAAATTTTAAATGAATTAAACAAATGCCATCAGCCAACTATTTTCTGCTATTTCAGTATTATGCTTCATTTAAGATAAATCCTCGGTATCTCTGTTATGAAGCGTTCTAGCACCAATGTTTATTGGGATTTTTTTCATGTTGGTGTCTAGAATTCATACTCCGAAGCCTTACATAGTTACATGAAACACCCTGTATTTCTGACAAATTTATACGAAAAACAAGAAATGTTTTCTCATGGACTATCATAGAGAATTGTCAAAAATACGACAGCTCGATCGGCTATTCTTTTTTGCATAAAATTGTCAATAATATTTTGGAAGTGTAGTATCTATAGCTGAGTGCACGATGTATAATACAAAGAATGGCTAAATAACCGGGTTAGTTCATACAGTATGCCGCTAGATGTCAGGTTTTTTGCGACCCGGTTTTTACAAAATATTTGAAATAGTAAATTATTCCTATATATCGCACAATATTTTATATTTTCAATACATTACCTTTTATCTTTTGTCAGTTCTATGTATGTATTTTATACAAATTCCATACAACAGGCTTCTATAATTTCAGTAAAATTATAAAATAAACATAATGTCATGTACTTGACACTGACATCTTTCAATCAGAATTTTCTAAATCGTAGTACCTGTTTCTATGGTTATATCATGGCTGGCTGCTACAAAATCGCACATTTTGGCACCTTAAAAAGACTATGGTCCGTATTCTTACATCTTAAAGTAGCGCTACTTCCGAAAAATCGCTACTTCAACTGTCAAATGTCAACTTTAACATTAAAATGAGAGATATAAAAATAAATTAAATTGTAAAAAACATTTATTTCTAATGTCATAGGTTTCATTTACAAAAATATGAAACCTATTCTTATCTACTCATAAAATTATATAAATAAAAAATCGAAATAGCGCTACTTCCGAAGTAACGTTACTTCAAGAGGTGAAAATTCGACGCCTGTCAAATGTTAACGGGTCGCGTTAGCTTCTCTTTTACCAGCTAGTTATGTCAACGCATCTCGTACTCTCACCTATAGATACTACACCGTGGTAGGAACTGATGAAAACATATAATGAAATGAATAAATGCTGCGTATTTTATGCGAGCAAACAGGACAAAATTACAGGATAAATATAAACATAATACAAGGTGCCCATTTTATATGTTCCCGCCTGAAATTTTAAGAGTAAGCAAAACCATATACATTTTATAAGCCACTTGGTGAATATTAGTACTTTAAATAGAATAATCACAGTAGGTATAAGAGCAAAACAAAATTTTAAAAACCAAGTCACTTATGAAATGTATCATGGATTGCCTAATCATGAATTTTCAGGCGGGAACTTTTAAAATGCGGACCCTGTATTAGTAACATGTATATGAGTACACAATACTAAATTTAAAGATAAAAATAAATCAAGCAAAACTAAAAGATGTGATACTTTAATTCTAGAGTAAACAGTTAGTTACAAACTGCAGAAAAGTAAGTACTTACATTACATTAGATCTGAACTTTTACAACGAATTTGAAAATATATCAATAAAGTTTGGATTGTTAAAAATGATAGGTATTAAAGATTACTTTTCTGGCTCATGCTGTATGATTATGTAATTTAAAATATTTTTTATTAGTACGATACAATAATTGGGAATAATTTTTTTTTTAATATAGATAATTTTAACGTAATATAAGAAAATAAAATACAGATTAAACTCTGTACCGTTTTAAGATAGATATCGAATTATGTATAATCTGAAATAATTTTAAACGTAATGTAAGAAAATGAATTACAAAAAAAGAACAGATTAAAACATACTATCTAAAATTATTGAATTGTCTTGTTCCAGACTATGATTTTCCTGTACACGTCTTAAAATCATTACATATACCTATATATACAATCGGTTTATAACGTTGTACCATGTCTGCCGATGCGAATTCTCCACTGGTCTTGCCATAGATCTTCATTCTCTCTTATTTCTTCTTGGACTACTGCTACCCAATTCCTTCTAGGTCTCCCTCTTTTCTTTTTGCCGCTAGGAGTTTACTGTGGTATGTGTTTTGCCTTTACTCATTTGCTGTACGTGATCGTACCATCTTAATTGACTTGTTTTTATATCATCGGTTATAGTAATTGATACATGCATAATTTGTCATTAACATATCAAATATGACATGACAATGTTTATCTTTTTAATTTTGTACATCGATTGTGATATTATTCCTACCTTTCTGATCCTTTTCGACGTGTTTCCTTATACATTTTCCAAAATTCTATTTACAAAATAAAATATGTAACATAATAATAAACATGGCTTAAAATCATTACATATACCTACCTTGTTAAATTCATCATCTTTTCTTTAATTATTACATATTATTTAAACATTTTATTGCATTTAAAAGGAAGAAAACTGATAATTTGTCATCATTGACATTGACATAACAGCGTTTATCGTCTTAAATTTTCAAGGAAAACTGTGATCGTTACTGTGAAAAATATTGTTTAGTTAGAAATATTTGTTTTTTACCTAGTTACTTATGACACATTTGGTAACACTGTCCAAGTACATATGAACCGTCAAATTTTATAATTTTTAATTAAAATGGTTTAGGCCTTTTTTACCTGTGCGGATATAATTGCCCATTCTCAAAATTTATAATTATGAATTAAACTTCTTTCAAATTGTCTCCATTTCATAAATATTTCCATTTAAAGGTTCAAAATGACATGACAAACATGGCGTTCTTCGTCTTAAATTTTTCAAGGAGAACTGTGATCATTACAGTGACCTATTGTTTCTGTCCCAATTTTCAATCTTTAATAATGTTTTACACAAAAACTATGCATCCTACAGAAATTTGATCCATTAGAAGGGAGCTGAAGCCAATCATTTCCTACAACTTGGTACAAATTTTACGAAAATCGGTCGCTCCGTTTAAGCTGTAGCCTTGTCTAAAGTTTGGCGATCGGCTTTTTGATTAAAGAATATATAGATAGTGAATCTAATCGTTTAGTATTATAGACTAGCCTAAGCTCGGCTTCGCCGAGTTTACCCTAGGGCTCCGCCGATAGTGTTTTATAATAGTTTATACGTACATCCAATCTGTCTACGCACAATTTAAAACCAAAGTGGTAACGCCAACAGTCTTGTCAGATACCCAAGTTCCCCCTTCTATCAAACGAATTAACTTTATACATAAAACAAAAGCCATCAACCTGTCATAAATTTCCACACTTGTGTCTAAAAGTTCGTAACCAGACCTCTCATTTGATACCAAACACGACATATTTCTAGCACCTTTATACAAAAACAAAAGCCGACCGAGATGTCTATTTGTTGACACTTCTATGTTACAGCCCTGCAAAAAAATTCACATGATCCTAATCACTACATGGTTCTGATAACTTTATGTAAAAAAAACAAAAGCCGGTCAAGTTGATGTCAAAATTTTGAAAGTTCTATAGTTTAGCCATGCAGAAAACTTTTCATTTAATACCAAACAGGATATACAGGTGTTTCATATAAGAGTGCAAGGCTTTGGAGTATGAATTCTGATACCAAAAGGGGGAAAAATCCCAATAAACATTGATGCTATAACGCTTTCTAACAGAGATA
Source organism: Harpalus rubripes (assembly GCA_963082715.1). Lineage (NCBI taxonomy): Eukaryota > Metazoa > Arthropoda > Insecta > Coleoptera > Carabidae > Harpalus > Harpalus rubripes. The sequence continues at coordinate 8,712,062 of OY720459.1, read as the reverse complement.
GGTACCCAGGATTTTATTAAAATAAAAAAAAAAACAGGAAACAGGTTATTTTTATTTATTTTTGTATTGGGTCATAAATAATTATTTATAAAAAGAATCCCAGAGCAAGTGTTTAAAATGAAAGGCATTACATTCAATAAATAAATCAGTATTATTTAAAAATACTACGGTAAATTATTAAAATATTACATTTTCATTAAATACAGAAGGCTTGGCAATACTTTTTTGTATTAGAAATATTATCAAAATATTAAATAACAGGTGTAATAATTAAATAATTATCGGATTGAAATACGTGGAATTTTTAATTAATTAAATCTCATTTAAATTTTAAATGAATTAAACAAATGCCATCAGCCAACTATTTTCTGCTATTTCAGTATTATGCTTCATTTAAGATAAATCCTCGGTATCTCTGTTATGAAGCGTTCTAGCACCAATGTTTATTGGGATTTTTTTCATGTTGGTGTCTAGAATTCATACTCCGAAGCCTTACATAGTTACATGAAACACCCTGTATTTCTGACAAATTTATACGAAAAACAAGAAATGTTTTCTCATGGACTATCATAGAGAATTGTCAAAAATACGACAGCTCGATCGGCTATTCTTTTTTGCATAAAATTGTCAATAATATTTTGGAAGTGTAGTATCTATAGCTGAGTGCACGATGTATAATACAAAGAATGGCTAAATAACCGGGTTAGTTCATACAGTATGCCGCTAGATGTCAGGTTTTTTGCGACCCGGTTTTTACAAAATATTTGAAATAGTAAATTATTCCTATATATCGCACAATATTTTATATTTTCAATACATTACCTTTTATCTTTTGTCAGTTCTATGTATGTATTTTATACAAATTCCATACAACAGGCTTCTATAATTTCAGTAAAATTATAAAATAAACATAATGTCATGTACTTGACACTGACATCTTTCAATCAGAATTTTCTAAATCGTAGTACCTGTTTCTATGGTTATATCATGGCTGGCTGCTACAAAATCGCACATTTTGGCACCTTAAAAAGACTATGGTCCGTATTCTTACATCTTAAAGTAGCGCTACTTCCGAAAAATCGCTACTTCAACTGTCAAATGTCAACTTTAACATTAAAATGAGAGATATAAAAATAAATTAAATTGTAAAAAACATTTATTTCTAATGTCATAGGTTTCATTTACAAAAATATGAAACCTATTCTTATCTACTCATAAAATTATATAAATAAAAAATCGAAATAGCGCTACTTCCGAAGTAACGTTACTTCAAGAGGTGAAAATTCGACGCCTGTCAAATGTTAACGGGTCGCGTTAGCTTCTCTTTTACCAGCTAGTTATGTCAACGCATCTCGTACTCTCACCTATAGATACTACACCGTGGTAGGAACTGATGAAAACATATAATGAAATGAATAAATGCTGCGTATTTTATGCGAGCAAACAGGACAAAATTACAGGATAAATATAAACATAATACAAGGTGCCCATTTTATATGTTCCCGCCTGAAATTTTAAGAGTAAGCAAAACCATATACATTTTATAAGCCACTTGGTGAATATTAGTACTTTAAATAGAATAATCACAGTAGGTATAAGAGCAAAACAAAATTTTAAAAACCAAGTCACTTATGAAATGTATCATGGATTGCCTAATCATGAATTTTCAGGCGGGAACTTTTAAAATGCGGACCCTGTATTAGTAACATGTATATGAGTACACAATACTAAATTTAAAGATAAAAATAAATCAAGCAAAACTAAAAGATGTGATACTTTAATTCTAGAGTAAACAGTTAGTTACAAACTGCAGAAAAGTAAGTACTTACATTACATTAGATCTGAACTTTTACAACGAATTTGAAAATATATCAATAAAGTTTGGATTGTTAAAAATGATAGGTATTAAAGATTACTTTTCTGGCTCATGCTGTATGATTATGTAATTTAAAATATTTTTTATTAGTACGATACAATAATTGGGAATAATTTTTTTTTTAATATAGATAATTTTAACGTAATATAAGAAAATAAAATACAGATTAAACTCTGTACCGTTTTAAGATAGATATCGAATTATGTATAATCTGAAATAATTTTAAACGTAATGTAAGAAAATGAATTACAAAAAAAGAACAGATTAAAACATACTATCTAAAATTATTGAATTGTCTTGTTCCAGACTATGATTTTCCTGTACACGTCTTAAAATCATTACATATACCTATATATACAATCGGTTTATAACGTTGTACCATGTCTGCCGATGCGAATTCTCCACTGGTCTTGCCATAGATCTTCATTCTCTCTTATTTCTTCTTGGACTACTGCTACCCAATTCCTTCTAGGTCTCCCTCTTTTCTTTTTGCCGCTAGGAGTTTACTGTGGTATGTGTTTTGCCTTTACTCATTTGCTGTACGTGATCGTACCATCTTAATTGACTTGTTTTTATATCATCGGTTATAGTAATTGATACATGCATAATTTGTCATTAACATATCAAATATGACATGACAATGTTTATCTTTTTAATTTTGTACATCGATTGTGATATTATTCCTACCTTTCTGATCCTTTTCGACGTGTTTCCTTATACATTTTCCAAAATTCTATTTACAAAATAAAATATGTAACATAATAATAAACATGGCTTAAAATCATTACATATACCTACCTTGTTAAATTCATCATCTTTTCTTTAATTATTACATATTATTTAAACATTTTATTGCATTTAAAAGGAAGAAAACTGATAATTTGTCATCATTGACATTGACATAACAGCGTTTATCGTCTTAAATTTTCAAGGAAAACTGTGATCGTTACTGTGAAAAATATTGTTTAGTTAGAAATATTTGTTTTTTACCTAGTTACTTATGACACATTTGGTAACACTGTCCAAGTACATATGAACCGTCAAATTTTATAATTTTTAATTAAAATGGTTTAGGCCTTTTTTACCTGTGCGGATATAATTGCCCATTCTCAAAATTTATAATTATGAATTAAACTTCTTTCAAATTGTCTCCATTTCATAAATATTTCCATTTAAAGGTTCAAAATGACATGACAAACATGGCGTTCTTCGTCTTAAATTTTTCAAGGAGAACTGTGATCATTACAGTGACCTATTGTTTCTGTCCCAATTTTCAATCTTTAATAATGTTTTACACAAAAACTATGCATCCTACAGAAATTTGATCCATTAGAAGGGAGCTGAAGCCAATCATTTCCTACAACTTGGTACAAATTTTACGAAAATCGGTCGCTCCGTTTAAGCTGTAGCCTTGTCTAAAGTTTGGCGATCGGCTTTTTGATTAAAGAATATATAGATAGTGAATCTAATCGTTTAGTATTATAGATTATTGTTTTGTAAAAAATATATTGAACTGTCACTTTGCTGTCAATAAAATATATAAAAAAACCGTTTTAGTTTCTTCTGAATTTAGTATTTTGTGAGTTGTGTTTACGCTAGAGAATTACTGCAGTGCCCAATTACCGGATAAGCTGACTAGGCTGCAGCCTAGGGCGCACAGATTTTGGGGGCGCACAATTTTCTCGTCTCATTATAGTTTTTGGGGTGCTTTCATTTGGTTAGAGCTAAGACGACCTAAACCAGGCCCTGAATATTATTGGTTTGTTTTAATAAATATTACAAAATAATATTGGAAAGGCAGCATCTAGCAATATAATTATGTATTGTATTGATTATGGTGAAATATGTTGAGTACATACATATATGTACTTTAAATTGTACATAATTAATTCCAAATATATGTAATAAACAAATAAATTAATAAATAAATAAAAATAAATATATAAAAGAAAATGATTATTTTCAATAATAGTTTAGTTTTGTTATTAATTATTTTAATTACTTACATGCATGTATTGTATACAGTAAGTTATGCAACACGCATTGCATTTTCTAGAGTAAATTAGGACCCCATGTAAACGTAGTAACAAGTGACGTCATTATCTAGTAATATTTATTCATGACGTGAGTCTTCTGCTTATTTATTTTCACTATACCTACTTCTCGTGGAAGGAACACCACAAAAGTATTGACAATATAAATATTTATTAATGGTTAAAAAATCATAGTTGACAAGTTTCACAAGATTTCAGTCTCTGAAAATGACCGAGAAGTTGATTCAGACACTGAATTATTGTGAAACTTTACAATTATGATTTTACAAATGCCTACACTGCTCTAAAAAATTAGGGAACACTTTTTTAAAATCTGTAATTTTTTAAATAAGAGCTTTAGGCAAATCATATTACGTATGGTCCAACACCATATATTTTAGTAAAAAAAATCTGATGTGGCCAGTACATTACCTTTCGTCAGTTCCATATATTTTGTACAAATTCCATACAGAAAGTTTCTAGCACAAGATTCCATATTTCAAGTACATTACCTTCTCTCAGTTCTATGTACAGGTGTCTCATTTTCGATGTTTTTTTTAAAGTATCTCGGGTAATATTAACGATAGAGCAAAACAATTTGCATATTCCAGGGTCAACTTTTCGAGAAAAGTTTAACAGTCACCACAGGAATTTTAGATCTTCTTTTGTTTCTGAACTACAGACAAAAACTCGTTTTTCGTTTTCGAAAATATCTCATATCTTATTAATAAAATTATGATAGAGAAAAATTACTTTAACAAATTTTCAATTGTTTTTTAGGTAAAATAAAGTGGCATAATTAGATTTTTTAAAAACTTAATAATTCTTGAGATATCACACAAACTTATGATTTTTTAAATGGGTACCTATGTTAAAAATAGTCTCGTCGTTTTGCTTATTTCATAAGCTTTTCAATGGTATATAACAAGTCTATATTATTTTGTTTTAAACATGAATAAAAGATAAATTATTAATTTATTGGAGTGAAAAAAATTAAAAAGTATTAAGAAACAAATGAAAAATAAATTAAAAATCATCATTTGTTTATTTTGATTCTATAATTATTAATTATGTTTTCCAAATTATTTTCAACTAATTATTTTCGAGTTAGTTAAATTATTATTTATCGACATTGCAGTTGGCTTTGAAAAAAAAATGGTTTAATATGCTTTTGAAGTAAATAAATTGAAAAGATCTGATGTGGCCAGCACATAACCTCTCGCCAGATATTTTACCTGGTTGTACGCATTAAACGAAAAATATTTTTAAATACAAATACATATAAGTATTCATGTCTCACTATAAAATAATTCTCACATATATTTGCAAAATTTATGGGATATTTTAATATAAATTGTGTACAATACATACATTTTCTTTATATTCAATATCCTGAAATTTTCTTTTTCTACTTTCCTTTTCTTTTTCTTTATATTCGTATTTTTTTCGCAAATTCCTTTTATATTCTCTTTTACGTATATGCTTTTGCGTTGTTGACTTTTTTTTATTTTCATAATCTTCATAATGATGTACAAATATTTTTGACAGTGGCATACAAATATTTTTGACAGTGACATTTATTTGTCAATTGCAAACATTTGTATTTCTTAATTATTTTATATGGATTTCTTTATCTCTAAATCTATAGAAGATATAATAATGAATTTATATTTATAGAATAAAGAATTTAACGTTTTTTAATATAAGTATTTACATAAATTTTCGATAAATAATATTTAGATGATTTTTTTCTTGTAACTACTACTTCTAGTTGTCCAATTGTTACCAAAACTTAATCAACTCTTCCCATTATTATTAGATTGAGGAGTCCGTAGTTAAAAATGTCTTAAGTGTTATAGAATTTGAGAAATCGTAGATCATACATCCACACATCCATGCACACATACGGACATTATCGTAAAAATGTTATAATCGGATACTAGGGACCTTAAAACGTGCTTATTCACTAAAATCTGGATATTTGATGTTTAGCATGAATTCAATACCTCTCTTGTGGTTTGGAAAATAATATCAGGCAAGTGGTGTCCATCTTGTCCAAACACTGTAGCGGATTTCTATGCGGATTGCCTCTTCTAGGGTTTGCAGGTTCCTCGGCTTTGATATTGCCCCACAGTAAAAAGTTTAACGGTGACAAATCTGGTAAGCGAGCTGGCCAATGAATATCGCCTCTCAGGGAGATCAAGCGCCTGGAGAACATTTTCTTGAAACCTGCATTAACCAGACATTCGCCAAGTTCTTCAAGTAATTGGGAAGGGGAGTGGGGGGATTCTGTAACTGGCTCACATTGTCAAAATTGGTGGTAACTGACCGATTTCCTTGCATCGATGCTTTCGGGTATTCGAGCACTCCATGTTTGTCCACGTCCATTCCTGACAACAGATCCTGTTTTTCTAAAGTTTCTTTACAAACAACGTAATCAATTTTTTGAATACTATATTAACAGTTTTATCATGTATCGCAATTGTATTGTTCTTCATCATTAAATATTTATTATTTATGAACATCATATGATTGCTTTATTTTTTTCATAAAAAAATTCTATTCCGTAAACCTGTTTACAACTCATTTCTCTTACAACACAACAAAGCTATAATATCTAATTTATTTGCTAATCAAATATGATATAAAACAAATACTCTTGGGTATTGTATGTGCTAGTAATAAAACAAGTAATGCATGAATGGACATTTTTCATCTCAACTGATAATCGCATTTCCCGGAAAATTACACTTGCGTCATCAGTTGAAATACAACCGAAGCACCACTCCTCTAAGTATACAGAATTACAGAAATAACTCAAATAACATTTCTGTTTGCTATTATTGACCTCATCACGAAAGTATTTAACTCAAATATACGAGTATTTGATTTACTACATTCCAAAATGTATTTTCTGCCTATTTTCTATAATAATACAGGGTGTAAATGAAATTAATTACATTAAATTTAACCCATAATGTAACTCGTCGAGAGCAACTATATTTCATAATAAATTTATTTTCTAAATCTTCTAGTTTTTGAGTTGAAATTCTTTAAAGATATGTTTAAAATTTGGTTACCCGCCAATGGTTAGATCGCTGCTGCCCTCTGCTGAATTTAAGTTCGATTCACACGGCACAAAAATTGTCGGCTCGTGTTTGCTTTCTTGCAGACACAGTAATTAATAAACGATCAACGGAAAACATATTTATTATTAATAAATTCGTAATAGTACAATTTTTAAGATAAAAAAATTTAAATTTTGGATAATAATATTATAAAATTGTGTATTAAAACAAACTTCGAAACATCTGTGAATAGAGGAAGAGCATAGATATGAGGTTATGAGATGAGTTATCGTTTATCGTTGAGAAATTATAATAGTTTAAATACACTATTCAAAAATGTAAGTACAAACTCTTGTCCTGTTAAACGATGTATGTGAGTACCAACTAGTCGTCCAATTATTGTTACCGCCCAAATATTGTTTAATGAAAATTTTTACAGTATGAGGATTTTTAGTAAACCCAGCCTCATCAGTGAACAATACTAGCCATCCGCAAAATTTGAATACTGCTATGTGCTGAAAACCTTGAACTTTTTGCACATGGTATGGATATAACTGTTGCTTTTTAAAAAATTATCGTATGTGACACTCCGTACTGTGATAAGATGTACAAGATTTACAAATGTGCGAATATTAGGAACAGAATTTGGGAAACGCTCTGTCTAAATGTGTTGGCAACTCCATAGCAATGTCTTTATGATGTCAATAACAAAGTAAAATGTAGTACAGATACGAATAAATAAATAAACCATAGCTGAGTAATATTTAAATTCATTGTTAAATAGCAATTCTATATTTTGTTCCATAAGTAATAGGGCGCGAGCAGACACGTGACTCGAGGGACCTTGACGTGGTTAGAATCAGCTGATTTGTGTGCGCATGTCATTTTGACAAGAACAATGTCATGTTGACAAGACCAATTATTTTGATTTTTAACTGCTAAAATGTTATTATTTTTAATTACATGTGTTTCACTGACTAAAGATTGTAAAATATTAACATTTTAGCAATTCAAAATCGAAATAAGTCAAAACATTGGTCTTGTCAAATTGACTATGTTCTTGTCAAAATGAAATGCGCACACAAATCATCTGACCCCAAGCAAGTCAAGGTCACTCGAGTCACGTGTCTGCTCGCGCCTTATTCGTAAACGTAAACATTTTGACAGAATTTTACCTTATAAACAAGTTTGTTACTAATGTCAAAATTTAATTGCAACAAATGACAGGACTGTCAGTTGCTAAAACAATTTTTTTATATCTGTTGTTACTGCATTAAGTTATTAGGAAAATACGTGGAACGGCTCGTCAATTTACGGGATTGTAAAATACTAAAAAAATATGCGATTTCGAGAAAAAGTTATTAAGAAATATTGTTGCTCTCGACGTTATATTACTAGTCAAATTTAATGAACATATTTCATTTCATTTACCCCCTGTATAATGAGCCAATTTCATATTTTTCAAAAAGTACTTATTTTAAATGAAAATTTATGCAATGAATAATAATAATTTGTTGAATTATGAAAAACAACCCCCCACTCAAGTGACGTCAAATTACATACAGCACGTCATTCATAGCCAATAGGAAAACAGCTTGTCCACCAGCTACGGTATATATATATATATATATATATATATATATATATATATATATATATATATATATATATATATATATATATATATATATACAGAATGTCTCACAACTCGCGCCCAGACGAAACTGATACTTGCCGACGACAATAGGTTGCCAACAAATAGAAGAAAAGAATTTGCGGCTGCTTGCACGACGGAGTTACAAGACTTTTTAATCCACCAATCCCGGAAGGATATCTTGAGGTGTGATATTACAAAATAAAACTGGTTGCTAGGTTTTAAAAATACTACTAGTGAGTTACAAAATTTGTTTGAGTTACTGTAATTTTGACACTTTAGAGTTAACTTTTCACTGTCAACAAATTTAGGTTACCGAAGGTGTCATCCGAGATCATCATTTATATCGTACAGTGCAACGTGTTGTAGCAGCTGTGTAAAATGTGTTAAACGAAAATATTATTGTCATTTGAATTCTTTGAGATTAAAACAAATTTAATTTGACATTTTTCGAAAACTACAGTCGCCCACACATTTTAAAGAAGATTTGATTTGTATGAAACCCTAGTAACGTAAAATTACGACAAACACATGTTAAAGGTGTAGGTCTCTGATTTGTCAATTTTAAGATGTCCTTTCTCGAGTATCTTTTAAGCTACATTTTTTTTTCTTCGATATTACACATCCGAGTGCAGTCTCGTGTTTCCTCATTCGCTCTGGGGCGCGAGTTGTGAGACAGCCTGTATATATATATATATATATATATATATATATATATATATATATATATATATATAGGATGTTAATTAAAAAGCGGGCCATAGGCGTTTAACATGGGAAATCAGTTTTTCCTTGCGTAAAACTTCCCATTTAATTTTAATCAAAAATGTTTCAAATAAATTTTGTAGAGAATTAAATTCTACACCAGCATCATTAAACAGATTTTATTTTGCATGTTTGTAAAATCCAATTTGAAATTTTATAAATATTACTCATTTGTAGTGATAGCCATGAAATTTAAACAAAATTACAAAGAAATGCATATCGTTTGAATTGTCAGAATTTCGATTTTGCAGGTTACAAAATAAAAATAAATAAAATCTAAGCAATCATTTAGATATAGATTATAAAAAAAATATTTTTACGGATTTAGGATAGAATATAATTATCAGTAATTTTTATTTGAAAATCGAATATGTGACAATTCAAACGATATGCATTTCTTTGTAATTTTGTTTAAATTTCATGGCTATCACTACAAATGAGTAATATTTATAAAATTTAAAATTTGATTTTACAGGTTACTAAACATGCAAAATAAAATCTGTTTAGTGATGCTGGTGTAGAATTTAATTCTCTAGAACATTTATTTGAAACATTTTTGCTTAAAATTAAATGGGAAGTTTTGCGTAAGAAAAAACTGATTTCCCATGTTAAACGCCTATGGCCCGCTTATTAATTAACACCTTGTATATATATATATATATATATATATATATATATATATATATATATATATATATATATATAATGTTAAGCTGTATGAACTTTAACATCAAATCTTTCTCAAAATATTTCATAAATATAAATAATTAATTGTAAAATTACTAATTTTGCGATATTTTCATATTTAATGCTATTTAAAGAATATTTTCTAAAATGCGATGCGAACAATCGTTTTAACTTCCAGGTAGCTCAAACCAAAGATGGCAAGATCAATTTTGCCACATAACTGTAAGTTAGCACTAAATTTCACTTTAGCTAGGTGGTAGGAGCGGGCTTTAAGATAAAGAAAAACATAGCCACAAAACATAATTTATTTCTCCAATCCCTTATTTACTTCCACTTCATCAGGCAGTGCCAACTCGCTCACAGCTAGCACTCTCATCAACAAGTATCCCCGTGTTGGCCGATGCGATCGCCTGTGACATTACCGACGGTGGCAGCAGGCGACGCGGCCTTATCAACGGCTAGGGCGGCGCTGCAATCGCTTCCACTTCACATGAGTGTCGCTCCGAGCGCGAGCAAGAGCGTGATGTGATGTGTCGTGATGCCAGATCGATGTAATGAGATAATGCACCAGTTGATTGGAAAGGAAGACTGATGGTGATGATAGTATAGTGGGTAGGGGGTGTTGTAATGTGGTGATTACGTGGGGAAGAAAGAAAATGATATGGGTTCTTTACGTATTACAAAAGAATGTGATGTGAGATGGTAATGTTTATATACGTTCGACGAATAGATCGCGATTAATGTAATGTTTTCACCTTTCACGGTTGGTGGTTTTGCTTATGTGAATTCGACAAGTCGACTATGTAATATTAGTTTTTACTTATAAACTAATAATTAATTTCAGGATGTTATCAATGGAATTAGTGAAGAATTACTTAATATCTGGCTCCTCGTCTCAGTATCTCCCGAAAATTTTACGAAAGTTAATTCGCATTCAACAGGATATACCTCCGAATGTTTTTCAACAATCAAATACAACTGAAATGGCACAAAATTGACCCCTGTGGTGCACTCTCCACGCCAGCAATGAGTGTCCGTGAGGTGACGCCTGGTAAACGCCCGCACGGTACAAATATGTCATCATCATTACCGAATTCTGTGTACAAAGCAGATTGGCACACCCAGCAATGGGTAATATGCCGTGCTGATTCTATTAGTATTGTATTGTCCCATATGTCTTGCAAAGTGGATTTTACTGTATGTTCTGGATTTAACTAAGTTGCTTCTCATTGTATCAAAAGTAAAGGGTCTTGGTAGAAGCTAAATCCGGACTAGAAGATGACCCTTAAAATACCGGTCGAACTATTATCACCAGTAATTTGGGCCACAGTCGAAAGAATTTTGTAGAAATTTCAAATCATTTGTGTTGAATAAAACAACCTTTTCAGTTAATGTTCTGTATTTTTATTAAAAACCCAACCATAAATACATAAATAATAACAAAACATTAGCAACAACTAACCTAGGTAACAAATTACAACATATTTAATATAGTAAGCCATGCTCGATTAAGTTCTAACCCGTCGCAATGATTGAGATTATTATTCTTAGTTTTATAAATCACTATGGCTTGTCTTGGCAACTCCTACCTGCGGAATTTGTTGCATAAACTGGAAGGACTATAGAGGTAAAGTTGATTGGATTCAGTGTGTAAAATGTAGTTGGTGGAACTGTGGACCATGCAACAGCCAGTAAGGATCCATTCTATAACTGCGAGCGATGAAAAGATTCCGAAGATTATGAATCTTTTGACGACAGTGATGCAGACAAAGATTTCGTTCCCGACTAGATTAGGTGAAATTATCTTAACAAATTGCCATTTTTTTAGCCAAAGAATAATTATTTTGTTTGCTTATTTGAACATCAAAGTGTATTTTTCTATTATAATGTTATTTAGAAAATAATATAATGTTTATTTTTACACTTTTGTATGACTAATTAAAGAATAATAAAAATGTACCAAAAATATGCAAATTTAACTCATTTTTTTGATAAAATCGGCTATATATAAACCTTCTTTACATTTCTACGGAGTAACTTAAACACTGTGAGCATGTATAAGCGTTTAAATCGCATTTTTCTTCAGCTGGCCAGAGAGCCCCCACAATTTGGTCACCTCAGAAAAAAAAATTCTTGCTCCATGGTTGACATATTTTAATTTGTAAACCAACTATGTATAGCAATGAGTTAGGTCGGTACAATTCATATTTTTTCATGCTCGTTCGGCTAAAACTTAAAAAGATATTCCCAAAAATGTGTAGCCCCATTTTACGGTAACCTTTTGTTGAGGCGTGCAGGTCTTGCAAGAATTTTTGTTTCTTCGAATTTGCTTTGGTGAAATTCTTCCAAGATATGCTCTGCAACATTCGATTTTCCAGGCTGGTTCAATCTGATCGATCATTGGAGAATCATTTAATTTTGTAGAAATAGTTCTACCAGTCTCACCATTTGTGTTGATTTTATAATTTGTGGAAAATATAAACATAGACCGAATTAATATGAGTTTGGCCTCGTAACTAGATACGCATTTTAATGGAAACCTGGTGTGGCCAACACAATACCTCCCGCCATTTGCAGCCCGAGTCACACAAAAGAGTAAGTTAATCCTTATTTTTAGTCTAATCTATTCCAAGTAACTAATTTTTTTAAACCCCTCAACAGGATTAAATCCCAATTACAGAGTGGGTTCACATTCACACACATGCATGCCTTAGTGGGATTCGAACCCAGAGCTCCGAGGGCACTGATGACATAAGGAGTTGCACTTACCATTGAACCACCGGAGCTATAATAAAATGAAGATTAAATTTTTAATACCGGGATAGCATAGAATTCACTAATCAAAAATGAGGATTAGCTTAAACATTTTTGTGAATCGTTAATTTTTATTAATTTTAATAGATACATTACTTATGCTGGAAACTGTATTAAATTATTTTCTATTGTTCTATTATTTTTTTCTTTTTAAAACGTTACTAATATTATTTTCAAATGATTAGTTCTTTGATAGTGACATTTATCTGTCAGTTACATACATAACCGCGTTTTGTTTGTTTATAGCGTAGGCTCTGGGATAACATTTAAAGGTATTTTTCGAAGAAAAACTATTTTGAGCTTCTAGTAAAGTGCCATTTCCGGTTATCCGATTTTCACTAAAATCTAATGGGCTCTTTCCATTACAGAAAAAGTTCGAAATACAAGGTTTCAAAATTTTCTGAATGATAGTATTTGAGTTAGACTGGAGGATCCACACATACACACAGGCATCATCATGAAAATGTTAAATTTGGATTCTAGGGACCTTAAAACGTGGTCATTTACCAAAATATCGATATGCGATTTTTAGCACGATCCCTATACCTGCCTTACCAAGGGTAGCGGAAGGTAAAAATTAATTTCTTTAATTGTGTCAGCTCTTACATGGTGAAACTTATTATTTGTTTTAATTATTGAAAATAATTGTGAAACCTAAAACTAAGTATTTTTAATAATTAAAATGTAAAAATTAATACATATTTTAGAATGCTGACTAGTCACTAGTTATATTTAATGTATTTATTTTTGTCACAGCCTCTATATTATAGTTTTGTCAGGATGAGCGCCCCCTTAAACTATGAGATTTCTGCAAAAGTGATCCGAGGGTATTTTTCTTGTTTCCTGAAGAATTTTATCACAGCCCGAATCTCAATTTTCTTCATACTAGCGGTTTTTCTAAACAATGAATTCCGTTTTCAGTATTTCTTGAGATCCTCACGTTTATTTCATTGTCATGGACACTCCAAATACTAGCCAGAGCAATAAATAAATATTAATTTGAAAAATATTATCAACAATTTTATTAAAAATTATAAACAGAACTTAGTTATGATGAAATTGTGAAAATATAGTACGTAAATGACAAATTACACGAACTTGACGTTAATCTCTGGAAGAATTCATATAATAAAATACCCTTCGTAATTTTCACACTTTCCAGTAAATTTAAAAAAGTTAAAACGTCTCTAATATCTTCCGCTTTGCGAGTTTAGAACAAAAAATTCATATTAAAGCCACGAGTGAGCACACGGGTTGTTAATATAAATGTCTGGGGCGTAGCGTAATAATGTTAGTCTAGCGTAAAATATTTTTACGATACGATCAAATCTGCAATAAAAAAAACAATCCACTGGAGCGGCGAATATTTCAGACGTTAACTTCAACCATACCAAGACAGAAAATATTAGGAGAAACCATCCACTGCCGCACTGTATCTCCTAACGTGGATGATAATCATTTTAAAAAGAAATAACCTTATTGCAAATTACATAGATTTACTAATAGTAAATTATCAACAAATTATACGAAGGTGTGTTAAAAAATTCGTGGCCTAATACTATTTTATGTTTAAAATTATTTTTTGTAAAGTAATGAGAATTGTTATATATCAGTTTTACGATACAATGAGGTTACGCACGATTTTTCATTTTTAACTTTAATCGATAGAGTAATGAAAAATAATAGACCCGTATTTTTTATTTTTCCTCAAATCGATCTTTAATACTGAAAAAATTGCAATTAAAAATGACATTGTTCAAAACGCGGCTGATTTTCTCCGCCTCGTCCCTTGCTCTGTGACGTCAGCGTTTCATCAACGCGGCTAGTTTGATTGTCACATTAGGTTAAACGTGTAAGTAACAGATAGTAAAGTAAAGATAACCTGAAATTTACGAAAGTAATCATGTCGATGAAACGCTGTTTTGTGCCATCCTGCCAAAATACTACCGAAAATAGTGAGAAAATATTTTTAATAGTACCGCGTGATACAAAAAAACACAACTCGAAAAACAGTTACTGTTTGTATTGAAAATACTGATATGATACGCAACAAAGCAACAGTAATGAAATTCTAAGAATACACAACAAACAACGTAGACAAATGTTAATCAGACGAAAAAGTAAAAACGAATGACGAATGACCAGCAACTGAGTGATACGTGAATAACTTCAGGTCAAATGAAAATTATACTTATAAAAATGAATAGAATGATGCTATATTAATATATTTTAGCATTTCTATCAAATATTGAAATATGTAATTCTCAATTTATAGTCTATATAATTTTTTCTTTTAGAAATTCTGTTTCTATATAATAAAGTAAATTCAATTTCAGAAAAAGTAAATTCAATTTCAGAAAAATAATACCAATTTACCTTTTCCGAAACAGAATTTACGTTTTTTGAAATTGAATTTCCTTTTTCTGAAATTGAATATCCTTTTTCTGAAATTGAATTTCCTTTTTCTGAAATTAAATTTACTTTTTCTGAAATTGAATTTACTTTTTCTGAAATTGAAGTAACTTTTTCTGAAATAAATAAAATAAATATATCGAACCCGGTTCCCCAGATTCGCGACCAGAAATTGAAGTTGAAATTTAATAAGTAGTGCGGTGCGGGCCCCACTAGCTTCCTGGGCCCCGGGAATACACCCGGCTGACCGACCATAGTAACGCTACTGGAAGAAGTTGTAGCAGCCGTCACGAAGTATTTTGCATACCAGGATGAATATGGTCAGTTTCTTTACAAAACTGTAAGTCTCACAGATCCTTATATTTGTAAATAATAAACAAAATCGGAATGAAAACTGCCACTTTCATGTGTAATTATATATTAATCAAAAATATAGATTTTTTATAGATTTACAGATCTGTATGTCTTACAATTTTGTACAGAATACGGCCATTAGACACGCTAATCTTTTACTACATATTCGAAATAAATTGTGAAAAATTGACAACCATCGGAATTCGAACCCGAGACTCCTATGTTGCCGGGATAGTACTCTTACCAACTAAGCTAATGGCAGCTCTCCTCTCGATGGCTGAAACAATTTTTCCCTTTAACGTCAAATAACTGCTGCGGATTATTATTAATCGTCACATGATTAGATGTGGAGTTGGTAAGAGCACTGTCCCGGTAAAATAGGGGTCTAGGGTTCATCCAATGGCTGACAATTTTTCACAATTTATTTAAAATTTACAAACTGTTAACTCATTGTTAATATTATATTATAGTACATTAAAACACAAGTATCATAAGGCAATCTGTTAACGTACAAGTCCAAGTTTGGAAAACGAGCCGCTGGGCGAATTTTACAAAGGGCGAGTGCGTTAACAGGCCTTATGAATTACATGTTTTTTATACTATTTTTTCTATTGAGGTAATTTTACAATTAGATTTTTTAAAAAGGACTTCTCAAAAATAAGTCTTAGAGTTTTTTGTCAGTTATGTTGGTAGCGCTTCCCGCTAACAACTGAAATTTCACATTTTGACAGTTTGTCTATTGTGCGATTCTGACTGATTGTTTACATTAAAACATTGTATCAGGCATTATATAATTATGGAAGAGGAAAGCCAATACTTACAATGTACTCCACCGGTTTATTAATGAACCACCTGATTTGACATATCTTGTAATAAAGGTAAATTTATCAAATAACGAATCGGAATCGCTGATTCGTGTTAGTTATTAACATAAATAAAACTCTTTAAATAATGAAATACTTTAATGAACAATTTATTGATCTACACTTTTACATTCCACCATTTTGTCAACACATCCACTGCTCAGTTGCAGCCATAACAGCAAAAGCTGTTTTTACATTCTTCAATGCAAAACATGTGTTGTATTTGTATATGACACTTATGTCTAAATCATATTTAAAAATATAATATTCGACAGTTCGCCTAGATGTGGAATTGGAAATCGTAAAATTTTCATATTTACTTGCAAGTAGTCACAAATTGAATTGACAGCGTCAACATTTCAAGTAACGTGCACAATACATTTCAAAACCTGCCTGATATAACAATACAATCAGCTGAAAATTGCAATATTACCATAAAATTAAATTGTAATTAATAAAACTTACCGTTTAAATTGTTTTGACAAAGCAAAGCGCATTGTTTCTTGTTTTATAATTTTTTAGTTGAAAGATTTTAACTTCACAAATTCTTCTTTCTGAACTAACAGAGCTATAGCTATAAATTTCTCTTCTTTCTAGTCCTATCACCTGGAGATAAGATAAAAATCAATAATTGGAAGTATTATTTCAACATAAACAACTTACCATTTTGAGGTTATATGTAATTCATCTGTCATGACTACCACCTCTAGAATACGAAAAGCGCCAAAAACAATACGTTTATAGATCTTCTAAACGTCGTGTTTTCAGTGATGAACAGTGCTTTTATAGACTCATAAGAACACCGAAATAGAAAAATATCATTATTTTACTACATAGGCGAATCTTTTACTCGGTGAAATAAGCCTATTAGGGTAAAACTATAAAAAACATCATGAGCATGGTACGAGCTAACCCTTCACGAAATAAGCCAATTCTGAAACCGTGTTGCGCTTTGGAGAAGATTTATGAATCTTGCAACGCTAAGGATCATTATGAAATTTAATTTAAACTTTTTCCTTACAAGATTTGTGAGTATCAAGTTCCGCAAGTGAATTCTGTAAAATAGTTTGCAATGCCAGATTGAAATATTCAAGTTCTCTTTCTAGATGTACAAAGTTTTCGAAATTTACTCTTTTTTCCTTGCAAGGACAAGTGATACTATATACAAAATTGATTAAGATTAGGAACGAAGAAAATTGTCCCCCAAACTTGTCACAATTCACAATAAAATTAAAACAATTGTAATAGCTATTAACATACCTAAGAATGTTATGTATATCCGAGTGTATATCATAACTGCCGAAGATGTCGGTTTGAAATCCAAGCTCGTAGAGCGAGGATTTAAAGACATCTAAGGCTTGTTATGATTAATAATATCCATGGTTTGTTCAATAGTTTATCGGTTTCAGAAAATTAAGACATTATTGATAAATACAATGTTTTGAAATTCTCTCATTAATGCTACTTTCAGATTTCTATCAATCAATAATTTATTGTATTAAGATATACATATCTTTTAACAATGGTTGGTACAAAAATATAATATAAGAAGTAATATATAAAGAAGCATACATAAATTTAATCAAACTGTACAATATTTTCACAAGAGAAGATACCTACAAAGTTACACATATATAACTACTTATTTAATACGAAATATCAATAGAATCAATATAATCTATATAAAACATTGTGTAATAGTATTTTAAATTTACTATTACTTACATACATAATATATAGAAACAGATATAAACTATTATTCACGAAAGATGACTATTCAAGGTCATTTGTGAGCCGTCTGATATAATATTACTTGCAGATAACTTCATTGCATTTTGTATGCATAGGCGTGTAGCATGAAATATTTATGGACACATTTTAATTAAAAAAATAAGAGTAATTTATTTCAAAATTATGTTTCATTCTAAATAATGCCTTTCTGAAAGATTTATGTTCTTTACTTATGTTTTTGCAATATACAAAAACATAGAATTAACGTATAAACCAAAGAATAATAATTTGATTTAAACGTCAACGCCACTGGTTAAATATTAGCACAGAGGGCAGTGTAGTAGATAATTAGGTATCTGTAATTCTACGACATACGTCATTATTATTTATAATGCGTTAGAAAGTAATGCCACTATTTACGTATATCTGTCACACCACATAAATTAAATAGACATAGGTCAAATAATCTTTCTCTTTCTAATACAAAATGTTGCTAAGCTACTTCTGTAAAGTGCTGTGTATTCTTTCTTCGAACAAATGACCTTGAATAGTCATCTTTCGTGAATAATAGTATAGTATAGGAATATGGTTTAGGTTAATTTAACAATTTTATAAAATTCAAATTTATTATTCGTTTAGGCAGAATGAGCGCAATTTTAAAGAATTTACTGTATAATAAAATATGGCATTAATCTTTCTTTGATCAATGTTAGCCCATAATGAGTGGTAATTTGCTTCACTTATGGTAAATTTTTTATCAGATAACGGTTTTATATACCGATTTCGGTAGGGTTCATATATAGGACATTCATAATAAAAGTGATACAGGTCTTCTTTCTTTTGTTGGTTACATATTGAACAGTTAACTTTGGGTGTTAGTTTATATTTAAGTCCATTAATATTTATGGTTATTAGAAACTTGGAAGACAATCGTATTTGAGCTAATAATTGTACTTTACTCATTTCATAATTATTGTTTAAATAATTTTCTAGTTCATAATCAGTTTTAATTAATTTATAAAAGTTATTATAATTTGAATTATTCGCAGCTTGTTTGTCGGTTAATAATAATATGACAAATATTGAAATTATGTGCTTTGTTCCACATGTTTATTACTTTAGAATAAAAGTAGACCGTATTTAAAACGATAGGCTAACGTTATCTGTATGTATTAATAAAGAGCATTATATTTTCATTTTATTTTATTTTCATTTTGTGGACCGTTGTTGACAAGTCAGTATGGTAATAATATTACCATACAGATACAGTTATTACTTAGTTACCAGCCTACTTTTGTACATGTAAACAATGGAATAATATCCTGAAACCGGTAAAATTTATTATATTTGAAGTGTAGATTATATTTTATATTAAAATTTTAAAAGTAGCCGAAACATTTCTTTGCGATATATTTTAATTTGTCAAACAAATCTAAAACTGACCTTGTACTTCTCCGCGGGCTGGTGGATATCAGACTGGTCAGTTTGTTGGTTGTTGACTGTACACAAAACGTTCTCACGTACGGTAAGAGTTTAAAATAAATTAATATTACGCACAAAATATGCTCAGTGTCTGCGAAGCACGTACGCATCACCGAAATGCTATATCACAACAAAATATGTTTAAAATCACCGAATCAAATATTTAAACCAACGACGAAATGTGTTTTATAAAAATAAAACTCGTAAATTTATGTTTAAAACCACCGAACTGTGAATATTAAAACAAACGAACGACAAGAGAGTTATCAGAACACTACTTGTCTATTGTCGTGTGGCAGACGTCAGCCACAAGACAAGACGTAACTCGCAACATCGAGCGAACATACAATAATAAAAAATTATCTATTTTATTTTATTTAACCAGAAATGAATTCACAACTGGAAAATATTATTTTTTCTATAGTAGATTTTAAAGTGTGTTTTCTCTACACAAAATAATGCATAACCAAGATTAGATAAAGTTTTTAAAATTTTTATTGAAATTAAATTAAAAACATTATAAACTTTGACGGTCTGGGAATAAAAACTTTAATTGTGCAATTAATGAATAGAACCACAAATTATATTAAATTTTACAAATGTATCTAAATATACACATAAGTCTGTCCAATCTCTCTTTAGATGGTTGATGGTTGTCTCTGAGCTGGGCCGAGTAGATCGCAGTCTATTTGGTGCCTCATCTACACGTTAGCCCAGGATAGACGAATGAAAGCCAACGCAGTGTCGGTTTATGGTGCACAAGTCAAAGTAACGAGAAACGTTTGATACTGGCCTTATTGTCTGGGCCAAATACTTGCCAACGTGTAGACGCAAAATACTTGCGCCGACTCGCCTTGCTTTGCCTCGTTGGTATTTGTTTATATTGGTTTATTGGCGTTAGTTGGTCCAACGTGTAGATGAGGCATACATTATTTCTTTTTTGAAATTTTAAATCATTTCTGACCAAAGTTCTGCTAACAATCATCTTCAAAATTGTGAATTGTCGAGTTAATTTGTTGATTTGGTTTGGGGGCAAAAGTTCGGGTCGCCCACTTTTTGGTAAATTAATACCTACTACTCTTTTTCCACATTCCTGTATAGTTCGATAAATAATCGCCTGTCCAATATTTTGATCAACAAAAAAGTCATAATTTCACGTTTCGGCTATCTGTTCAACTAGCCTATAAATAGATTTGCGTATTTCAAGTTTGTATAATATCTTTCAAAACTTTTTCTGGCAATTTTATATATGTTATAATATAAAACAATTTTCTGTATTTATTATGTCCAGTGACAACTAGATTAGACATTATTTAGTAATAAAATTTGGAGCGTAAAATTTTTGTCAAAACTTTTGTTACATACGTTATAGCTATTAACATACCTAGGAAAGTTATGTATATCAAAACTGCCGAAGATGTCGGTTTGAAATCCGAGTTCGTAGAGCGAGGATTTTAAGACATCTAAGGCTTGTTATGATTAATAACATCCGTGGTTTGTTCAATAGTTTATCGGTTTCAGAAAATTAAGACATTATTGATAAATACCGTTTTTTTAAATTCTTTCATTAATGCTACTTTCAGATTGCTATGGTTAACAAAACAATTATTTTGACATATGTCAATATGACAAATATTCAAATTATGTGCTTTCTTCCACATTTTTATTACTTTAGAATACAGTAGACCGTATTTAGAACGATAGGCTAACGTTATCTGTACGTATTAATGAAGAGCATTATATTTTCATTTTATTTTATTTTCATTTTGTAGACCATTGTTGACAAGTTAGTATGGTAATAATATTACCATACAGATACAGTTATTACTTAGTTACCAGCCTACTTTTGTACATGTAAACAATAGAACAATATCCTGAAACCGGTAAATAATTTAACTTATAATTAATTTTTCTTTATTTTCAAATATACTATTGAAAAAATAGAAATTTTTCCATGACCGATAGTAAAAGCCAATTTCTATGTTATTAAAATTTAAGGAGAAGTACATATCGTTTTGTCTCTAGAGACGAAATTTGGACAATAATTTCCCTAGAGGAGTTTTTTTTTGTCAAATAATTAAATTTAATTAAACAGTTCTCTGGGGTAACAAGATTAAATCGGCAGCATCAACTGTTTCTTGCTTTAGAACAGAACTAAGTTACAATAATTATTGATAGCTTAACTTTTCAAATGAATTATGACAATAACAAATAAATAGATTAATAATTATTATATTAATTATGATTTGTAAAAATACGTATCTGTCTTTACGAATATTGACATGAATTGAAAGCTGATATAGTTCATTTTTCTTCTCGTAGAACGCACGGCATTATCTATCAAACTAGGAAATAACAAGTGCCATATATCCTGTCTCTCTCATACATATGTTTGTATCATTCAATAAAATGAAGACGTTTTTCTAATAAATGTGTCTCATTCTAAATAAAGAGGTAAAAAGAAATATCACGTCATGAAGATAGCAAAAAAAAAAATAAATGCTATAGTTCATTGATAGTCTTCCTAGGTCACTGCAGAAGCGTTATCGTCGCGACCAATGGGTCTACCAGTAAACCTGCTAATTCTGCTACTACCAAACCGTATATTTACATGATCCTCGACACCCAATGTTCGGCCAAAAACCAGTTCGGTAACTATGAAACTCAAGGCACAGTTTCCTTACTTCAATACAACCTATGACAGAGACCAAGACTGCAACAAGACGCTTAATGTGGGATGAGTAATTAAAGTCAGAAGATAAAGCAATGGGTATCCTTCCAGATGAGAAACTGCCACCAGGTAATGACCAGAAATGGCCCATTTGGAAATATTTAAATCGCCTACGAAGTCAAGAAGGAAAATCTACAGTAAACATGTTCAACTGGGGGTACCTAGCAGAACCCATTTTATGTCAATGTGGTCAAGAACAAACAATGGTCCATCTGCTGACGTGCGCCCACTTCGAAGAGGAATGGACGTGAGAAGATCTGGCTAAGACAACACCAGCTTCTATAAACTATGCACTTTTTTAGATGAATATTATTTTGCTAGGCCACTTCTCTGCCAGTTTTTGCGGACGGTATTTTGTCCGGCATAAGGAGAGAATCTTCGGAGAAGATGCATCCTCTTCGTCTTAGTTTAAGCCGGACGATGCATCAGGCCTATGTTATCCAAATTTGAGTATTTATATGGTTTTAACAACAAGTGCTCAGCAGACTCATTGCATGTGGATGCGGTATTTTGTTTGTAAGGAGTGTTTTTTTGTAATGTATTGTATATTTATTGCCTTTTATTAATTATTTATGTATACAGGGTGAGTCTGGGAAGACGCCTCCTCCCCTTTAACTTTTATATTATAAGTAATAGAAAAAATCAGGTTTACAAGATACGACTATCAACTTTTATTTTTCAAATGGCAACCTATAATTATTTTAATAAAATAGAAAATGTATTTGAAAAATTTCGAGAAAAATGAGAATTTAGAAATATTAGAAATAATTTTTAAACAATATTATAGGTGGCTATGTGAAAATAAACAAAACGTAACAGTGTTATACAACTTAGGGCCGGTATTTCCATCTTCGGAGAAAGTGCTGGATAACTTATCTGTTGGATAAATGAACAATATCGCATCAAAAAATGACATTCAATATAATTTACTTCATTTATGCTCTTATTTCGATGCGATATTTTATCATTTATCTGACGGATAGTTATCCTGAACTTTATCTGGAGATGGAAATATCGGCCCTTAGCAAACTAAAACAACAAATTTAGTAACAAGTTAAATTAAGTAACAAACAAATGTATACTTTAATGACATTAATTTAATTGTTTTACATTGTTACGTTTTGTTTATTGTCACATAGCCACCTATAATATTTGTTTCTAATATTTCTAAATTATCTCATTTTTCTCAAAATTTTTCAAATACAATAATAAAAAATAATACATCGTTGAAAACAGAAGAAGACGGTTTCTATTTTATGAAAATAATTATAGGTTGCCATTTGAAAAATAAAACTTGATAGTCGTATCTTGTAAACCTGACTTTATAAAAAATATCTACATCTTCCATCAAATAGTATATGTAAAATAATAAAACTTTTATATGAGCCATTTTTTTCTATTACTTATAATAAAAAAGTTAAAGGAGGGGGCGTCTTCCCAGACTCACCCTGTATTGTATATGGTTTGGAAACAAATAATAATACCTGACAGTCATTCATTTTATTTCAATGCTCTTTAGCTGAAATTGATGTTTCCGTTAGCAAATTTGATTAAAAAAATTAAATTGACAAATTAGAGTTCAACTGTTCATTAGACGGTCATGCATTCCATGTGCAGAGGAAATGAAATTTGTAATAAAACTTTGAAGAATTTTAGCTCAATGTGGAAGGTTTACAAAAAAATGTTGTAGTTCTCGACGAGTTCTGTCACTGTTTAAATTTAATGTTCTGTTATACGCTGTATTATAACCAATGTCCTTTTACAATTTGCAAATTTTGAGCGTAAGTAGAAACTACTTGAGGGTTCAATCTTTGTTTTTCTATCTAAAGTTTAGCAAAGCACTCTATCCCTTAAATCACATTTTTTGCTCCTTCAACTTCTTTCAGTAGACGAAAAACTGAGAGCTTTCCATATCTCAGAGATCGATTAAGCTACGGCAGTAAAGTCTCCTGTTGCTCATGTGTTTTGCTATTACGGTCATGTCCTCATTCGTATCGCGTAGATATGTGATATATGACTTATTTATTATTAAATTGTAACTTCGCCGAGAGACTGTTGCTTTTATTGCTATTCTCAACATGAATTGGTGAATACATATTCTGTATCCTGTATTGTATATGGAACACGTAGCGTGTGGTTTAATGTGATTATATGAAGTTTAGCATTAAACAAAATTTAGATTTCCGCATCTACATAGTTAAACCACATGAGATATAAAAGCAAGGAAGGGGCTTAAAATGTTTCTATAAATTACGATACATTGGGCCTGTGTCTCAAAAAATACTAGTTTACAAGTTACTAGTTACAAGTGAAATTTTTAATAGTACTAGTAAATTGTGTTTCTGAAAAGTAGTAGTTTACAAGTTACTAGTTCACAAGCTAATAGTTACAAGTGAAATTTTATTAGTCAAGTAAAATAGTGTTTCTGAAACATTTTCAATAGTCTAGTAGTTTTTTTTTAATAAATACTAGTATTTAAACCAATATTTTTTAAATCAAGTGATTTTATTTTCTGACTGACGTTAACATTTTCAGGTGTTTTAATTTGAAATTAAATTATTTTTCCATAAAAATGTCTACACTGGATGCGAAATTAACTATTTTGGGGATGATTCGAAATGCTAAAGCTATTCTATTTGGAGCATTTTCTAAATAAATTGTCTAAAGCAGTTAAATTCAATGAGTGGATAAAAATTTGTCAAACTTGTCACGCTTCGGGTTGAGTAGACAAGATAGAGACTAGAAATATATCAGACAGGGTCACATTTTGGTTAAACTTAAAACAGTTAATGGTTAATGCATGGTTTCTATTCATATCTAGCTGAAGAATAAGTCCCAATGAATTAATTCATGTTTCTAACTTATTTTCCATGAGTAACCTCTCATTCATATGGTGTTTCTACATGGAAAGAATTTATTCTTGTTTTAATTAGTTTTTGGCGTCGCACTACTTCTTCATCACTAGACTCAGAGTTACTAGACCACATTATTATATTATTTAAAATAATCTATTAACACTAAACAACGACAGACACTACATGAATCTGAATTAACATTAACAAAGAACCATTGAATTACATACGAAAAAGAAAAAAAAAACACGAACTGTCAAATAATACGATTAGTAAAATTTATATTCAAAATTTACAAGACTTTTGACACTAGTAAATACTAGTTCCCAACTTGTAACTAGTATTTTACACTTGTATATTTCAGAAACAAAAACTAGTATACTTCACTAGTATTACTAGTGTAGGGACTAGTAATACTAGTCCCGTATTTTTGAGAAACAGGCCCAAGGTGAAACATGACAATATGAATGCGACCATATGATCGAGAACAGAGAGTATTTTATGTGCGACAATAATTATAACACGAGGGGGATGGTAGAAGAAGCTCATTATAATAATGTTTACTTATTTTCCAACGATGACAACTTTAACTGGTGGACGCATGGATGATTGGCGAAAATGGATGACCACATATACTTACTCTTCCACTTTCCTCACTTATCCACTCACTTGTTGACTGATGAGGGATGCTGATGAACGCTTAGATTTATGGACACGGAATTCATTCATTCATAAATAGTTACATGTTATATTGTAACTCAGTGGCCTGGCGATGAGCCAACGCCCAAAACTAAAGCACTACATGTCTTCTGCTAAAGAAACAAAGAGTTCCTTCTAGCATGACTCATAATCAACGCCATTCCAGTGATGGTAAGGAAATATGCACTATGTTTGCTGACTATTTTCAATCTATAAGTCTTCCTTTAACAATAATTCATAACAAATCTCTTACTGAAGTTCACTGTCCCAGAGTTTGGAAACAAGCTTGGCAATAGAAGTTCTGTGGAAAGCTATCGTTCTATTTCTAAATTGTGTATTTTTGAAAAAAAAAATGAAAAATTATTTATAAATATTTGTTTATTAAACTATAATGAAAATGACTATTACTAATATTAAACAATTATTAAAAAACTAATTAAGACTAAAACGATAATAAACTAGATAACACTAAAACTATTTATTTATTTAACAATTAACACGACTATTTATACGATCTTACTAATTATTTATTTCGACTATTTATGTCACTGTTTATTTATTTAACCAATTAACTGTCCACCTACCGACCTCCACAGCGTCTATATACTCGACTGACTCAAGAGTGTGTGTATATTCAACTGTCCGGATAGAAGTCATACTTTTCATCTCACTATCTGTCTATTTTTTGTAACTTTCTCTATTCCACAGAGTCAGTATCACCGACTGTCCGTATGCCACAATTCTTCAACACTACTGCCGAGTATCCTCTTCCACTTGCCGTTACTGTTCCCGTATACCTATCTTCCCAATACTCTTCAATACTACAGAGTATTCACTTCCACAGTTATGCCTCATGTGAATGTCTCTATATGTCTCTCCATGTAAATATGTATGTAACTAACTAACTCCCGAGCATAGCTGCGTCGCTTTTATACAACTGCCATTAACTTCCAGAAAGCTCTAGAATGTTCGACCGCATAACAATGAACACAAAAGGTTCAGGCGACCGGAAGTAATTAAACAAGTCGCGGCTTGTTTGTTTACGTAGCCCGGTTGCTATCGCGATTGCGTCATCGCTATACTTAGACGCTTGTTCAGCTTAGCATTACAGTAACGCCACTTATATTGTCTTTCTTGCAGTAAATAACATATTCAGTGATAATACCACCGTGTAGCTGTTTGAGCCATATATTACACTTTAAACGCCGAACTACATGCATAAACACATTTAAAACTGCAATTACACATCGTATCTTTTATGACTGCATTACCTTTCAGCGCGGTAGTAAAAAGTGGAAAAGTAATTCTGAAATATGGTGGGCGTTAAAGTATTATCCTGGTGAAGTGCGTTTATTGATTACCCCCGTAATAAACCGAAATGACTGGCGATTTGGGCCACCTGTGCTTGACCTCACCCAAATTTATAAATTTTTAAAACCGCCGCGTCCTTCACGTCAACGCGGCTTCGCTCTTCGCTTTCATTCTTTCAGCGACATCAAGCTAATGTACATACTGGGTGAGCTTGTGTCAAACAGATGACTTAAACCGCAAAAAATGGGCAAAGTAATTTGTATTTACATATTTATAAAGAAGGCATATTACAGATGTATTTTTTCAGGTTAATATTATTTGGGTGATGTTCAATATACGATAAGGGTTGGTGTTTTAATAAGCCTAACTATATTCTGCTCACCGAAACGAGAGAATGAGAAACTAATTTTTGAACAGAAACAAGTCATTCTATTCGTTCGGCTCCAAATTATCCTCTTTTGATCAATAGAATGGTTTGTTGCTGTTCAAGAATTAGTTACACATTCTCTCGTTTCAGCGAACGGACTATAGTAAGCTGTTTTGTCAGAATAAAAAATTCTGATGTGGCCAGCACATTACTTTCCGTCAGTTCTATGTATTTTGTACAAATTTCTTACAGAAAGTTTCTTGCAAAAGATTCTATTTCTTGTTATCTTCCGGCAGTTATAGGTATTTTATATAAATTTCATACAGAAAATTTCTAGCAAATTTATAACATAACCACACATGTCAATTGCACTTGGCACTGACATCTTTCAATCAGAATTTTCTTAATATATGTAGCAGCTGTTTCCAGAGTTATAGCATAGCTGGCTAATATGATATTTAATAATTTAATAAAGTCAGTTACATAGTCAGCTGAGTTGAGTTGACGAGATGAATTCCATTAGTGAAGACGAACAGTCATTTCCATTAGTGAAGTCCGACAGTTAGTTCAGTTAAGTCCCTGATCACACAATATTAGTTATGTGATCGGGGGCTAAGTTACATAGAGAGTAAGTAAGACAGTTAGTGAGTTTAGTAGTATAACAATATCGTAATGAGTGTATGCAGCTTAGTGTCGAGCGAAGTACTAGGGAAGGTATTGGTATACTGGGATAACTGTGAAAGTTAGTTAGTGGAGATGAAGAGAGTTCAGAAAGAGTTCAAAGGAGTGAATTCTGACCGGGCAGTTGAGTATACAGATGATGTGGAGTGAGTTGAGTATATAGACGCTGTGGAGGCCGGTAGGTCGAACAGTGATATAAATAAATAGTGACATAAATAGTGATATAAATAAATAGTGACATAAATAGCGCGAAAATAAATATTCATATTAATTGTTTAATAAATAAATAATCCTACAGCCGTATTCATAGCAATAGTTATACCCTGTATAACTTTAAACTTGTTTATATTCCAGGTTTAGCAAAGAATCGTACACTTTCATGTTTAGGTTTAGCTTATACCATTAGGTAATAAATTTTAACCTAGAGGTTCTGGGTACAAATCGTTAAACTAGTTGGTTTAAGACTTAACCTTATTTCAGTTTAAGATTTATTGTGGATAGTTATTATTAAATATGTGTAAGTAAAATTTATTTTAATAGATTCAATCTAATTTTTTTGTAATTTTCAGATTCTTTACAACGTGAAAATGATGTTTATGACATGGTTGAATTCGTAGATGAAGTCAATAATATAAATAAACAAGGAAAAATATATAAATCACGAAAAAATGCCAGAATAAACTTGATTTTTATTTGAATTTTTATCTATTATGTGCCTTTCGTGTATTTTATTTAATTCAAATACCGAATTCTTTCCCTCTTCCGTCCAATTTTCGGATCTCTTCCTTTTTATTCAACTGCTCTTATTCATAAAGAACAAATTACTATACAAACTAACACAGTAAGGTGATCGAAGTTAACAATATTTTTTGGTAATTTGTTTGCATTAGAGCTCTAATAATTGGAAGTTATTAGTAAAATAATTATTCTACCAAACGGATATTTTTCTAGCATTCAAATAATAATTGAGAAGGTGGTGATTATAACAATCAACAAAGAATATTTCGGTTTATAGCTCGAGAATATTGATTACAAAAATGAATCCAACAAAGCATGTAGTAGAAAAAAAATTCTAAACGGATCATTTTCTGGCATTGTTATGAATGATTCTAACAAACGATATTTTTACATTTTAAAATTAAGCATTTTTCAAAGATTCAAATTTATAGTTTGAAATTTAAAGTGTGTGCTAATTGGCAAATTATACATTATGAGGGGGGGGGTGCATAAGGCGCCTTTTATCCACGTAGCGGCACTGATTGCAGTCATTTTATAGTTCCACAAGAATGTAAAAATTTTGTTGTTATACCGGGAATAAGCGTGGAAGAGCGGAGTTGCTATAAATACGGCTGTTTGTGTTAAGTTTAATTATATTTTTAGCCCTAAATTAGTTTTTAATATTTGTTTAACTATAGTATTCGCCATTTTTTTCTTTTAATAGTTATTTATCGTTTTAATAAACATCTATATTAATTAATAATAATTCTCTAATATTTACACTTCACCTAAGTAAATAAAACGTATTATTATTATACTTTCTATTGATAAGGTAGAAATAGTGAAAATGAAAGATATAAAGTACTTATTTGTAAATAATAAAACCAATGCGGTTTGAAATAAAGATAAAGAAGAAGCATGAGGCAAAGTTGAAAAAGAGTTCAACTAGTGATGCACACGAGGCGACACGAGACGAGAAATATAAAATATCGATCCCGTCTTGTTTTCGGATCTGTAATCTCGATCTCGCTCTCGTACATTTTTTTGGGTCTTGTCTCGTTCTTGCACGAGAATCTCGCGAGAGTCTCGCTATAAAAATAAGCGCTTGCTAATCCTTTACTTTTCATGGGCGGCAAGAAAATATTGACCGTGGTTTTAACTGGGGTGAATTAGGGACTGAAATATTGGAGAAAACTAGTTCTATTGAATGCAAAATAGATTTTGTCTTTATTTTGCATTTCCTCGCTCTGGGACCGATTCCAATCGCCTCTAGATAGACTCAATAATATAGTGAATTCATATAATTTTCACATTCACGTATTCTATGCACGAATTAGCGTTGACTCCACTCTTTGTACGGTGCATTTTTCATTGAATTTATGAGTCAAAGCTATAAAGTTACAAATACTTTTTATTGCGACACTTTTTCTCGCTTCTCGCAGCTGTTATATCGATCTTGCCTCGAATTTTAAACTCCAATCTCGCTCTCGTTCTCGTCTCGCATAATGCAACGAGACGAGACTAGATGCGATAACACTCTCGCCTCGTCGTGCATCACTAAGTTCAACAGACAAAATCTTGAGGTAACATCAAAATATGTGATCAGTGTTTGATTCATGGAATATGACGAATCAGTTGATCACCGATTTTTATAAGTAGACTTACAATGGTTAATTAGATTGATTCAGGACTCAGCGTTGATCTCTGGATCAACTCTTGATTAAAAAATGGTGAACTCGGCCGTAAGTGATGACGGGTAAAGGTTGCTTATCCGATTTGAGCATATTATTTTGTGTTGACAGCGCCTATTTCAAATCAGATATTGAGTTCTGTCGCACCCTACACTTCAAATTTATAAATTTTAAAACAGTTCCTTCCTGTTTCCCATTCTTTCAGCGATATCGAGCTGATACATTTTTCAGCCAGCTGAAAGGGTCGCGATGACGTATGCTTGAAGTGCTCATTAAACACCACTTAACTAAGTGAAAATACAGTATGTCAAATGCAAATAGCGTTTTTGTGTCCGCCCTCCCGTTATGCAAATAACGTATGCGAGTAGGTACATCATACGAATTTCAACGTTCGCACCCAATACTTAAACTGCCCCTCACAGCTGAAACACTGAAAGCGAAAGATAATTACAGCCCAAACTGAATGCCACGGTCAGAAATTTACAATCGAACGGGGTAAAAATAGAATCAAACGGAATAGCCGGAGCATTGACATATATGAGTCGAATAGTCAGTAACTACTGCATATTGTAGCATCATTCAAAACTATAAGCAATGGAACATTTTGCAGGAATATATAGAAATGCTTTTAGAGAGCTCGTAAATTAAAAAGCAATTCATATTCCAACAAAATTTATTAATTATTGAGGCTTAATTCCAACCGGATTCAAGGTAATAATTATTTACAATTTTCCAGTGACACACAAGTGACCCCTTTGTAAAGGCTGATTTGGATTATGATAAATATATGACTCAAAACAATTTTACGGAAAGAATGGGAATAAGTCAGTTGAGCTGGTTCGGTCAGGGGCAGCCGTGAACTTTGGGGCCCTGGGCTAATATTGATGGGGGATGGGGGTGGGGGTTAGGAGGGCATCTAGTCGCCAGTTTGTCAAAAAACTGTTACAGTTTTTTACCTCCCGCTACCCTTGGTAAGGGTGGTATAGAGAACATGCTAAAAATCGCATATCGAGATTTGACCACGTTTTAAGGTCCCCAGAATCGAATTATGTGTGTGTGTGTGTGTGTGTGTGTGTGTGTGTGCATGTGTGTGTGTATGTGTGTGTGTGTGCATGTGTGTGTGTGTGTGTGTGTCTGCGTGTATGTGTGTGTGTCTGTGTGTGTGTGTGTGTGTGTGTGTCTGCGTGTATGTGTGTGTGTCTGTGTGTATGTGTGTGTGTCTGCATCTGTGTGTAACAAAATTTTCGTCTGCGATAACTCTAATACTACAGTTACAAAAATTATAATTTTTTCGTATACTTCTTCGTTACATCCATCTGTATGTGTGTGTATGTGTGTGTGTATGTGTATGTATGTATGTGTGTATGTGTGTGTATGTGTGTGTATGTGTGTATCCTCCACTGTATCTCAAATACTATCATTCAGAAAATTTTGAAACCTTGATTTCTACCTTATTCTAATATGGGATGAGGCCATTAGATTTTGGTGTACATTAGATAATTGGAAATGGCACTTCGTTTGAAGCTCAAAATAGTTTTTCTTCGAAAAATACCTTCAAATCTTATTTTTTCAAGATTAAATATTATTAAATTTCCTATAGATTTGCATAAATACTTTTTCTATACATTTTATCTATAATTTTAATCCCGGAGCCTACGCTTTAACCAAGCAAAACCCCTTAGTTACACAGTTCATACCTCAAATGTATGTAACTGACAGATAAATGTCACTGTCAAACAACTAATTTCAAATTAATAATAGTAAAGTTTAAAAAGAAAATAGTGAATAGAACCATAGTTATATAGAATGGATCTTAATACAGTTTCCAGCATAACTAAATATGTAAGTACGTATATTTAAATTATTAAAAATTAAATAGCGGGAGGTTTGGTGTTAGCCACATCAGATTTTTTTATTAAATTCTATGAGTAAGTTTATATCGAAGTCCTTAATCGGATTTCTAATCCAATCGGATTTAAATTAATCCTAAACTTTGACTATTTATACGAGAAAAATTTAAAGCGATCAAGTACATTCGCATTTACTGTAGATTTAATTGGATTTACTACTAATGTTGTTGGCATAGCAGCATAAAATGCGTAGAACATTATTGACTAGTATTAATATTGACAATTTTGATTTCACATTTACTTAGGTTTTTCATCTAACATTTACTTAGTTTCCAAGATTAATTAAAAAAATATATATTATGTTTCTTGTTGCGTCCACGAATTTCTCATTGCTCTTCTAATAATTATGGTAACTAATCGTTGACACCACGGTGATATATATTAACTGTCAAACTATGAAAGATGAATAAATTACTCTTCGTTTTTACCTTCACCTTTAGGTAAGGAAGGTATTGTCTTTGGTCAAAAAATTCGATGATGAGTTTTTAATGAATAAGCACGTTTTAGGGTCCCTAGAATACGATTTTACTATTTTTGCGATGATGTCTGTATGTATGGATGGATGTGTATATGTTTGTATGTATGTATGTGTGTGCGTGTGTGTGACGATTTTTTCGAATCGCATAACTCCTCGCATAACTCCAATACCATCTTTCCAAAAATTATAATTTTTGCGTATTCCTTTTCTTTAGATCTATATGAAGAGCTGATTAGATTTTGGTTATAATTGGTTGACCCGAAGTACCCTAATATGAAGATTTTAACAGTTTTTCTTAAAAAAATGCTGGTAAATATTACTTTTTCACATTTAATGTTATTATAAATATTTAAGAATATTTTATTCTCTATACGATTTGATTACATTTTATAGTTCATATTCAATGGATATAGGGTTAAAAAATTATAAAGAAATTAAATTTCACAAAGCAGCCAGCTATGATATAAACATAAAAACATCTACTATGTACATTAAGAAAATTCTGATTGACAAATGTCAGTTGTCAAAGTGCAATTTACTTAATATGTATGAGTTATAATTTTACTGGAAATATATAGAATCTTACAAGAAAGTTTCTGTATGGAATTTGTACAAAATACATAGAACTGACTGAAGGTAATATACTGGAAATATGGAATCATTTGCAAAAAAACTTTCTGTATGGAATTTGTACAAAATACATAGAACTGACGGAAGGTAATGTGCTGGCCACATCAGATTTTTTTTATTGTTTCAGTACCTACTACCTAATCGGATTTATGTACAAATCTTATTGGTAAAGTCGATTTAGAATCCGATTCTTAATCCAATTCAGATCGTTTATATCGTTTTCTTAAATACGGTTTCTTATCCTAAATCCACTTAAATCCGATTAAGGACGTCGATATAAACATACTCCATGATGATCGCTATTTTTGGAGCGATTTCCGACATTTCCATATCTAATTTCTGCCGTTAAAACATAAGCAGAATTAATTTTGCTTATACATTCTGAGGTGGAATTTGATTCTCTTCAACTTTTATTTGAAGCTTTTGTATCTAAAATAATTAGGCAAGCAGGCAATTACGAAAGTATGATTTTACATGTTGATGTCCTATGTTCGGGTGTGTTGGTTCCTATCCTGTATATTGTTGAAATTGAACGTGTGTAGGTACGTGTTATAAGTGATGAGTTATGGAAGAAAAATTTCCGAATATGTGTGAATAGAATACAGAGTGTCCGTTATTTGACCTTTACCATTGGGACATTGACATATTACATAAATGGACCCAACGTAGAGAGAGAGAGGAATTGACGCTCACCTTAGAAAAGGAAAGATAGATAAGCGGGGAAACGTCAAACAAGAACATTGTTGCGGTCTGTTGTTTTGTTTGCTGGTCTGACAGTAGTGACAGCTAGTAAAAGTGCAATATATTTCCTCAGAATATTAGTAAAAATAATATTCATATCTCTAACTAAGAGTTAGTTACAATACAAAGTGAGTAATTTTGATTTAATGTTAAATAGAAATAATTTGAATGTAGTTTGCTGGTAATTCAGGTTATGTTCTGTCCATTCTGTCATTCATCATTGACGTATTATATAAATGTATTATGCAATATGTCAATGTCATTCATGTTATGCATGTAAATGGCTTATTCTGTAAGAATGTCGTTATGCCATAACGTATCGTTATGATGAAAAAGTTGTTAAATAACGATAATTTTCAAAAAGCGTATTCTGTAAAACCAATGTCGTTATATTGAAATCGTATTGCCGTTATTTAAGTAGTTCATGAACGATAAGGATTCACTTGTCGTTATTCAAGTTATTCAATCCGTAAATGTCAAATGTTAGCAAATGGAAGGTTTAATTTATTATTTATATTTGTGCAGGAAGAAAAGGAAAATAGGTAACAAAACATTTATTCATGAATCAACTATATAATTAACAACCATATTTAAATTTTAGAAGAAATGTTTGTGGTCGTGAAAGTCTTTTATGGGATAATAATAATCCATTTGATAATCGATATTTATACATATTCTTTAATCAATAAAGAACTAATAATTAAAATAATAATGTCAATATTTTTTTGCAAAATGACATTACAATGACAATGTCATGCAGTGCAAATGGACGCACAGTTCGTTATCAAAAAGACATAAAATTTCACAAAGATGAACTGTGAACAGACTGGACTGGCTTATTGCAGTTAGAACACAATTCCAAGCCATCCAAACATTCTGTGATGCAGAAATCATTTTCGACGGACTATATCTAAAATGTACATATATAGAAATAGTTTTAAATAAATAATATTAGCTAAAGCAAAAGTTTTGTTATTTTTACAAATAATTTAATATACGATTGAAATATTTTATGTTAAATCGAATATGAACTATATTTTATATTGTCATTTATTATGAATGATGAATATTCCTAAGCACTCTGTGTTATTTTTCATCTTTTGACTTTGCCCCTAACTTAGCTCTATCCTTTTCTAAGGTGTGCGTCAATGCTTACAGTAAAGCAGTAGCTGCGTTGCGTCCATTTATATAATATGTCAATGCATTGGGATCTCGCTTAACCTAAGAAATACTAAGTCGGTTAAACTTGGACAAAATGCTCCATTAATAGACCACCGGGAGAGGAAAAAATCTTATATGGAATTCGTGAGGTAAATATATTTGACCAGCCTCGGACTTAATTGCAAATGCAGCTTGACCGCCGAGCCTTAAACTATGGGGATGAGTAGTGCGTAAAGAGACAACGCACTCAAAAGAGAGAGGTAGTTACGCGGCTGCTGGCAAGGGAGTGATGTCCCCACCACAATTTGAAAGCAAGACTACTACGCATTTAAGCTGTCACGACTCGGCGGTCAAGCTGTACTATTTACCTCTTTAATAACATAAATAATTATTTCGAGAAATTCTATTTTAATGATTATTATATTTATAATACCTACAAGCAAAATTAAATACTGATGCTAACTAAATTTTACCGTAAACTGTGATTTGGTTTAACCTAGTGTACTATTGCTATGTATGTATATATCTTATATTACATATTTCGTCGTTAAATGTTATATAATAACTCAATTGCGAATGAAATCAAGCATTTAATTGTAATTAGAGTTTCTATTTTGGTATTGTGATGTAGGTAAACATTTAACAAGATTTGTTCCAAAACCTATGAAAGATAATGTAATTACACAGCGAAGCGTGGGTGAAGGTTTCTTGTTTCTTATAGTAATTAACCTAGTGTGCTGTGTGGAATACAGATCTAGACCAGGGAATAGCTTAAGACCAAGAATAACAAGAAAAAAAACTAAATGGTGTTAGAGTGAGTGGATTGTGCGTCACTAGAAAAGAAAAGAATGCTGTTGTTATTGGACAGAACCAGTACCTTGGTCTGCTTCTTTAAATTTATCGTTAAATATTAGTAAATCTTCTGTTATGAGCTTCTCAAATAGAAAGAAAGATGAACAAATGCCAATTTTTGTAATGGTCAACCGTTACCCCAAGTACCAAGTACTAAAGTGGCCTTAATATCAACGAAAATTTAGTATGGGATCAGCATATTGATATGTGTAAAACTTTGTATTATGGTAAATTTCATTCCATTAAGTTACGGTATAATTTTGTAAGGGTACTCTCCCATGGCAAAACGCATTTTCAAATTACAAAAAAACTGCAGTACGTAACATATATCAACTTCACAGAAGAGCATCGTGTAAAGATATTTATGAAAATGATAATATTATAAACATCCCTTGCCTTTATATTTACACTGTTACTGTTATCTTATATATTTACAATAACTAAAATAATTTCACGATGCATAGTGATATACACAATCATGATACTCGCGGTAAAGAAACTTCACGATTCCTAATATAAAATTAAACAAAACAAGAAATAATCCCAATTATACTATTATTCACGGAAGATGACTATTCAAGGTCATTTGTTCGAAGAAAGAATACACATTACTTTACAGCAGTACCTTGGCAACATTTTGTATTAGAAAGAGAAATATTATTTGACCTATGTCTATTTAATTTATGTGGTGGGACAGATATACGTAAATAGTGGCATTTCTTTCTAACATATTATAAATACTAAGGACGTATGTCGTTGAATTACAGATACCTAATTATCTTCTACAATGCCCTCTGTGGTAATATTTACCCAGTGGCGTTGCCGTTTAAATCAAATTATTATTACTTGGTTTATAGTTAATACTACATTTTTGAATTTTGCAAAAACATAAGTGAAGAACATAAATCTTTCAGAAAGCCATTTTTAGAACGAAACATAATTTTTAAATAACATACTCTTATTTTTTCAGTTAAAATGTGTCCATAAATATTTCATGTTACACGCCTATGCTTACGAAATGCAGTGAAGTTATCTGCGAGTAATATTATATCAGCCGGCTCACAAATGACCTTGAATAGTCATCTTTCGTGAATAATAGTTTACTTCGGATTAAAATTTTACAATTATCTGCCGCAAAAATTAAAAGACATTAATAAGGGCCGGTTGTACAATCACAGTTTAAACTATGGTACATCTTGTACATGAACGGTTTACTGTTTATACATAGTTTAAACTACTGCACGTTCGTTAAACGCTCGTAATCGGCCGTTTAAACTATAGGTAAACTTAGTTTAACTTTAAACTGTCGATAATTTAAGCTGCAGTTTAAACTGTAATTGTACAACCGGCCC
Source organism: Harpalus rubripes (assembly GCA_963082715.1). Classification (NCBI taxonomy): domain Eukaryota; kingdom Metazoa; phylum Arthropoda; class Insecta; order Coleoptera; family Carabidae; genus Harpalus; species Harpalus rubripes. The sequence goes on along the minus strand of OY720459.1, from coordinate 8,674,150 downwards.
TAAATTGAAATTACAGTTTAAGCAAGGTTTAAAACCATATCTTCTTAATAAATGTTTCTATAATATATACGAGTTTCTTAATGATTAATTTTAGTAAATACATGTTTTTCTAAATATTGTATTTTTTATGTAAAATATGACTTTTCCTATGCCATGTACTTATTTTGGTCTCTGGAATAATTATTATAATGAATTATTATTATTATTATTATTATTATTATTATTATTATTATTATTATTATTATTATTATTATTATTATTACTTTTGACTGCTTATAATAATAAACCATTCTCAAAATTACGAAATGATGGCATTAGTTGTCGTTGCATTAAACCGACACAAATTTGTTCATTCAAATATGCCGGGAGTTTTTTTTAACAGTAAACGCGTGTATGTCAGTATACTATTATTCACGAAAGATGACTATTCAAGGTCATTTGTTCGAAGAAAGAATACACATCACTTTACAGCAGTACCTTGGCAACATTTTGTATTAGAAAGAGAAATATTATTTGACCTATGTCTATTTAATTTATGTGGTGGGACAGATATACGTAAATAGCGGCATTACTTTCTAACACATTATAAATAATGATGACGTATGTCGTAGAATTACAGATACCTAATTATCTACTACAATGCCCTCTGTACTATTATTTACCCAGTGGCGTTGCCGTTTAAATCAAATTATTATTACTTGGTTTATAGTTAAGACTACGTTTTTGAATTTTGCAAAAACGTAAGTGAAGAACATAAATCTTTCAGAAAGCCATTATTTAGAACGAAACATAATTTTTAAATAACATACTCTTATTTTTTCAGTTAAAATGAGTCCATAAATATTTCATGTTACACACCTATGCTTACGAAATGCAGTGAAGTTATCTACGAGTAATATTATATCAGACGGCTCACAAATGACCTTGAATAGTCATCTTTCGTGAATAATAGTTTACTATAGTTACATTTAAAATGATTTATATAAATGTATTATAGCGTGTTTTTTTTTTTTTTTTTTGGAAGTTAATAGCTGTATTCTTTTTGGACCAAATCTCAGCTTATCTCAGATCACTTCAGATAAACTCAACAAATCGTTGTTCTTTCTGACATAACTGATTTGAGTTGTTCTGAGTAAACTCACTTCCCCCCTTTCCGATGCTACACTACCAGTTTACAAAACTCAAAATGATTTGAAACACTCAGTTTGCATTTTAAGGTTATATAATTCAACAAAAATTATATTCACATATACAGATATTCTTACAAGTAATATATGTTCAACAATATCCATTTTTCGTTTATAAAAAGTATCATAGATCAGAAAAATGTCAATAAAATTGACAGCTGTTACAGCAAATGCTATCGGTAAAGCAGGAAATGATAAAATGGAATACAACTTGTTCTTTTTGCAAAATCACAACTCACTTCAGCTCAACTCAGTTATGTACTGAGCTGATATACAATGGGTCAAAAAGAATACAGCTAATATAGCGGATATCTTTCAGTCGTCAAACTGCCATCTTTCAAAATGATGTATACAATTGAAGAAAAACTACAAATTATAGCATAAGTACAATATGAGCGAAGCATTCCACAGCGTCTAAATGTCATAACGCTCAAATTTCAAACGTCTAAATTTCACAGCGTCTTGATGCCACACCACAAATTGTCACAGTGTCTAAATTTGTCCTGGCTTATTTCGGCCGCTACAAGTGGTGCTGGTAATACAGCAAACTGTAAATATGTCAGCATTTGTTTTGAACCATGCAACACATGGGGACTTTATTATATAGTTAATAGCGCCACGTGCCTGTAGGTAGGTACTATAGTTAACAGCAGTTAATAAATATTGTACAATGTTTTACGAACACATTACGGGTATGTAATGTAAACGAAGAATGTGCACTGAAAGACAAATATACTTCAATGTATACAATTCAAAGCGCTTTGCCCGAATCATTCAAAAACCGAATCCGCGGGCGTAGCCAAGCGAAGGTCACTGTAGGTTAACACTTTGACTGCCATGATAATCATAACGCGATGCTCAGCAAATTTACAACAATGGCCGCGAGCATCATCACTTGATTCTCAAACACTGCATTCTTCAAAGGCTGCTAGAAGCAGTTGTCGCTGCTCGCATCAATGTAAGTTTTAGGCAACCTCAAAAACACGGCTGTAAGCAATAGAAACTGCATTTGGCCTGTATGTAAGTGAATCAATTGCTGATTCTCAAGGCCTGAAATGTAAGTAGTTGACGTTCGGAATGAATATGTCAATGAGACACTGAATAAATAAATATTTTCCTTCCTTCTATTATTTTGACACTTACGCAACAATAAAATGAAGTATTTTTGTACGTATAAATGAAAATATAAAAGAACATAAAATTATATTATTGGAAGTAAACGACTATGTTGTACATTTATGAACTTCAAAAAGGCTAGTGAAACAATAATTCAGTGATATCTTGACTGAAGCGTTTTTGTTTGGGCATGTTTACGATCAATTTTTGCAAGATTTTTGACTCTACGTATGATTCTTACGGCCATTAGAACAAGCATCAACTATGGGGGCCGCGTGAATCAAGTGATGTCTCTCAGCTCAAAACAATAAAAAAATTATGTTTGTTGAGAAAAAATACATCCTATAATACTTGCTGATCTTCTTGTTATCATATTAAAGAAGAAAAAAATCCGGCCAGAAGAGACTACATTTTTGGTAACATTACGGCAGCCAAAGTGTTAAGTTAGGTTAATTCACAATAAACGATGACATATTCACAGTTTGCTGTATTACCAACACCAAGTGTAAAATTACACGTATGAAATTTGGGCGCTATGACATTTAGACGTGTTGAGACATACTCCATATGATTCTGAGACAAGTTTCCGATTTATTTGCTGCTACTTTTAACAAACGCTCCAGTCCAGAAACTATTAGAAAATCAAGTTAAGGGTCGTATTTATAGTCACTTCTTAAAAAAATCTTAAATTTCGTTCTCGCCAAATTACATTGTTGTAATCAACAACTCCATTGTTGTCATCAACTACAAAAAAGGTGTTTTCATTTTCCTCGTTTTGAAAATAAGTTTAAACGTCAAGAATCTGTGAAAGTTATTTGCGCTTTTGTTAAAATTTTTGTTGCATAGCACAAATAATTTTTGCAAAAATATTATTATTGTTTTCGATTATTTTTACGGTTCCGGAAATGAAAAATTATAAATAATAACATATTCGGATGCAGTATTTTTTTCTGTAGCAAAAATCTAAATACAATTTTGCTCTAAAATAATTAGGGGAGCAAATAACTGAACATTAAGATTTTACCATTAAAACCCCTATGCTGCGCCGTCCAAGTCACCAGCCTGTATAACACATTCAATTTACAAAATTTTACAATAAATAAAACGACTTGACATTTTCAAATAATTTCATATTTCGACTAATATTCCCGTTTAAATCCTTTATAAAATATTAAGTATACAAATTATAAACGAAACCACAACATTCCAACTCAATTAATATATAACATTATTGGAAAATTCAATAGGAGTTCTCTAATCCAAGCTTTAAAAAAAGTTCATTACCTCAACCTTGCTCCGAATGAAAAATAATAGATGCAAAAAACGGTATTAAAAATCTCGTTAATTTTGTTATTGATCCTATATAACCCGCAGCAACCTTTATATCATATTATTAAGCTTTGCATCAATTAAAATAACTTTCATGTCCTTGTTTTTTAAACCAATACACGAGAGAATTTGTAAAAATGTTTATTTTTCGTTAATTAGCCTCTTCATTGACAGTGTTTGATCCACAGCTGAATATGTTTGGTTCGTTTAACCATGTTTCACAGAATAAATATTTAAACCTGTTGAATCTTTTCAATAGAGCTTTTTGAACGGAGAAAAGCTTTAATGATATTTGAATTAATTATTCAAATTTAATTTAAACATAGAATTACAGTATTGTTATTATTAACACCAATTATATAAAAACAAGTGTATGATGTAATAATACAATGGATGTATCATATTTAATAACAGTAATTCTAAATTTAGAATATACTATTTTAATTTTAATTGTATGGGGTCTCGTGGCCGCGTGCCTCTGTGTCAGTTCGCGAATCTGGGGAACCGGGTTCGATCTCGACAGACGCCAAATATTTCCAATTTTAAATGGCGCAAAATTGACTCCTGTGATGCACTCTCCACGCCAGCAATGAGTGCCTGTGAGATGACGCCTGGTAAGCGCCCGCACGGTGCAAATATTTCATCATTACCGATATCTGTGTACAAGCTGTTGAATATGAACTTTTTCTTTCGCTTTTCTATAAGCAATCCTTGATTATTGTTTTTTCAGTTGTTCATACTTTTGATTGATTGATTGTCAAGTTTTGAATATTTTTCGTGTATTTTGTAAAATAAAAAGATTATTTTACGTATTAACTATATTTATTCAGTAGAATAATTATTCTTCTAGAGAGTAAAATTCATCAGGTTATGGGTTCAGAACGATTCTACTGAGAAATTTATTGTCTATTTTGTTTTATTTTTGGTGTCTAAAATTTGCTGTTCTTATTCATTATGGAATCCAAGTGGAACATTAAACCATTGGAAGGGAAGAAGAACTGGGCTACATGGAAATTTAGAATAACTATACTACTAAAAATGCATGAAGGCGCCCTTGAAGTTGTTGAAAGGAAACTTGTCAGGCCAGCGAAGCCAGAACAAGGAGCGACTGCGAAAGCATTAGAAGAGTATAACACCAAATTACTAGCATTTTCCAAGGGAGAGAATAATGCTATGATGATACTATCCAACAGTATGACAGAAGAGATTTTACGCCAAGTGATGAGATTTACCAGCGCACTTGACATCTGGTTAGAGTTACATAGACTGTTTGATGGCATGTCGGAGGATAAGGCGTATACCCTGTGTATGCAGTTTTTTGGTTATACGGCCGCATCGGGTCAGAGTATGGCTTCCATGATCTCCGAGTTGAAGACAATTTTTACAGATTTACAATGTGAAATTGCAACATCAGCAGAAGCAACGAAACTGCCAGATTTATTTCTAATATGCAAAATTTTGGATACGCTTGGTGAAGAATATTTTTCTTTTAAGTCAAGTTGGATGTTGCTTAGTAAAACCGAACGGACCGTTGACAATTTAACGACTCAACTCTGCGCATATGAACGTTCATTAGTAGCGAGAGATATTCGAGAACAGGAGGCATTGCTGACAAAGACAGAATCGAAGCAATCAGCATTACAAGTTTATCGTGGACAATCTAAAGGAAAATTGAAGAAGAATTACGAGTGTCACTACTGTAAGGTGAAGGGACACTTCGTTCGCAACTGCAGAAAGTGGATTGTGGATGGGAAACCAGATTTTTTGAGGACTTCCAAAAAGGGGACAGAAATGAAAAAAGATAGTGACGGAAAGAAATCTGTGAATGTCCCAGAGAAGATGTTTGCTACGGTATCATCAGTAGATGCTACTGGAAGAGGACAATCAGCTGATGAAAGTTGGTATGCAGACAATGGTGCTACAAGTCACGTCACGAGTCATAGAGAATGGTTCACTAATTTTACGACGTTTCATAAACAAAATGGGGTTTCTACCGCTTTTGGGAATAGCGAATCAGCCATAGGCAAGGGATCCATCGACGTAGAAGTTTCCATTGATGGAAAATGGGAAGCAGCCACTCTGAGCAACGTGTGGTATGTTCCTGGGATCAAGAGTAATTTGTTTTCAATACTTGCTGCTCAAGATTTGATCAAAGGAAGCAAATTTGAATCCAAGTCTGAAATGTGCACCCTACAGGACTCATCAGGAAATCCTCTATTGCATGGATTTAGAAAGAAAGATGGTGGCCTTTATAAACTAGCACTACGAGTTCGCGAACCTAACAAAAGGCGAATGGAGGTCAACGCAATATTAAGTGGGAACCAACTACAGTTATGGCATGAACGATTGGGTCACCAGAACAAGAAACACGTTCAGAAATTCGTGGAACGTGAATATGGCATTCGACTTCCTGAAGATGGAGAATTTTGTGAAGGCTGTGCGTACGGCAAAAGCCACCGACTGAAGTTTGGTGATCGTACTGCTTATCGAGCATCGCAAACAGGCCAGCTGATCCACGCGGATGTGTGTGGGCCATTTAAAAACTCAACCGGTGGATCAAGGTATTTTGTATTGTTCAAAGATGACTACTCAAAATATCGCACTGTCTACTTTATGAAGAACAAATCGGAAGTTCCGGAGAAACTTCAGCAGTTTATCAATGAAGCGAAAACAACTGGTCATACACTCAAAGAACTGAGGTGTGATGGAGGCGGAGAGTTTGACAACGCCGAAGTACGACGAATACTAAGTAAATCAGGGATACAACAGCGAATCACAATGCCATATACTCCCGAACAGAACGGGTGTGCGGAACGAGAAAACCGTACTATTGTAGAGTCAGCGAGGTCGATGTTATACGCGCACGGAAATCTTCCTCAAGGACTTTGGGCTGAAATGGTGAACACTGCCGGATATGTGTTGAATCGGACTGCAAAATCAATGGTTGCAGAAAAGACACCATTTGAAGTATGGTTCGGCCGCAAACCATCAACGAAGCACTTTCGTGTGATTGGTACTATCTGTTACGCCCATATTCCTAAAGAGAAAAGACGGAAAATGGACAAGAAGGCAGTAAAATGTATTCTTATGGGCTATGATGCTGATGACGGTTATAGATTATGGTCAAAGGAAGGATCAAAACTTATCCGGTCTAGAGATGTAATCTTCCAAGAAGAACTTATCATCGAGTCGCCTGTCAGCTTTGAGCCAACGATGGAGTCAAACCATGAAACCGAAGACAAAAATGTTGATGTCGATGATGAAGAATCGAAATCTGGGGAAGTACAGAGTCCTGTAGAAACTGATCGACAGTTAAGAGACCGATCCAAACTTCAATTACCGACACGTTTGAGGGAAGATTATGTGATGGCAGTTTTTCCAGAGGTCCAAGATCCAGAGTCGTATGAGGAAGCGGTCAGTTCATCCAATCAAGCTCACTGGAAAGCGGCAATGGATGCCGAATACAAGTCATTGTTGGAGAATTCGACCTGGACATTAATGAAGCTACCAAAAGGTCGCAAAGCCATCAGGAGTAAATGGGTTTTCAAGGTTAAAACTCATCCTGACGGATCAGTTGATAGATATAAGGCGAGGCTGGTTATCAAGGGATTTTCACAACGCAAAGGAGTGGACTATAATCAGACGTTCAGTCCAGTTGCAAAGGCACCTACTATTAGAAGTTTAATTGCCATGGCAGCGAGTGAAGGGATGAAGTTGACACAGTTCGATGTCTCAACCGCTTTCCTCTATGGTAATTTGGATGAAGAAATTTTTATGGTGCAGCCACAGGGCTACGAGGATGGGACTGATCTGGTGTGCAAACTCAATCGAAGTTTGTATGGTCTCAAGCAAGCTCCACGGTGCTGGAACAGGAGATTCGGAGAGTTTCTTGTCAAACTTGGGTTTGTTAGAAGCGATGACGACCCATGCTTGTTCATTCGTCGAGAGGGTAACCGAAAGACAGTTTTGGCCCTATATGTGGACGATGGACTTGTCGCGACCACTAATGAAGAAGATGCCAGACTGTTTATAGAAGAATTGACACAAGAATTCAAGATAACAGTTAAACCAGCTGACTATTTCCTGGGACTGGAAATTCAACAGCGTAATGATGGATCTATTGCGGTTGGACAGGCAGGCTATACTGCCAAGATACTTCAGCGATTCAATATGGCGGGTTGCAATCCTGCTCCTACTCCGATTACAAGTGACGTAGCAGGGGAAGCTAATAATTCACCTGATCAAGATCGAGAGTATCCCTACCGAGCAGCTGTGGGAGCACTGATGTATCTCATGACCAATACAAGACCAGATATCGCATATGCAGTTGGTGTGGCATCTAGGACACTTGAGAACCCGACGTACAATGATTGGTGTAAAGTTAAGAGAATTTTTCGCTACTTAAAAGGAACTCAAGATTACACATTAGTCTACAAGCCTAGATATAAATCAGGTATATTGGAAAGCTACAGTGACGCAGATTTTGGTGGAGACAAAGAAACTGGTCGCTCAACAACTGGCGTAGTAACACTGTATGCAGGGGGAGCTGTCTCCTGGCTGAGTCAACGTCAGACTTCGGTGATGTTAGCTACAACTGGCGCAGAAATTGTGGCTGCAAGCGAAGCTGCAAGAGATGTGGTGTGGCTGAAAAGACTACTTGAAAGCATGGTGAAACTTCAAAAGTTGCCAATAGTTCGAGTGGATAATGAAGCTGCCATTCGTCTTGCACAAAACCCAGAATATCATCGGAGGACCAAACACATTGCACTGAGAAATTTCTTTATTCGTGAATGTGTCACAGAAGGAATTTTAGATATCGAGAGAGTCCCTACGGAAGATCAGTTGGCTGACATGCTTACGAAGCCTCTGCATGGACCGCGGTTGAAGACTCTAGTCTACAATATTGGACTTGTTGCAAATAAGTAAGAAAAGTTTAGAAAAAGGGGAAGTGTTGAATATGAACTTTTTCTTTCGCTTTTCTATAAGCAATCCTTGATTATTGTTTTTTCAGTTGTTCATACTTTTGATTGATTGATTGTCAAGTTTTGAATATTTTTCGTGTATTTTGTAAAATAAAAAGATTATTTTACGTATTAACTATATTTATTCAGTAGAATAATTATTCTTCTAGAGAGTAAAATTCATCACAAGCAGATTGGCATACCCAGCAATGGGTAATAAGCCGTGATGATATATTTATTTATTTATTTATTTAATTTTAATTGTAGGTACATTCAATATTTATTGCTTAATTTACCTGTGATATAAATAAAATTATTCAAATTATTATTCATATTTTTATGTTTATTGCCAGGATACGGTGTATATAAACGGGGCATTATATGAGGGCGAAATAATATGAACGGTATATAATAAAAATTATTTTCTTTTTAATTATAATTCATTACAATAATAATAAGGATTGATTACAACAATTAATACATTAATGGACCTTTCCAATTTAAAGAGATAGAAGATATGCGCAATGGGGATCTGCGCATAGTAAGAACAACTGAGATCTATGACGTTTGATTCTAAAACATTTAGACGTAAAATGTGAGAATATCTCGGATAACTGTAAAAATCTTATCGAAATAAGTTACAAAAGCTTTTATTGAAGGTAAAATGTCTAACGATGCAAATTTTCACTGAGAATACAGGTATTTTAATGACTGCAATAATTTTGACGTTTCGTTTGACAGCCCAACTGGCAGTTGTTCACGCCATTTTCTTACTATTTGCAGCGATAGAAAGAGATAGCCCTTAAATTGGAAAGGTCCATTGATTACAAAAATATAATAAGAAAACAGCTTTGAAAGCACAATACAGAAATCATTTTTAATTTAATTATAATACTTAAAATTGATTATGAAAAGGGCTTTAAAAAGCATATTTCCTTTCAACACACATGCAAATAGTAAGTACGTCGAATTGCAGACTGTAATGTTCCGTATTGATTTTTGACGGATAACGGAGCACTACTTTTTTTGGGGACGATATTTGTACACGTTTGAATTCATTTTTGATTTTATTTACCGTCACATGTGACACATCCGAAGCAGTAAGTACAAACTCTCTAAAATGTAATAAGTAATATTCAGAAATAAGTGCATAAAAAATAAAGAACTGAGATCTGTCATGTGAAAACGAACATCAAAATATAATACTTACTTCTACAGACGAGAATGGAATAATTAGGCGAACATTTACGCGTTTCTCTTCCTCAAAATATGCAGAAGCATCAAATTCACCCATTCCATCATCCCCAACAATATAGGGCGCGAGCAGACACGTGACTTGGGCGTTCTTGACGTACTTGGAATCAGCTGATTTGTGTGCGCATGTCGTTTTGACAAGAACAGTGTCACTTTGACAAGACAAATGTTTTGACTTATTTTGATTTTGAACTGCTAAAATGTTATTAATGTACAATTTTTAGGCAGTAAAACACTTGAAATTAAAAATAATAACTTCTTAACAGTTCAAAATTAAAATAAGTCAAAACATTGTCCTGTCAAAGCGACATTGTTATTGTCAAAATGACAAGCGCACACAAATCAGCTGATTCTTAGCACGTCAATGTCGCTCGAGTCACGTGTCTGCTCGCGCCCTATAGAATGTTGATGTTTCAAAAATAAATAAATGTTGATAAAAAAAAACAATTAAACAACATCCTTAGCAACGCCAAAGCTTAAACATTATTGTAATAAAAATTATTATAAATGAAAACTTATTTCACATATACTAGTGAGATATAATAGTATATTATGATATAAGTGTATAAGCTAGCCTTTAAAGCACGCACGACAAGTTTAAAGCCGCGACGCGTAGCGGAGTGGCTTTAATGTCGTAGTGCTTTAAAGGCTAGCTTATACACGTGTATCATACGCTATTTTTTATTATAAATGCATCATAACCATTTAAAACTGAAAATTATTGCAAATCATACGGTTTTGATTTTTGATCCAGTGAGTTTAAGCGTTTCCAAGGAGACAGTTAGCAATTATTCGTATTGTTTAAGTTGTCAACAAGTCAATATTTTTTCACGTGATTGTGAGAGTGAGAAATGAATGAAATTAAAGAATTAGCTGAACAGGCGGAGTTAAGATTAATTCCGCCTAAATCTAAAGACGCGTATTATAAGGAATACGAAAAATTAAATAAATGGATGGAAAATAAAAATGCCGTAACTGTGGATGAAACACTCATGCTGGCCTATATGAACCAAATGGTATAACGGTAACTTGTGAAATTTATTGTACTTATTTTGTGTTTCGTTATAGTCAAATCAGTATAAACCTTCATCATTATGGTGCATTCATTCCAAATTACAAGCAATGCTAAAACTTAAGAAAGGAGTAAACATAGCTACTTTTCATAAATTGCATGCTTTCATGAAAAGCGTTAATAAAGGCTACGAGCCGAAAAAATCTTTCGTATTTTCGGAAGAACAGTTAAGGAAATTTTTTATTGAAGCCCCAGATAATACCTACTTATTTTTGAAGGTAAGCGCGAGATTATGATATTTTTTTACAAAATTTAATAAATATTTTATTTTAAAGGTGGTAGCCATATGTGGAATATTTGGCTCATGCAGGAGATATGAATTATGTGATTTGCGCCTGTCTGATATTAAAAAAGAAGGTTCTGTTTTAATTATTAATATTCGACCATCAAAAACCGAAAAAGGTCGAAAGTTTGCTGTGGTTGATAATGATGACATATCGTATGTCAAATTATTTAACAAATACCTATCTCTACGTCCAGAAAATAGAGTATTTTTGAAATACGCCAATGGAAAATGCATTAAACAAGTCGTTGGAATTAATACTTTTGGAAAATGTCCTTCTCTTCTGGCGCGTTTCTTAAATCTTCCTGACGCTACAAAGTATACCGGACACGCGTTCAGGCGCAGTTCTGCCACAATCATGGCAAACAGCGGAATGAGTGTGGATGAACTGAAGCGCCAAGTAGGATGGAAATCATCAACGGTAGCGAGTGGATATATTGAAGAATCCATACAGAACAAAATATCAGTCACGAAACGCATTGGAGAGGCACTTACCAGTACACAAACTATATTAAAAGATAATATAGACATTCCAGCAAACGGCGACAGCGAAACTATAAATACCCAGCTAAAATCCTGTAATTTCCATATTGCTGACAACAAAAATTGTAATTTTTATATAAATTTAAATAAAAACCAATAATAATAATTGTTTTAGTTGTTATTCATATTAATTGTCATTTTTCGTTACCTAGGTAACTCAAAAATTTAGCGTGTTTTTATGGTCGATTTAAACACGCTTTGGCGTGTTTTAAAAAGGGATTATGATGCATGTATAATAAAAAATCTTGTATGCACCACGATCGTTACTAGATGATAATGCCCATCGGACGACATCTATCTCTCAGGCCAAAGGCCCTCGGGCTAGATCTTCGTCGCCCTCCTGGCATTATCATCATCTTAACGCCATTGGTACATAAAATACTATTATACGAAAATAATATTTGGACTAGGATAATAGTTATTTACGCTACAAGGAATGCGCACTGGCGTGCAAAAAATCGCGTACACCTATAGGGCGCGAGCAGACACGTGACTCGGGTGTCCTTGACGTTCTTGGAATCAGCTGATTTGTGTGCGCATGTCGTTTTGACAAGAACAGTGTCACTTTGACAAGATCAATGTTTTGACTTATTTTGATTTTGAACTGCTAAAATGTTATTAATGTACAATTTTCAGGCAGTAAAACACATGAAATTAAAAACAATAACTTGTCAATAGTTCAAAATTAAAATAAGTCAAAACATTGGTCTTGTCAAAGTGACATTGTTCTTGTCAAAATGACAAGCGCACACAAATCAGCTGATTCCTAGCACGTCAAGGACGCTCGAGTCACGTGACTGCTCGCGCCCTATACAGGGTGTAGATTATTTTCTTTATTATTGGGAATAGAAGAAAATCATTCAAATAAAAGTTGTAGTAGATCGAGGATCGAGGTTCCCCTATTCACATGTTGAAAAAAATTTAAACAGTGGTTCTCAAACTAAAATAAAATATTGCTCATACATCATTAAAAGAAATTCGTTAACATTATAATAACATTTTTCGATAAAAAAATATTTAAATTTAAAATTAAAAAATTTCTTACGATTTATACTTTTCATTTCCTATGAAAGTTTATTATATATTTTAATTCCGATTATTTTTGGGTTGATGTAGCATAATTGTAATTTATGTTTTGGAATTATCAATTTAGTTTGATTTCTTGTATTACATGTATGTACATCTACATGCGTGCGTGCGTGCGCAACGATTTTTTCCTCCACAATAACTCTTATATCAAACTTCCAAATATTTCTATTTTCCGTATTGAAGCTTCCTGCATTCACGTAAAGAGTTGATTAGATTTTGGGTACAATTGGATAATCGGAAGTGATACTTTACTTTAAGCCCATAACAGTTTTTAATGAAAAACTATATTAAAATATAATCCAAAACTTTTCAATTTTAGTATTAGATTTTGGCTAAAATTATTAAATCGGAAGTGATACTTTACTTGAAGCTCTGAACAGATTTTCGTGAAAAATATATTATAACAGATTCAAAAACTTTTAAAATTTAGTATTTAAGACTTTTATATGAAGGGAAACAACATATTATATTTTAGCTAAAATTGATGGAAGTGATACTTTACTTGAAGCCCATGACAGTTTTTAATGAAAAACTATATTAAAATATAATGCACAACTTTTGAATTTTAGTATTTAAGACTTTTATATCAAGGGGAATAAAATATTAGATTTTGGCTAATATTGATAAAATCAAAGTGACAAAGCGAAATTCAAGCAACTAAATCTTATAGAAGAAAATTACTTGATTTTTCGACTTGTCCTATTTTTTTCTGTCCGCACTATACTTATTTCTGAATATTGTTACATTTTAGAGAGTTAGTACTGCTTTGGATGTATCACATATGACGGTCAATAATATCAAAAATTAATTTATATGTGGATCTATTTTGTTGCCAAAAAAATTAGTTGTCCTTCAAAAATCAATGCGAAACATTGACAGTATTACTCAGTCTGCAATTCGATGTACTTACTATTTGCATGTATAGAGATAGTTAATTGCATTTTAAGGTCCTTTTCATAATCAATGAATTGTATTTCATTTTATTTTATAAATTTAGTATAGTAGTTTGTACAACAAGAGTGGATATAATGTCCATATCGCATGAGGATGAAGTTTGAGCACGACGCCGTAGGCGGGGTGTTCAATCATCATATATGGACATTCCACTCGAGTTGTACAGCATACTTTTTCTACGACTAACGAAAAGAAAGAAAATGTGAACTATAGAAATTTGAAATTTTATTGAACATTATTAATTAATATCATTTTATGTACTTGTTTTCCTAGGCTTTCTTAATGACATTTGTTATTAAAATAATATTTTATTTTATAAGTATACAATACTTACATACCACTTACGATTTTTTATTGCCAAATCTAAAGGATAACCTTGACTTGACAATGCGATATTTCATATCGTTCTGATCTCCATTTTTTATACGTTCTTTTTTAATACTTACAATTAATTCATAATATAATTCAGTTAATTGTTATTAAATTATTCAAATCTATTTTTATACCAAAAATATTTCCATCTAAATGACAACATTGAAATGTCAAATATGACATTTGTATCGTTCGTCTTCTTAATCTTGTAATAAATGAATAGACAGTTGCCTAGGTTACACGACTTGGAGATTTGTGATTCGTGGATTTCTTATCCATCCAAGAATGGATATGAAATTATATCCGTTCAGTTAACTAGTATTGCCTACATATCCATTCTGCAGATTGTGAAGAAATGATAACTTTTTCAAGTGGGAGTAGAAAAGAATCATTTCCCGAGAGTTCATAATTTTGACTACAGATGTCAGTTCAATCGGCTTCACTACCTGGCTCATATAAATTAACTAAATGACATCACATTGGAATGCAATTTTTAGAGAACTTAATAATAATAATAATAATAATAATAATAATAATAATAATAATAATAATAATAATAATAATAATAATAATAATAATAATAATAATAATATATCATCACGGCACATTACCCATTGCTGGGTGTGCTAATCTGCTTTGTACGCAGATATCGGTAATGATGATGACATATTTGTACCGTGCAAGCGTTTACCAGACGTCACCTCACGGGCACTCATTGCTGGCGTGGAGAGTGCACCACAGGAGTCATTTTGTGCCATCTAAAATTCGAAATATTTGGCGTCGGTCGGAATCGAACCCGGTTCCCCAGATTCACGACCAGACACTCAGGCATGCGGCCACGAGACCCCATAGAGTACTTGACTTTAATATTTAATATTTAGAAAGTTTGGTTTCACAAATGTCAATTATTTATTTAATCCATATGGGTGTATTCTAAAGGCATTCCGTTATTTATAAACGGATCGTTAAAATTAAGATATCCGTTAACTAGATTTTGCTATTCTAAAGACACTATCCGTTAATATTATAAACGGAGATCCGTTTATGTTATCCGTTTATAAATAAAATTTAAACGGAGAATGTTTCATAGCCGTTAATTCTAAACGGACGACATTTAATACATAAATATTTAGAAAATTTTAATTTATACACAGAGAATGGCGTTATCATCCTTTACTGTTTGCTCCGACCCTTGGATTCATAGAATGTAACTGAAAGGAAAGCAAAAGAAATTTTTACAACAAAATTATACTCATACATAACCTATAAAAAATCGGTTCGATGAAAGATTTTAACAATACACAATTATCCATTTATCGTCTCAAAAAAATTTAAAATGCTTTCTCTAATGAAACGAGCATATATTTTACTCTACATTGCAAATCTTGAACTTTACCTAATGTTTTAAAAATATTCGAATATTTTCAGGACTGCATTTAATCTTCAGGGGCCCAAGACACAAATGTTCTATTGGTGTCTTTATTTTTAATTATTGACTAGAACAAAGGATATTTTTATTGCAACAAAGAATATTTTGATTACAACAATAGATATTTTGATTATATTCGAAGAATACTGATTGGATGAATGAATCTAAGTGCGAAAATTTCATTATTATTTGCGAAGAATTAAAAATCAAGCTCATAATGTGTGTTTTATAATTTGTGTAGTTTTTAAAGTGCATGCGCCTATATTTGTGGCCCCGCGTATGTTTATTTTCTCGATATCGTAGATTAGCTTGGTTGTGCCTATAATTTCAAGATAAATGTTGGGGGTCTTCTTCATTATTACTTTAGCTGCGCTTAATATGTAACGAATTATGATTTTATAGATTTTTTTGTTTTAGGCCCATTTTTTCCAAATTTACAATAATATTAAAAGGTTATGAAACACAATTTTGACATTTATTACAAAAAAGTATTTACCAACATTCCAAAGTTTATTTTAAAGAATATATTCTTATTATGATTATTTCTTGATATAAATTTATTACTAAATAGTATCTCTAAATTTATGTATCACAAATATCTGTTTAGATCTTAATATATTTTGTTGTTATCAAAATAAAAATATGTTGACATTTACAATTTGACAACACTGCCCTACAGTACAGTAGCAAACGGATCCGTTTATTATATTAATTTTAACGGATTCGTTTAAATGTCATATTGTGAATAGAATTTTTTTCAGAATCCGTTAATAAGAAATATTTTAACGGAATCCGTTTACATAATATATTTTAACGGATTGTGTTTAGAATACACCCAATAAAGCGGTTGTTTCTAGAGCAAGTGACGTGGACAAGGTCGAAAATGAACTTTGCTTAACAGATTCATAAATTCTCGTGTTGATCTTGTGTTCTTGCGGTTTCATAATTCAAAAAGTGTCTGAAATAAATGTTATTTTTCCTTGAATGAACATCGTAATGAAGAAAGGAAACAAAGTAACTATATGACAGGCCAACAACGAAGTGATAAATTTAACAAATCTTGCAAAAGAGCTGAAAACCTCGTTAACTTTTTACGCAGTTTCTGACCTTTGAAATTATCATCAAAAAGCTTTGCATTGTAAATGTTAATCTGCATATCAACTCAAAATCATATTATTGCATTAAAAGGCTTGATCATTCGTTTTTGGTTTGCTGCAAAAAGGAAAGGATGCATAATTTGATGAACTTTTTCATTTTCTTCTAGCAAATGCTATTATTCATAATTTGGTTAACCACATCAAAGTTTTTTTATAAACTTGATATCAGCGGCACGACAATCTTAGTGAAGTCAAGCTCACACATACTGTAAGTTTTAGTTTCATAACTCATTTGTTAAATGTAATTAGAGTTATTAATTTGATCGACAATTTTTTGTTTCATATCCGTTTCATAAAAAAAAAATTTGTTCTACGGGAGTCACCCTAGAATTATTGAAAATAAGACTCAGGGTTCTTATTTTTAGAAATTTATTTTAAATATGTTCACCCAATTCTTAAAAGCTTCCAACTAATTATCTTTTGGAATGCTTTCAAAATATTCATCATTTACAATTTACAGTATGGAAGGGGAGACCGGTGTCAATTGTAACAGGTGTCAAATGTAACAAGGGTAGGTAACAGGGCCATCTTTTCGAAGTAGATTAAAACGCGCTTGCAGAGTGAAGCAGAAAGAGTCATAGCTCTTTGGTATTTAGTGTAAGTACATACGCGCAAATACGGCGTCTGTATCTGACGAATGTCTATAAATCGACAAAAAAGTAAATACAGGTAGTGACACATATTGTATTTAAAACACTATAAGTCTTCGGTTCAGAAATATTTCAAGTTAAGGATCAGTTTGTGCGTTAAATCTGCTTTTATTTTTAATTAAAAAATATTTCTAATTATTACCTAATAAATACAAAAAAGCAAATAATATCTTTATAAGTGAAGCGGTGTCAGTTTCAACACATGCCACGGTGTCCATTGTAACGTGTTTAATAATTAAATACAGTACTGATCATAATAAAAATTATAAGAAAAAACCACTGCTATCGAAAACATAATAGAAGAAGAGCAAAAAAACACTTCCGAAAGTAACAGTCGCAGATTACTCTTCTGATGGCTCCGATGAGGAAACTCTCTGCTATGTATTGGCCCATATTTTTTGAGCACAGAAGATTGGTTGCAGTGGCGAAAATGTAAAATTTGGACACCGGGCAAGTTAAATTGTACGAAGAAAGACCTATTTTATGTTTACCTAAATTACAATTTCGTTATTGTTCATATCACCAACAGAATATATATTTTGTTTGCTTTTAGTTGAGTCATCTGAATTTTGTATTTTCTGAGGTAATAAATAAATGTTTATTTTTTCAATAATTTCTTCTTTTATATGTTATTTTATCTTATTACAATCACTGTTAAAATTTGTTACAATTGATACTGGCCCTGTTACTATTGACTACTGAGAGTTTCTGCGAGGGATGATGGTGAGAATTAAAATTGAGATACCTATCAGTGTGGGTGGGTTTTCTACAAACAGCGTGCCCTAACTTTCCGTTATTTTCCAATAATTTATCGATAATAGTGATTGACTGATCAATCGGGACTTTAGTGAACAGTGATGTGACGTCAAAACTAACAAGTATGTCGCCGGGTTCTGTAGTGATGTTATTGATTTTTTGTACGAAATGTTCTGGGTTTAGAATAAATGACTCAGAATTTCCTGTAAAAGGTTTTAAAATATCAGACAAATATTTTGACAGTTTATAAGTAGGAGAGTCGATGGGGCTGACAATAGGTCTGAGTGGGTAGTCCTGTTTGTGAATTTTTGGTAAACCGTAAAGACGTGGAGGTTTGGAGGATTTAGATACAACACGTTTTTGAATGTCTTCAAGAATGTCTGAATTTTTAATAAGGGCGGTGATTTCACGTTCAATTTTAGCTGTACACTGAGAAAAAGATATAATTACGTAACTGTAAATTTATTTGTTACAAATAAATCCTAAGCTTGAATAGATCCAAATATATCTACAATTGAAGCAATGTAATTATTTATTTGAAGCATTTATTTGTCTCAAATAAATATATATTGAGATCAATTATATCTTCTATTCCATGAGAATTACATCCTTGAGTGTATTAATGTACATATAACAAAAAATTATAAAATTATAAATACACAATCTGTACAGGTACCGAAGCATGTACCTTGGCATAAAAGATACATTGAAAAATGCAAAGTAAATATCCAAAACTCCACTCAAGTAGTATATTTATCACTATTAGTAGTATATATATTCACTATTTTTTAGCACACGAATGAAATGAACACTGTCAGAAATGAGCACCACTATAAACAAGATGCAACGTACAACAAATGTCCATACAAGACACTTCACTTAAAATCGTCTTTTGACAAATAGAACATTGTTCACTCAATGGAAATATCATTTTGCCACAAACAATATTTATTTGTGACAAATAAATGTAGATTCATGCAATAAAAACTATTTTTCATTGTAATTAATATAAAGTTTACACAAATATATTAAGAATTTAATTCTAAACAATTACATATTTGTAAGAAACAAATAAATATTTGAGAAAATTATAAATTTATTTATTAAAAATCTCAATATAAATTCTAAATATAAATATATTAGTTTATTTGAGAAAATTAAATTATATTTAAATGAAATAAATGACGGTCAAATAAATAATATAACTGAATGAATAAAATACATTTCATATTAAAGATTAAATTATATTTGTTGCAAGGTTGCAATAATTGAATGAATGAAGTACCCCTTAATTATAAATATTTATTTGCTAAAAACCAGTCATTTTTCTCAGTGTAGGGTCACGTTTAAGTGGAGAAATATTACAATAATGCCTAAAGCTATTACCGTTAAAATTGCGTTATATTTACACCACCTAATATATTGCTGTTTTTGTAGTAAATTGCTTATTCAATAGTAGCGCAATATTTTAATCGCCATAAAAATAACACATTCTATGTCCATGTAAAACGACTTGATGTCGGTAATTTTTTACAAATTACCATCTATTATTACGCCATTAAACTATAGTTACAAATCTCGTTGCATTAAAAACACTTGTCCTGCATATTAAAATACAATATAGAGATTACATCTTTATGAATTAATAAAGAGAAAACTGTGATTAAAATTAAAATTTGCCATTTGTGTATTGGTCATTGTGAACGTCACAGCAACTAGGGATTAGCAAGTAAATGACAAATATTATCCTGTTTAAATATCCATCAGAATATGAAGTGGGAAGTAATTTAGTAATTGATCGATTCTGACAACTAAATCGCCAATTGGAGCTGTGTATATTTGCTAAGGATAACCAGCGAATGAGCGGGTTAATTAATAAATTAATCTCTATTTGATGTTGGTAGTGCGGGACACACAAACACGTTTTGTGCCTCATTTGGACATTGCCGGCGTATTAGCTAGAGCCAGTTTATCAAGTGGATTAAATAATTGAGGGTAGATATTTATTTTGGTTAGTGAAATTCAATTAGTTTGGTATTGAACGAAATATATCAATTAATGATATAAATTATACACATTATTATAAAATGTTTGAGTATTCTTGAATATGAATCAAGAAGCATAGTGTTCGATCCCGATCGACGCCAAACCTTAATTCAAATTTTAACTTTATCAATCATGTAATTCTGCGTAAAATAACAAAACAAACAATCTGATGTGGCCAGCACATTACTTTCATGTAGAAGGATGTACCATACCTCCTTTCGTGTGTCCAGATCAATGTTCCACGTCAGGCCTCCAGGTTCCCCTTGACATTTTATCTTCCCCAATCTCATACGGATGTTCTACAAAGGGCTCCCATTACTGTCATGTGCCGATGTGCCAACCTGCATTATAATGACATATTTATATAATTTATCTTCATTTTAATTGGTAATTTTTTTACGTATCTTTTGGATTGTTCTAGTATTTTGTCCTGTAACTGGTGTGTAAAACTGTTGGGCAATAAATTATTATTATTATTATTATTATTATTATTATTATTATTATTATTATTATTATTATTATTATTATTATTATTATTATTATTATTATTATTATTATTATTATTATTATTATTATTATTATTATTATTATTATTATTATTATTATTCTTATTATTATTATTATTTCCATGGGGTCTCGTGGCAGCGTGCCTGAGTGTCAGGTCGCGAATCTGGGGAACCGGGTTCGATCCCGACCGACGCCAAATATTTCGAATTTTATATGGCACAAAATTGACCCCTGTGGTGCACTCTCCACGTCAGCAATGAGTGCCCGTGAGGTGACGCCTGGTAAGCGCCCGCACGGTGCAAATATTTCATCATTACCGCATCTGTGTACAAAGCAGATTGGCACACCCAGTAATGGGTAATAAGCCGTGATGATATATTTATTTATTTATTATTATTTCCGTCAGCTCTAAGTATTTTGTATAAATGTCATACAAAAAGTTCCTTGCAAAAGATCCTTTATTTCCAGTAAAATTATAACACGAACAAACTGTCAACTGCACTTGACATTGACACCTTTCAATCAGAATTTTCTTAATGTAGCATCTGTTTCCAAAGTTATAACATAGCTGGCTAATATGAAATTTAAAGTCTTTATAATTTTTTCCTTCCATCATCTTTAGGTAAGGAAGCTATTGTCTTTGGTCAAAAAATTCGATGATGAGTTTTTAATGAATAAGCACGTTTTAGGGTCCCTAGAATACGATTTCACTATTTTTACGATCATGTATGTATGTATGGATGGATGTATGTATGTGTGTGTGGGTGTGAAGATTTTTCGGATCGCATAACTCCAATACTGCCTTTCCAAAAATTATAATTTCTGTGTATTCCTTTTCTTTAGATCCATATGAAGAGCTGATTAGATTTTGGTAATAATTGGGCGAACGAAAGTACCCTATTTTGAAGATTTTAACAATTTTTCTTGAAAAAATGCTGTTAAATATCACTTTCTCACATTTAATGTTATAAATATTTAAGAATATTTTATTCTCTATACGATTTGATTACATTTTATACTTCATATTCAATAGATAAAGAGTTAAAAAACAAAAGTTATTCGCAAAAATAAAACATTTCAAAATTTACTTTTTCTCAAATAACGATTCACTATTAAAATGGTCCTCTAATCTGGCAACTTTTATCTATAATTTATCCGTAACTATTCTATTTCTCAAAATCCCCATGCAAGGAATATTTGAATAAATCTGTTTTTCCATGTTAATTGTCATTATCATTGATTTTCGGGTTCAACCTATTTACTTATGTTTACATTCATTAAAAATATAGGTATATAAAATGTTCCTAAAAAAAAGCTCATTCAGAACCATCTTTGGTTCATTAATAATATTTTTGTATGGCCCAGAATAGGAGGCCCGAAAATCCGAAACGCCACACCCAGAAATATGTCCCAGTCCGACACTGCTAGTGAGACATAAAATCTTGTATGCACCACGAGCGTTACTAGATGATAATGCCCATCGGACATCTATCCCTCGGTCCAAAGGCCCTCCGGCTAGATCCTCGTCGCTCTCCTGGCATTATCATCATCGTAACGCCCTTGGTTCATAAAATACTGTAAGAGACGCGCTAATTATGTAAATATGATATAGATATAACTACATAAATATGCATGTGAAGCCAAAATATCATTTATACATTTAAAAGTACATTTTTCAACAAAAGAGCAATTCTGCTGAGATTGTTATAACAATGTTTCATTTAATTAATTTGTGTAATTACAACAGAAACCGCAGCACATTTCCCCATTTTAGTTTCATTATTTCACAGCTGTAACAATTTACTTTTCGTTAAAAATAGATTCATCATAGTTCCACTTTACTGTGTTAGGAACTGTAGAAAAGTATTCCGAACAGGCATGACAAATTGTTATATATCGGATTTGATTGTAGTTGTAGTGTTTGTATAATTTATCATTCACTTCTCAACCACATGGAAAAACAAAATAAACCAATTCTTTTATTTGTAAAGTTACTATAGAAAAGTCATTTTCACGTCATGCTATTCAGCTATTGTTTGTGATTTTTTTCATAACTTGTATATAACAGTCAATTTATTTTGTTTTCGAGAAAAACATTGTTTTCTCAATGTTATATTTTTTTCTGTAAGAGAAATAAATCGAAAATTTCCCTTGTACAATCTATGCTTCTCTTTGGCTAATTTAGCTATGTTTGAATTCAAACAGAAACAATTTTTTTGTTTTGTCGTTGAATCATTTTAACATATCCTCTTTTAAGGATTTATATTGCATTTCACTTATGGAAATAGCATTCTGCTCTCTGACTGGTCAGAATGCAAGCCTTGTTTACAAAAGGTTGAAAAAAAATTCCTGTTAGCTACCAGTTGTCAAATAAAACGACAAAAATGAGATATATTAAATCATATGTTTATTTCGGCTACTATTTATAACAGTTTACATTCGCCCTGGCATCGAAAGTAATAAATTATCGATGATTTTTCAATAATTTTTGTCAACGGTTTTCTACAAATTGGATGAAATTCTTCTTCATGTCGTATACATAATTTTCTCTGAGGAGTAATTCGCAAATTACTATAACAACTTAAACTTACCTGAAATTCCTCTAAAATTTTAAAAGTCTGCAAATCGACTTAGTTATTTTTATTTCATCTAAAATTTCGACACGGTTAAAGATATACAATATATCGTATTTAATACGTGTCGAAATTTCAAGTGAAAAAATGAGATCTAAACCATTTTGCCGAATTTTAAAATTTAAGAGAAATTTCATGTAAGTTTAAGTTGTTAATAACTCGCGAATCGCTCATCAGCAAAAATCGTATAATACATAAATGCTGAATTCAAAATTTGAAAACGCATTATCGTATCTTTAACCGGAACAGAGTGGTAGATGAATATGTAGGAAAGTGTTGACAAAAAATTATTTAAAAATCGTTGATAATTTACTTTTTACTTCCCGCTACCCTTGGTAAGTGAGGTATAGGGATCGTGCTAAAAATCGCATATCGAGATTTTCGTAATTGACCACGTTTTAAGGTCCTTAGAATCCAATTTTAACATTTCCACGATTCTCTCTCTGTGTGTGTGTGTGTGTGTGTGTGTGTGTGTGTGTGTGTGTGTGTGTGTGTGTGTGTGTGTGTGTGTGTGTGTGTGTGTGTGTGTGTGTGTGTGTGTGTGTGTGTGTGTGTGTGTGTGTGTGTGTGTGTGTGTGTGTGTGTGTGTGTGTGTGTGTGTGTGTGTGTGTGTGTGTGTGTGTGTGTGTGTGTGTGTGTGTGTGTGTGTGTGTGTGTGTGTGTGTGTGTGTGTGTGTGTGTGTGTGTGTGTGTGTGTGTGTGTGTGTGTGTGTGTGTGTGTGTGTGTGTGTGTGTGTGTGTGTGTGTGTGTGTGTGTGTGTGTGTGTGTGTGTGTGTGTGTGTGTGTGTGTGTGTGTGTGTGTGTGTGTGTGTGTGTGTGTGTGTGTGTGTGTGTGTGTGTGTGTGTGTGTGTGTGTGTGTGTGTGTGTGTGTGTGTGTGTGTGTGTGTGTGTGTGTGTGTGTGTGTGTGTGTGTGTGTGTGTGTGTGTGTGTGTGTGTGTGTGTGTGTGTGTGTGTGTGTGTGTGTGTGTGTGTGTGTGTGTGTGTGTGTGTGTGTGTGTGTGTGTGTGTGTGTGTGTGTGTGTGTGTGTGTGTGTGTGTGTGTGTGTGTGTGTGTGTGTGTGTGTGTGTGTGTGTGTGTGTGTGTGTGTGTGTGTGTGTGTGTGTGTGTGTGTGTGTGTGTGTGTGTGTGTGTGTGTGTGTGTGTGTGTGTGTGTGTGTGTGTGTGTGTGTGTGTGTGTGTGTGTGTGTGTGTGTGTGTGTGTGTGTGTGTGTGTGTGTGTGTGTGTGTGTGTGTGTGTGTGTGTGTGTGTGTGTGTGTGTGTGTGTGTGTGTGTGTGTGTGTGTGTGTGTGTGTGTGTGTGTGTGTGTGTGTGTGTGTGTGTGTGTGTGTGTGTGTGTGTGTGTGTGTGTGTGTGTGTGTGTGTGTGTGTGTGTGTGTGTGTGTGTGTGTGTGTGTGTGTGTGTGTGTGTGTGTGTGTGTGTGTGTGTGTGTGTGTGTGTGTGTGTGTGTGTGTGTGTGTGTGTGTGTGTGTGTGTGTGTGTGTGTGTGTGTGTGTGTGTGTGTGTGTGTGTGTGTGTGTGTGTGTGTGTGTGTGTGTGTGTGTGTGTGTGTGTGTGTGTGTGTGTGTGTGTGTGTGTGTGTGTGTGTGTGTGTGTGTGTGTGTGTGTGTGTGTGTGTGTGTGTGTGTGTGTGTGTGTGTGTGTGTGTGTGTGTGTGTGTGTGTGTGTGTGTGTGTGTGTGTGTGTGTGTGTGTGTGTGTGTGTGTGTGTGTGTGTGTGTGTGTGTGTGTGTGTGTGTGTGTGTGTGTGTGTGTGTGTGTGTGTGTGTGTGTGTGTGTGTGTGTGTGTGTGTGTGTGTGTGTGTGTGTGTGTGTGTGTGTGTGTGTGTGTGTGTGTGTGTGTGTGTGTGTGTGTGTGTGTGTGTGTGTGTGTGTGTGTGTGTGTGTGTGTGTGTGTGTGTGTGTGTGTGTGTGTGTGTGTGTGTGTGTGTGTGTGTGTGTGTGTGTGTGTGTGTGTGTGTGTGTGTGTGTGTGTGTGTGTGTGTGTGTGTGTGTGTGTGTGTGTGTGTGTGTGTGTGTGTGTGTGTGTGTGTGTGTGTGTGTGTGTGTGTGTGTGTGTGTGTGTGTGTGTGTGTGTGTGTGTGTGTGTGTGTGTGTGTGTGTGTGTGTGTGTGTGTGTGTGTGTGTGTGTGTGTGTGTGTGTGTGTGTGTGTGTGTGTGTGTGTGTGTGTGTGTGTGTGTGTGTGTGTGTGTGTGTGTGTGTGTGTGTGTGTGTGTGTGTGTGTGTGTGTGTGTGTGTGTGTGTGTGTGTGTGTGTGTGTGTGTGTGTGTGTGTGTGTGTGTGTGTGTGTGTGTGTGTGTGTGTGTGTGTGTGTGTGTGTGTGTGTGTGTGTGTGTGTGTGTGTGTGTGTGTGTGTGTGTGTGTGTGTGTGTGTGTGTGTGTGTGTGTGTGTGTGTGTGTGTGTGTGTGTGTGTGTGTGTGTGTGTGTGTGTGTGTGTGTGTGTGTGTGTGTGTGTGTGTGTGTGTGTGTGTGTGTGTGTGTGTGTGTGTGTGTGTGTGTGTGTGTGTGTGTGTGTGTGTGTGTGTGTGTGTGTGTGTGTGTGTGTGTGTGTGTGTGTGTGTGTGTGTGTGTGTGTGTGTGTGTGTGTGTGTGTGTGTGTGTGTGTGTGTGTGTGTGTGTGTGTGTGTGTGTGTGTGTGTGTGTGTGTGTGTGTGTGTGTGTGTGTGTGTGTGTGTGTGTGTGTGTGTGTGTGTGTGTGTGTGTGTGTGTGTGTGTGTGTGTGTGTGTGTGTGTGTGTGTGTGTGTGTGTGTGTGTGTGTGTGTGTGTGTGTGTGTGTGTGTGTGTGTGTGTGTGTGTGTGTGTGTGTGTGTGTGTGTGTGTGTGTGTGTGTGTGTGTGTGTGTGTGTGTGTGTGTGTGTGTGTGTGTGTGTGTGTGTGTACGTGTGTATGTATGTGTGGATCCTCCACTCTAACTCAAATACTATCATTCACAAAATTTTGAAACCTATTTCGAACTTTTTCTGTAACAAAAAGAGTCCATTATATTTTAGTGAAAATCGGATAACCGGAAATGGCACTTTACTAGAAACTCAAAATAGTTTTTCTTCGAAAAATACCTTTAAATGTTATTTTTTCGAGATTAATGTTATTATAAAAATTAAAGATTATTAAATTTTTTATAGATTTGCATTAATACTTTTTTTGTATATTTTATGGATAAATTTATAAAATTATCTATAATTTAAATCCCAGAGCCTAGGCTATAAACAAACAAAACGCAGTTATTCAAATATATGTAACTGACAGATAAATGTCACTGTCAAAGAACTAATCAAATAATATTAGTAACGTTTTAAAAAGAAGAAAGTAAATAGAACAAAAGAAAAGGAATTCAATACAGTTTCCAGCATGTAAATATGTAGGTATGTATTTAGATTAATAAAAATTAAAGATACACAAAAAATTTTAAGCTAATCCTCATTTTGGATTAGTGAATTCTGTTCTATACCCGGTATTTAAAATTCAATCTTCATTTAATTAAAGCTCCGGTAACTCTGGGTTCGAATCCAACTAAGGCATGGATGTGTGTGAATGTGAACCCACTCTGTAATTGGGATTTAATCCTGTTGAGGGGTTTAAAAAAAGGTAGATACTTGGATTAAATTAGACTATATTTTAAGAAATAAACTTTCAAATTTAGAGTAAAATTCGCTAATCCAAATATAAGGAATCTTTTTTGTGACTCGCGCTGTAAATGGCGGGAGGTATTGTGTTGGCCACACCAGATTTTTTCTCTGGGAAGACGTATGTAAACTGTTATAGCAGTAAAACTTATTAGACTAAGTATTAAATAGGTAATATTATTTATTTTTTGAGTAATTTTAATTTCTTTCATACACTGATATTTTGGTTAATTATTTTTTAACATAACTCTTTGAGAGTTACCCTAGGTAAAATATGTAAGAACCCTCTTTGTACAAAAAGTTTCGAGCTTTAATTGCCTATTCTTGTAAAATTCTGATACCTACGGGCCACTGTTTTCGAGAGAATGGCCAAAACAAAAAAAAAAACTCTTATTTTTTCCCTCCCCAACGTCGAAAACTTGAATTTTTTATCGGAGTCGCCATGTAAACAACATATATTAAAATCAACCCTACCCCACCTTTTACAAGGTAAGAACTTTTACTGACTCGACTATTAGCTAATTTTTCATATATTTTCAACTGAATCAAAAACATGATATTACCTTTCTCTGTTACACGAAATGATAGTTTCCGACGTTTGTATATTTGACAAATCAATTGAGTTAAGATCAAAATTGCAACAGTCTTTAAAAAACATTTTCCCATTAAACCCGAATATGTACAAATTCAAAATCTCAATGAGCCTGTTCCACATTTTTCAAAAAGTATTTTAAATGAAAGTTTATGCAATATTTTTCTTATTAATAATTATTTTTTTAATAATTTGTAGTTATTTTCGTCAATAATTAAATACGAATATTGGCGCTAAAAATAGTCATGAAAAACAACCCCCCACTCCTGTGTCGTAGAAGCACAAACATTACGTCATTCACAGCCAATAGAAAAACAGTTTTTCCATCACCTACATTTATTTTTGTTATTTAGATAAATAAACGTAAGTGATAGTTTGTCACATGTTAATAACAAACTTCTAATTTGACATTTGACGCTGACATTTTTCATTATAAATGAGTAATAATGGCTAATACAGAATACACTCAAGCTAAGTGTCAGACAGTTTACCGAAAATCGAAAGCTGGATGATGGCTGAATTTATATCAGAAAACGACTGTTTTACTGTTGCCGAAATAAGGTGTGTTGAAGAGTTAAGGTAAACTAAAATGTAAAAACCCAACCATCAACTCTTCAACCTACTGCTTCCAGCCACAATTTTTTTTTTGCATCTTTTGGCATATTTATAAATTCAGTAGTAGGTTTGTTCCTAGCGCATTTTTGCAAGAAGGCACAATACGATACTCTAAATTACTCATTTTATATTGAATTTTGTATTATCTAACACGAACCAAACTCAAAAATTTGACAATTGTTTGACAACTTTGACAATATTAATCATAACAATACTATGGTGCTATTCTGTACCGTTCTATAAGCTATATAGGCTCTGTAAATAACCAACGTTACAGGATGTAAGCAAATTGCTATTCTGTAACCAAGTTACAGGTTACAGTACTGTAAGCGCTACAGAATTATAGAAATTTCTGTAATTCTTACAGGGCCAAAATCTTGACTGTAAAGTATTTACAGAGCATATTTAAACGTTAAAAATATATTTTAAACGTCAAATATATATATTTTATATAAAAAATTAAAACAAATATGGAAATTAAAAGCAAAAGTTAACAATTTTTATTATATCTATTATTAAATGAAAAACATAGAAGGTAATATTATACATCCTCCCAATTCTTTAGAAATTTATGTTTATAAAAATATTTTAGCATGAAAATAGAGAAGATTTTTCCAGACTTATATCATAATCCATTCAGATCAGTTTACCAGATAATGAATTACATTACTAATTAAGAAATGTTTTTAAACAAATTCATTATAAAACTTTAATTAAAGTGACTTTTTTTCTTTAATATAAAGTTGAATAATTTTAAAAAGCTATACTTAAGAATTTATCATAATTATTGATTCAAAGCAAAGTACAAGGGCAGTTTCCGCCAGTCAAGATAATTTGAAGAAAACTCTACCTACTTGTACGAGTACGAGTACAAATTAGAGTACAAATTGGTAGAGAACTGTTCACAGTTTCATAGAATAATTGAAACAGTCATTAACTAATTAATTAATATTTATAGATCACACTAGCAAGGAGAATAGACTACAAAAATTAAAACACAGAAGATAAAAAAAATATTAACAATGACAAGCATTGATTACAACAATGACAAAAATTGATTACCTGTATAAATCAAAACATAACGTATTTTGATTCAATAATTATATATTTCATTTAATCATAAACCTATATATTACATATGTGTAAATCTCATGTATTTATAGAAATTAATAATAATGAAAAAATCGCGATGGAATCTATTGTTCATTCAACTACATAAATATATTATGGAATATGTATCTTTGAACCAACATACCTACCATTTTATAGTGTATTATTTATATAACAATCGTTTCTATTTCATATTTTTTAGAATGCCTACAAAATTACTGTCAAATATACTGAAGCATATTTGACAGCTAAACAGGAATGAAGTTAGGCATTCTGTAAGAATAACTCTGTAGCGAGACTTGTTATAGAGGGAGTTACAGAATAGGTAATTTTACTACTCTGTAAGCTGTCGGCTTACAGAGCTCTGTAGCTTATAGAGTTACAGTCTTACAGAGCAAAGTTACATAATAGCACCAACACAAAGAATTGACACTATAAGGGACCAATTGGAGCCGATGAAGATGTATGTGTTGTGACGTCACATTTTGTTTCAGATCACGTGACTTTTTCAAAATATCCAAATTTCTAAAATTAATTGTAAAATATCTAATGGATATTTGGTGATATTTTCGAATTTGATGCTATTTAAATAATGATATCTTTTTAAATTTAATACTTAAAGGCATATAAAAATTCTTGCAACAGCCCTATTATAAATATTAATATGCATGTCCCGCTGTTTCACTTATTCAAAACACAAAACACAAAATTCAGAAACACCTACATCCTACATTAAAATAATAAACTAGTTCCCAGTAGTTTTCCTTTGACACATTTTTCCCCGACTATCTAACTTCCCACGCAGTTTCTGCACTCCCACGCCTAGGGTCCAGGTAACCCAGTCCACTCTGTCCGGTCCAGTGAACCCGACGCCCGGAGCGACGTCTCACGCCACGACGCTAATCCGGTTACCCGGAGAACGCCCAGAGGCCGCGCGACGCTCTTAGCATAAAGAGAACACTCGTGCCGCCAAGGCAGTGGAATAACAGAGAGATCAAGAGAGGGGGGAATTGTGGTGAGGGGTTTAGGTTATGTTGTGGGAAGTAAAATTTATTTTGAGTTTGACTTTGAAGTTTAGTTGTACTGATGATATTCAGTGCAATGTAAATTGTTTTAGATAACGTAATTCCAGGAGACACAGCCGTACACATTAAGGTGGTACTATCATGGAACCAATTTATGAAAGATTGTAATGAAATTGAAATATGTTATTTTTTTGTCTTTACACAAGTGTGCAAATTTCTAATAAGACGTACCACCTGTGAACTCAGTAGCTCAGATATTTAATGCTAAAATAGAGCGAAAATACATTGGCTTTATAGGAAATGGTAAACGACAGATGATGGTGTGTATATAAGGCTAAAAACGAACCATTTACAAGCTACTTTTATAGTAATTCTCTTCGAAAGTTAGAGATTATGTGATTTTCAATGAAACTCATTTACAAATCTTTCACATTTATTACAACAGTTAAATATTATCCTTGTATACCGGGTGGTGAATCGATTTATGCAATATAGGAAATTCAATGCTAATTTTTTCATATGGCGATATTTCGTTCCCTATTTATTTTAGAGCAATATGCTTCAAATAAAACTGGTAGATAATTGAATTCTGCATCCAAATCACTCATCACATTTTATTTTACACTTTTTGTAACGTGTAAAATTTGAATCAATATTTTTATAAAATTGCTCATTTATACCGATAGCCGTGGAATTTAAACAAAGGTACACATAAAGATATGACGTTTGAAATGTCAGAAAAGTTAGTAGTATAGCACAGATTAATAACATATTAATAATAAAAAAGAGAAATGAGTATTGATATTGCAGATAATAGGCCGATCGTGATATACAGTATTAAATTTTTTTCTTGAATGTTGTACATATTGATTTATATTAAGAAAAATTACCATAAACCAAGTAATAAACTTCATAGTAATTACTTACGCGAACTGTCAAACTACTGGAAATTATTTTGCATTTGTTTGTACCTTTGTTTAAATTCCATGGCTATCGCTACAAATGAGCAATTTTATAAAAATATTAACCCCAATATGACGCAGTGCAAAAAGTGAAAAATAAAATGTGATGAGTGATTTAGATGCAGAATTCAATTATCTACAAGTTTTATTTGAAGCATTTTGCTCTAAAATAAATAGGGAACGAAATATCGCCATATGAAAAAAATAGCATTGAATTTCCTATATTGCATGAATCAATTCATCACCCGGTATAATTAGGCCCGGTTTCATAAAAATGATGTGTTCATGGTAAAACTGGTTTCCCCGGACTTCCGTCTGTTTCCGAAATTAGAAAAAATTGTTGATTGTTGGCGATTTTCTACCGATGATGAATTGAAAGCTACCGAAAAAAATCTGATATGGCCAGAACATTACCTTTCCTCAGTTCTATGTATTTTATTATAAATTCCATACAGATAGTTTCTTAGAACTGATTCTACATTTGCAGTAAAATTATAACACAAACATACTATGTCAATCGCACTTGACTTTGGCATCCGTCTATCAGAATTTTTAAAATTATATTAGCTATTTCCAATGTTATTGCATAGCTGGCTGTTTTATGAAATTTAATTTCTTTATAATTTTTTAACTCAATATCCATTGAATATGAAGTATAAAATAGTAATCAAATCGTATAGAGAATAAAATATTTATAATAATATTAAATGTGAAAAAATGATATTTAACACCGTTTTTTCAAGAAAACTGTTAAAATCTTCAAATCAGGGTTCTTTCGGTCGACCAATTATAATCAAAATCTAATCAGCTCTTCATATGGATGTAACGAGGAGATATACGAAAGAATTATAATTTTTAGATTTGTAGTGTTGGAGTTATCGACGGAGAAAAAATCGTCACACACACACACGTACACACACACACACACACACACACACACACACACATATATATATATATATATATATATATATATATATATATATATATATATATATATATATATATATTAGATAGAAAATTTCGGTATTTCAATGTAAAGTTGCTAGGCAAATTGTTATTAGATAATTTACTTTACTTGAAGCTCTGAACAGATTTTCGTGATATATATATATATATATATATATATATATATATATATATATATATATATATATATATATATATATATATATATATATATATTATGATATATTCCAAAACTTGTCAAATTTAGTATTTAAGACTTTTATATGAAGGGGAGCAACATATTAGATTTTGGCTAAAATTTATAAACCGGAAGTGATACTTTATTTGAAGTTCTGAACATATTTTTGTGAAAAATATATTGATACAATCCATAACTTTTCCAATTTGGTATTTAAGACTTTTATATTAATGAGAACGACATATTAGATTTTTTTCTAAAATTTATAAACCGGAAGTAGTACTTTACAGAAAGCTATAAACATATTTTCTTGAAAAAATATATTAAAACATTTTCCAAAACTTATCAAATTTGGTATTTAAAACTCGATTTTGACTATATTTATATGATAAACCGGAAGTGGTACTTAATTTGGAGCTCTTAACAGATTTTCGAGGAAAAACATAATAAAAATAATCAAAAATTTTGTATTACAGACTTATCTATTTATTGGAACAACAAATTAGATTTTGTTTACGAACGATCAACCGGAAGTGATACTTTACTTAAAGCTCATTGCTATTTTAAACATTGAATTGATGGGAGGTTATGTGCTGGCTACATCCGATTTTTTCAACATGAGTTTAAGATGAAGATACATATCTAGAGAAATATTTAAAATAAATGTACTTCTAATTTGTTGGTATTTAAAAATCAAAAAAGTTTAAAAGAAAGTAGGTACAAGTAATATAGAACCAGATACTATTTTCCTACTTCCCTTGATATTATTTTATAATGATATATTTAGACAGGTTCGAGGTATATGAATATATGCATAGGTAGTAGTAGTAGTAAGTATGTAATTTAAATTCAAATTTACGTTTCTATATGCTTATAACAAAGAAAAGACGGCTTCGTATTTGTTCATACCTGAAACAAATAAACAAAATATATTAACATTTACATGGTATGTATGTATGATAGAGGTGTATTTACTTAATTTAATTTAATAATTATTGTTTGTCAGCACACAATGGGATGTACAAATACAAATATAAAATAATGCATCACAGGGCCAGCATTTACACATTCATCATAGTGACGCACTGGCTGTCAGACTCTTTTCGTTTTCATATTATATGAATCATTGTTAATAACTTCTTTTTTATTCAGGAACACATTACAGAAGAAATTAATAATCTTAATGAACAGGCACAAAATTCATCATATAGAAATATGTATTCTAATTAAAAAATGTTCCACGTTATTCTTGTTCCATTTATAGTAGCAATCAATTTGTCGAGCTAAAATCACGGAACAAAATGAAAATATTCATGAGATAATGTATGAGTTTATTTTTGTTGTTGAAACTATGATTATTTTAAAAGCAGAGAAGTTTATCACCTAGCAATTGAAAATATTATTTGACTTTGAAATATACTTTTTACGGTTGCATGCAACCACATGTGCAACGAAATTAGCTCTTGGGTATGCATATCACGCTATTTCTTTCAAAAGTTGTATTGAACATTTTCATTACTATTAAAACAGCGTAAAAAGTAGTGCTTAAAATATAACTAACTTTTAATACACAAAAATAATCTTTCTAATAGTGATGCACGCGAGGCGAGAAGAGACGAGAAATATAAAATATCGATCTCGTCTCGTTTTCGGATCTGCATTCTCGATCTCGCTGTCGTTCTCGCACATTTTTACCTCTCGCTAAGAGAGGTGTTGTATTCATTCTAAAAATCGCATATCCAGATTTTAATGAATAAGCACGTTTTAAGGTCCCTAGAATCCGATTATAACATTTTTACAATGATGTCCGTATGTGTGTGTGGATGTGTGTGTGGATGTGTGTGTGTGTGGATGTGTGTGTGGATGTGTGTGTGCGTGCGTGCGCGTGTGCGTGTGCGTGTGCGTATGCGTGTGTGTGTGTGCATATGCGTGTGTGTGTGGATGTTGGATTCACTATATCTCAAATACTATAAGACTTAAGACATTTTTAAGTACGGATTCCTCAATCTAACAATAATAGGAAGAGTCGAGTCAGTTTTGGTAACAATTGGACAACCGGAAGTAGTAGTTACAAAAAAAAAATTATCTAAATATTACTTATCGAAAATTTATGTAAATACTTATATTAAAGAACGTTAAATTCTTTATTCGATAAATATAAATTCATTATTATATCTTCTATAGATTTAGAGATAAAGAAAGGCATATAAAATAATTTGATGCAAAAAATGTCAGATCAAATTACTACAAGGCAAGAAATTCAAATGTTTGTAATTGACACATAAATGTCACTGTCAAAAATATTTGTATGCCTCGGTCAAAAATATTTGTACATTATTATGAAGATTATGAAAATAAAAAAAGTCAACAACGCAAAAGAATATACGTAAAAAAGAATATAAAAGAAATTTGCGAAAAAATGACGAATATAAAGGAAAAGAAAAGGAAAGTAGAAAAAGAAAATTTCAGGATATTGAATATAAAGAAAATGTATGTATTGTACATAATTTATATTAAAATAATTATTTTGTAGTGAGACATGAATACATGTTTTTGTATTTAAAAATATTTTTCGTTTAATGCGTACAACCAGGTAAAATATATGGCGAGAGGTTATGTGTTGGCCACATCAGATTGTTTTGGGTGTCGTCTCGTTCTCGCGCGAGAGTCTCGCGAGAGTCTCGCTGAATAAATAAGCGCTTGCGCACTACGTATTTACCTCGGTATTTACGTATCAGTTGAACTACAAACGACAAGTTCGCACCAATCGTTCCGTCTTCCGGGTATTTACAGTCGTATAACTAAAATAAAGAGACGAAACACTAAATTCTAGTCACCAAATTATTTCAATACAAACATATGTTAATACATTCTGTCATCAGTAAAACTAATTAAACATTAAAAAAATTATTCTTTGCAACTAAAAGTTTCTACACTTTATCATTAACTATATGCCACTATTTCAGTAAGATTTACTCATAAAAAAGCGCTACACTGGGAACCCGCTGGCAACCAATCACTCCGCTTCACTCCGTGTTGGCTCCTATCGACGCTTAATATAAGATTCTTTACTTTTCAGGGCCGACAAGAGCTTTATTAACCGTAGTTTTAACTGGGATGAATTAGGGGCTGAAATGTTGGAGAAAAACTAGTTCTATTAGATGCAAAACCGATTTAGTCTTTATATTGCATTTCCTTGGTCTGCGACCGATATCATTCGACTCTAGATAGACTCAAAAAAAATAGTCAATTCATATAATTTTCACCTTTATCTGTTCTATGCACGAATTACCGTTGACTCCACTCCCTGTACGGTGCATTTTTCATTCAATTTGTGAATCAAAGCTTTAAAGTTACAAATACTTTTTATTGCGAGACTCTCGCGAGAATCTCGCGAGATTTCTCGCTTCTCGCAGTTGTTATATCGATCTCGCCTCGAATTTTAAATTGCAATCTCGCTCTCGTTCTCGTCTCGCATAATGCAACGAGACGAGACGAGATGCGAGAGTACTCTCGCCTCGTCGTGCATCACTACTTTTTAAGGTAAGATTTACGTTTGAATAATAATTTACTATTTTTTTGAAAAAAAAGTATCTATATTATGATATATGAGAATTTTATCAGACAGTCCACTGAACTAAATAACAAAATACGGGGTAATTCATAGGTTTGTTCTTTTTTAATAACTCGATTATTTGTTAGTATTATGGAAAAAAATTCAAACAAAGTTTATTTTAAATTAAAATGACTATATATCTAGAGTTTATATGTTTCTACAGGGTGTTCCATTTTTACGCAATAGTAGAATACTTAGTATATATATATATATATATATATATATATATATATATATATATATATATATATTCAAATTTAAAAAGTAGATGAAATTTACTAACCAATAGTATTAAAACAGTCATGTTATTTTATAGAAAAATACAAATGTAAAATATTACATTTCTATTTAATACAGAAAGCTTTGCAGTACTATTTTTACCTCCCGCTACTCTTGGTAAAAGAGGTATGTGGATCGTGCTAAAAATCGCATATCGTAATCTTGGTAAATGACCACGTTTTAAGGTCACTAGTTTCCAATTTTACCATTTTCACGACGATGTCTGTGTATGTGTGTGGATCCTCCACTCTAACTCAAATACTATCATTCAGAAAATTTTGAAATCTTCTATTTCTATCTTATTCTAATCTGAGAAGAAGCCATTAGATTTTGGTGTAAATCAGATAACCGGAAATGGTACTTAAAACTCAAAATAGTTTTTCTTCGAAAAATACCATTAAATGTTATTTTTTCGAGATTTGTGCTATTATAAAAATTAAAGATTATTAAATTTTATACAGGTCTGCATTAATACTTTTTCTATATATTTCATCGATAAATTTATTAAGTTATCTATAATTTAAATCCCGGAGCCTACGCTTTAAACAAGCAAAACTCCTTGGTTACACAGTATCTCAAATGTACGTAACTGACAGATAAATGTCACTGTTAAAGAAATATATTTCAACTTAATAATAGTAATGTTTTAAAATTATATTTTTCTAATGCGATAACTGTAATACTACAATTCCAAAAATTATAATTCTTTCGTATTCCTCTTCGTTAGATCTATGTGAAGAGCTGATTAGGTTTTGATTATAATTGGTCAACTAAAAGTACCCTCATTTGAAGATTTTAACAGTTTTTCTAAAAAACCATGTTAAATAGCATTTTTTCACATTTAATGTTATTATATATGTTAAAGAATATTTTATTCTCTATACGATTTGAATGCATTTTATACTTCATATTAAATGGATATAGAGATAAAAAATTATAAAGAAATTAAATATCATATAGATAGGTTTTTCTGCCCCACCCTGTATTAGCCAGCTATAATATAACTCTGGAAACAGCTGCTATATTATGAAAATTCTGATTAAAAGACACTCTAACGAATCTGGGGAACCGGGTTCGATCCTGACCGACGCCAAATATTTTCAAATTTTAAATGGCACAAAATTGACCCCTATGGTGCGCTCTCCACACCAGAAATGAGTGCCCGTGAGGTGACGCCTGGTAAACGCCCGCACGGTACAAATATGTCATCACCATTACCGAATTCTGTGTATAAAGCAGATTGGCACACCCAGCAATGGGTAATATGCCGTGATGATATATTTTTTTTTAATTTTTTCTGATTAAAAGGTGTCAGTGTCAAGTGCAGTTGACAGTATGTTTGTGTTATAATGTTACTGTAATATAGGATCTTTGCTAGAAACTTTCTGCATGAAATTTTTATAAAATACATACAACTGCCTTAAAGTAATGTACAAGAAATATAATTTTTTGCAAAGAACTTTCTGTATGTCATTTATACAAAATACATAGAACTGACGGAAGGTAATGTACTGGCCACATCAGATTTTTTTGAATTAGTCTTCTGATAATATTGGTGTAATAATGTAATATTTTATTGAAATAGATGAAATATTAAATTAATTCCTTTTTTTTAAAATTTGAAATGTGTAATGTAAAACTTATGAAATGCAAAGCCTTCGGTTGGTATCTAATAAAAATGCAATATTTAAAACATTCGCCATTATATTTTTTAATAATATAACATATTAATGTTTTTATACTATTAGATAGCAAATTTCGTAAAAATGAAACACAAACACCCTGTAGAGAAACTTATACTGCAGATTTATAGACATTTTTAATTTAAAATAAACTTTGAATTTCTTTCCCTAATACTTAAAATAATCGGGTTATTAAAAAAGAACAGACCAATGAATCACCCGGTATAAATGGAGAGTGGTTTTAATAAATACATGTTTGGAAGTAATATTGCGAATGATTTCATTAAAATAAACAATCATTCATTCGTGTGAGAAAAAGACAAATAGATATAATATTTTTAACCAAGCATTTGGAAGAAACGCATTAGTAATTAATAAATGATTATTGGCCTTAGCAAACAGTGCCAGAGCATTGAAATATAAATATTTACAGAACTTACCAAAATAGATTTATATTTAACACAGAACATGGTTATTTTTTGATATTTCGACATTTGTTTATTGTAACAAATTGCGTTGGACTTTATTTGCGATTATAAACCAAAAATTAAACACAGAGATACAAAATACGATAATTGTAACAAAAAAACAGTAATCAATAATTGTAAATAATATAAAATGGGTTTTGAAACGAGAATTCTGATGTTTTAAAAATATTTTGAACATCGATTTGATGTATTTACATAGGCATCATCAGCTCTATGAAAAAACATGAATATTACAATATGTAAAATACGAGTACCTATATAGGCCCGCGTTACAAGCGCATAATAAAAGCGATTTTATCAAGCGCGCTTTTACTTTATATTTTTATGCTAGGAATTATAAAAGTGCGCTGGTATTACAGGCCATAGTGTTTAGGTCACTGAACTCAATATATACTACTGGAATGCGCCGTCAGCTTCATATTGTGCGAAGAGAGAAAGCATGATGTGGGGTTTTTCCATCTTTGTTTTATATATTCTGATTGACAGATATCATGTCAAGTGCAATTGACATACTATGTTTGTGTTATAATTTTACTGGAAATATAGAAACTTTCTGTATGGAATTTGCACAAAATACACAGAAGTGACTTAAGAAATATGGAATCTTTTGCAAAAAACTTTCTGTGTGAAATTTGTACAAAATACATAGAACCGACCAGGGATCACCTCAACTACAGATAGGTCAGTCAATGTATTTTTTGAAATACGAAATAGTGACATCTACAGATTGCTTCCATGAACTAACGCTCACTGTGATGGCTTGGTCGGCTTGGTAATCTGTGACATAGGTGATATGTCATTGTATAGGGCGCGAGCAGACACGTAACTCGAGCGACCTTGAAGTGCTTGGAATCAGCTGATTTGTGTGCGCGTGTCACTTTGACAAGAACAATGTCAATTTGACAAGACCAATGTTTTGACTTATTATGATTTTGAACTTCTAAATTGTTAATATTTTACAAATTTCAGGCAGTAAAACACATGAACTTAAAAATAGTAACATTTTAACAGCTCAAAATTAAATTAAATCAAAACATTGGTCTTATCAAAGTGACATGTTCGTGTCAAAATGACACCTGCACACATATCAGCTGATTCTAAGCACTTCAAGGCTGCTTGAGTCATGTATCTGCTCGCGTCCTACACATAAATTGAAATTTTGAATTTTGAAAAAAGAGATACTAAGAGAATTGAATGGATACATACATATATTTTAAGTAATCACAAAACAATAACTATAAATTCAATTCTAAATAAATTTAAAATTTCTTGTCCCATACACATACATTTCTAATTTAATATTTGTTTATATGTAAGATAAAAGGGTATTGGAAATGGTACAACATTTCATCATAAAATATAAAAGTAAACGTCTATCTGTTTCTTTGCACTGCACTTTATATTCAACAGCACAATGAATGTTCATCAGCTTATTGAATTTCAATTCTATATTACGTCAAAAAACAAACTCAGTTAATACACTTTAAAATTGCAGAAATCACGAAATCAAGTACTGGCATTATAACTAAAACCATAAACTGTTACAAATTGAATTACCAAATAATTAAAGATGTTAAAGCGTACGTTCAATGACATGTGTGATGACTTATATGTGACTTTACAATACAAAATATTGCAAACTATTTTGAACTCAAAGGGGACTTTCTTTAAATTTAAGCACTGTCGCGCCTCTACAGTTTGCTTCCTGGAACTACGATAGTGTTCTGGCACATTCATTTAGCTGTCTGCACGGGCTGTCTGGTGCCTGGAACCGCCGGAAGGTAATGTGCTGGCCACATCAGATCTTTTCATATATAATATCATAAGTGGTAAATTTTTACCGGAAAATTTTTCAGATTGTTACGAGAGCCAGTTGCCTAGCAATTTAT
The DNA here is from genome assembly GCA_963082715.1 of Harpalus rubripes. Lineage (NCBI taxonomy): Eukaryota > Metazoa > Arthropoda > Insecta > Coleoptera > Carabidae > Harpalus > Harpalus rubripes. The sequence goes on along the minus strand of OY720459.1, from coordinate 8,633,779 downwards.
TGAGTGACATTGACAAAAAAATCACGAGTTGTCAACCGAGTGATTTTTGATCAATGTCACGAAATAAATTGGCAACAGGCTCGAGTAAAGCAATCGGAAAATTTTTCCAGGTTAAAATTTAACCACGAATGGTATTCGGACGACTATATCCAAAATAAAAATCAGGTAATTATTTATATATTTTTTTCTTGACAAAAATCTTGTAAATATTTATTGTGTTTAGAGGTATTAGGTTTCAGTTTGCTTTTTCAACGTTTTAAATAGATTCATGTCCAAATCGACTCGTTTTTAATAAAAACTGATAACACTGACTATTTCACTCATAAATATATAAACCAATCCAAATTCAGGATTCTACCTAGTTACCAAGTTTCACTTCGGCAAAACACTGTCACAAAAAAATTTTCGCACCCTTTAAGCCAATAAGATGTCGTATTTTTACAAGTAAGTGAGTTTTGATAAGCGAAATTTTTTTGACGTTTTAGAAATATATTGTTTACATACCTGTCAAAGTCTGTATAATTTCAGTGTTAACAGTTTTTATTAAAAACGAGTCTATTCGGACAGGAATCTATTTAAAACGTTGAAAAAGCAAACTGAAACAAATACCTCTAAACACAATAAAAATTACAAGATTTTTGTCAAAAAAAAAAATATATATAAATGATTACCTGATTTTTATTTTGGAAATAGTCATCCGAATACCATTCGTGGTTAAATTTTATCCTGGAAAAATTTTCCGATTGCTTTACTCGAGCCTGTTGCCAATTTATCTCGTGACATTGATCAAAAACCACTCGTTTGCCAACTCGTAATTGCTAGGCAACCAGCTCTCGTAACAATCTGAAAAATTTTCCAGCAAAAATTTACCACTTATGATATTATATATGAAAATATACAGACTTTGACAGGTATGTAAACAATATGTTTCTAAAACGTCAAAAAATTTTCGCGTATCAAAACTCTCCTACTTGTAAAAATACGACATCTTATTGGCTTAAAGGGTGCGAAATTTTTTTTGTGACATTGTTTTGTCGAAGTGAAACTTGGTAACTAGGTAGAATCATGAATTTGGATTGGTTTAAATATTTATGAGTGAAATAATCATTGTAGTACCACTTAATTTTTGACATTTGTCATTTTCATCAAATTTATTCTTCAAAACACTTTCCACAAAATTTTGAGAGCACGATTTAAAATGTACCTATATCAAAAACTAAAGAAATCTGCTCCCTGGAATAATGTTCTTCCTGGATTAACAAATTTAACAGAGTCGCAATATAAATGAATTTATTAAGAATATAAAATGACAACTAATAATTATTTTTACATGTCAATTACAATATATGAAAAACTCATATTTTCGTATCTATAACAACATATTTTTATATGTGATTACTTGATTCTAACATCCTCACTTAATCAAATATCAAAATATTTTATGGCATTTCTTCAAGTCCCAATTTTTCCACGCAGAACAGATGCTTCGGTTTGGGTAGTGACTTCGTTAGTACATCAGCTGTCATTTCACTAGTCGGCAAATAATTCATAGAAATTTCTTTCTTCTCCGCTAGTTCTCTCACATAATGATATTTTATGGATATATGTTTCGTTCGATTATGAAACATTGGATTGTATACTAATTTATTAGCTCCTTGATTATCATTATGGATTACTATGGTTTCACAATCTTGGTAAATTTCTTTAAATAATCCTTTTACGAAGACTGCTTCTTTCGCTGCTTCACATAACGCCATATACTCAGCTTCGGTTGTACTTAATGCAACACTTTGCTGTTTCTTGGACTGCCAACTAAAAGCTGCCCCTGCAAATGTTAAAATATATCCCGTATATGAATGACGATCTTCTATATTGCTACCCCAATCTGCATCAGCGAAACCTTCTATGGGTTTCTTCGATTTCCTGAAAGTTAAACAGTATTTTATTGTTCCTTTCAGATATCTTAATACATTTTTCGCTGCCATCCAATGTACCTTACTGTGGCAATTATTAAACTGGCTTAAGTAACTGGTAGAAAATGAAATATCTGGTCTCGTGCAAACAGATAAATACATTAGGGCTCCAATCAATTCTTGATACGGAAATTTTTCACTTTGTGAACTTCCTTTTTCTAATTTTAAATTAGGTGTTAAAGGAGTACTCACCGGTTTTGAATCAGTCATTCCAAATTTCGTTAAAATTTTCTCTATATAATGACTCTGATCTAGTGAGATTTTTTCACCTTTTCTGTCTCTTATTATTTTTATACCTAAGCATTCTTTTATTTCTCCAAGATCTTTCATTTTAAAATTCTTTCCTATTTCTTCCTTTAGCTTTTGAGTTGCTTCCTTATTATTAGAAAATATGTAGAAATCATCCACGTGTAATGCAATAATCAATAATTGGTCTTTATTGTTTCTTGTATAAACACATGAATCATATTTACTTCTTTTAAAATTGATTTTTAATAAAAAATTGTGTATTTTGGTATTCCATGACCGTGCTGATTGTTTTAGGCCATATAAAGCTTTTTTTAATTTACATACCTTGTTTTCATGCCCTTTTGATATGAATCCAGGTGGCTGCTCCATATATATTTCTTCCTGCAGATTTCCATTCAGAAAAGCTGTTGTTATATCCATATGATCTATTTCTAAATCCAATTCTACGGCTAATCCGAATAATAATCTGACTGTAGAAATTCTTACAACTGGAGCAAATGTTTCGAAATAATCTTCTCCATATTTCTGCGAGAAACCTTTCGCTACCAATCTTGCTTTATACCTTTGTACTTTTCCATCAGCATCCATTTTTAGTTTGAATACCCATTTACATTTAACTACATTCTTTCCTTGAGGACGAGTTACAAGATCCCAAGTATTATTGTCAGATAAAGCTTGTAATTCTTCTTTCATTGCAATTTCCCATAAATCTTTGTCTGATCTTGATAATGCATCTCTAATATCCACAGGATCCACAAAATTTTTGGCTAAAAATGTAGATATGTTATCATTTTTCTTACTTTTTCTTTCTCTCAAATCATATCTCTTTTCTTGTACTTCATTTTCAATATTTTCTTGTTGTATTTCTTTTTCTATTATTTCATTTTCAATCTTTTCTTCAGATTCTCCTATTAAATCATTGTCATCACATTTTGTTTCCGATATTATTTTTATTTCCTGTAGATCATGATTTTCTTTAGAAACATTATTTTCAATTACATTTTGAGAACTAGAAATATTATCACCTTCTTTATTTTCAATAAAAATAACATCTCTCGCTTTAATTATTTTATGAGGATTGTTGATGTCTATTAAACGATATCCCTTGGATGTTTCGCAATATCCTACCATTATATACTGACATGATTTTTTGTCAAACTTCTTTCTTTTTTCCTTTGGAATATGCACTTGAGCTTGGCATCCAAATATTCTTAAATGCGACAAATCTATTTTCTCATTGGTCCAAATTTCTTCAGGAACTGCATTTTGTAGCGCCGCTGTAGGTGACCTATTCTTTAAATAAATAGCTGTATTTAATGCTTCTGCCCAATATCGTTTGCTAATATTTGCATCAAACAATAGGCATCTGGCTTTTTCAACTATTGTTCGAATAGTTCGTTCCGCTACACCATTCTGCTGGGGTGTATACGGAATTGTTGTTTGGTGAACTATTCCATGAATTTTCAAGAAATTTTCAAATTCTTGATTGACAAATTCGGTCCCATTATCACTTCTTAAACATTTTATTTTCTTGCCTGTTTGGTTTTCTACTAAAGACTTAAATTCTTTAAATTTATGAAATACATCGCTTTTTCTTCTTAGCATGTATCCAAAAGTTTTTCTACTAAAATCATCTACAAAAATTAAACAATATTTAGCTCCTCCCCATGACATTTCCTCCATAGGACCAGCTACGTCTGAGTGTACAAGATCTAGTACGTCTTGTGCTCTACTTGTTTTATTCTTTGTAGGAAATTTTTGTACCGCCTGTTTACCTTCAATGCATCTTACACACGGTTCATTACTTTCTTCAGCAAACTTCATTCCACTAACTATTTCTTTTAGTTTCCTCATTCCTCTTCTGTTTAAATGTCCTAATCGTCTATGCCAAAGCATATGATTAGATACCGTTGCAGTTAAAACTCTCGTTTGCTCATTATTATTTCCTTGAGCAATATATAAACCATTTTTCAAAATTCCTTTAAATTCAACTGAACCACTTGCTCTATATGTTGATTTATCATACACCTTACATTGTGATTTATCAAAAACAACAATATAACCTTTTTCAGTCATTTTGTGTACAGAGAGTAAATTCGCAGATAAATTTGGTACATACATTACATTTTTTATAGTCTTTTCGCTTTGTCCAAAATTTATTTTCACTTCTCCGATACCATTAGATAATAGTTTCTCCCCATTGGCTAAAGATATGTCATTGTCTGATTGGTTATAATTCTTCATCCAGTCTTTCTTCATTGACATATGTGATGTAGCACCAGAGTCTATTATCCAATCAGTTGTTGAAGCCATTGCCATCAAAGCAGATGAAGTACTCAACAATGTTTGATTGTTGTATTTCTTCTTGCCCATCTTGTGATATACTTGATTATTTGTATTTTTGTTTTGAGGACAATCTGACATTTTATGTCCAACTTTTCCACAAGAATAACATTTAAACTTTTTCTTGGGATTACCTTTATGAAAATTTCTTGAATTTGAATGCAAAACTGCTTCACATTCATTATGTTGACTTTGAGACTTTTTTCTTGAATCTTCTTCTATAAGTTTTGATTTGACTTCTTCTGCAGAAAGTTTCTTATTATTATAAGTTAAAGCCATCACTAAAGGTTCATATTCTGAGCTAAGACCATTTAACATTACAAACGCAATAAAGTCATCTTCAATTTTTACGTCAATATCTGCTAATTTATGAACAGTTGACATGATATCACTGACGTATTCTTCCATAGAATTAAAATCTTCACGCTTTGTACGAAATAAATGTCTTTGCAGATCAAATTTCCTATTCATATCTTTCGCTTCAAATGCTTTTTGTAGATTACTCCAAGCTTCTTTAGCTGTTTTGGCATGATACACATGTACATAACATGTTGGCTTTATACATAAACTTATTTTTGCTAATGCCCTGTTATCACTTTCTGGACTTATGGCGACATCATTATTCACACCATTTTCTACTGTTTCCCACAAACCATCTAGCATTAAACTCATCTTCATGGCAAATTTCCATGATGCATAATTTGCTTGTCCCTCCAACTTTTCTATATTAGGTAGTGACGAGGAGAAAGACTGAACAGTAGTTGTAATATTAGGTGAATTAGGCATAATGATACCAAAAATAACAAAACGATATAACAAAACGATGAACAAATACTCTACTCTACAAAAGGTTTTATAATTAATAAAATGTTAGGCAAAATTCTGGGCCCATAACCTAAAGAAATCTGCTCCCTGGAATAATGTTCTTCCTGGATTAACAAATTTAACAGAGTCGCAATATAAATGAATTTATTAAGAATATAAAATGACAACTAATAATTATTTTTACATGTCAATTACAATATATGAAAAACTCATATTTTCGTATCTATAACAACATATTTTTATATGTGATTACTTGATTCTAACAAAAACACGTAAAATTTAATAATGAATTGATTTACAATATTTAGGACATTCTAAATTTTAATTAAACACGAAAAATTTGGTTAAAGAAATTCACAAATGCATGAATTATGTTTATATAAAACAAAACAACTTATAAAATTACAAAAAACAACTACATAATAATTTGCAAGTAGCAAAATTATTATATTTTTATTCTTCTTCATCTTCTGCAACGCGTAGTAGGAAATATAGAAAATTCCAAGTTAGATAACAGTTTAGAAATCGTTCGTAAAATCGTCCAATAAACTCCTATTGAAAGATTTATGATAAAAGAATCTTAAAATAATCAATAGACACATTTCAGATTGCACCAAAATATTTCCTCCTACATATCTTCCATTTCTCCCCTATCTTCCTATACCACCCCTCTGCCCCTCCTGCACTGGATCGGTGACCAGGTGACCTGACCGTGGCCGTCGCCGCGACGCCGGCGTCGCTACCTGTTGGTTGCCCCCGCCCCGCGCAAAATATTGATCCAGGCGGTTGTGACTGCTGGATATGCCGTCGGTCTACTTGGACAAGCCAAAGGATCGGGATATTGTTACACCTTACCTGTGGCGGATGGAGATTCTATCTATGTGGAGATTATGGGTTGAAGGATACTTGAAGTGATTGAGGGTAAGAACAAGTAGGGACGAGTGGCATTGGTGATGCAATGAGATGAGGAAAGATGATGTTCATTAATGTCTAATCTCAAATTCCTCTATTTTTATGTCTCGTTAGGTGTAGACAAGGAAGGTATTGCGTATTACATTTGATCAAAAAATTCGATAGTAAGTTTTACTGTCTGTACAATATTTGTACGATGTTACTATTTTCACTTCCTTGTACATAGTAAAGGAAGTATTAGAATCGCGAAAAATATCGGTTTTCAGATTTCAACCGAAATATCCATTTAGACCATCCCTGAATCCATTTTGACTAATTTCGTCGTGACGTCTGTACGTACGTATCTCGCATAACTCAAAAACGTTAAGCCGTAGAAAGTTGAAATTTTGTATTTAGGACTATTATGACATCTAGTTGTGCACCTCCCTTTTTGGTCAATACATAACATCCAGAAGTGGTACTTTACTTAAAGCCTATAATAGATTTGAATGAAAAACTTTTAAAATATAATCCAAAACTTTGGTATATAAGACTCTTACGTCCATGGGAATAACATAGATTTTAGTTAAAATAGGCTAACCGGAAGTGACATATTTACCTGAAATTATTAACAGTTTTTCTTGAATAAAATGGTTTTATTTTGATTTTAGAAATAAATGCTTCAAATTCGTCTTAGAGAATTAAATTCTGCGTCTAGCGCAACTAATTTTATTAAATTAGCCCTTTGTATAAGCGAGATATGTAAATTTAAAAATTATATACTTTTTGGTTTTTGTAATAAAGCTTGCTATGGATTAGGACAAAAAGGTACAAAAACAAAAATTAATGTTAATATCAAATTACGTTAAAAACGTTAAATTTTACAATTGGGTCTATATTTCATGTTGGTATTGCGTACAAGGAAGTCGTGCGGTATCCACATCAGATTTTTTATTATTATAAATATTAAAGAACATTTTGTTCTCTATAGTCCAGTCGATGGGGACCAAAAAAGACCTTTGCTTTACAAAAGGTGGAGTAGAAACGATTTTAACATATGTAGTTTAGGTCGAGACGGGGATGAAAAATTCAAGTTCTTGACCTTGGGGGACTCGGCGCGAGCTGCCATATTGGATCAAAAATTCAAAAAATCAGTGTTTTTGGCTTTTTGGTTATTTTCTTAAAAATAGTAGCCCGTATCAAAATTTTACAAGAATAAAAAATTAAAACTTTTTGTACAAACATCATGTATTACACGATTTTTGTCGATGAGCGGTTTGCGAGTTACAACTTAAACTTATTAAATATCCCTCTAAAATATTAAACATCTGCACATCGGCTTGGTTCTCATTTTTTCATATAAAAATTCGACATGATTAAAGATAAACAATATTACTAATATTACTAAACTGATTTGCAGGTTTTTTTTAAAAGTTTAATTTGTTAGTAACTCACGAACCGCTCATCGTCAAAAACAGTGTAATACATAACATGATGTATTTTTGCATTTCATGCTGAATACCAAATATTCAAACCGCGTTATTGTATTATTAACCGCGTCAGAGTGGTGTATGAATTTGTAGAAAAGCATTGAAAATAGTTATTTATGCAACAAGTGTGTAAAGTAGTACGTTTTCGTTCGAGTGCGATCAGCAGAATGCGGAAATGGGGTCCGATAGGCACACATTTTTCAATTTTTTTTTCTGAAAGATTTAATAAAATGATGAATTTTAGCATTTGTTACACTTTCCAAATGTGTATAGTTTTTGAAATATAATTTTTTTAAATTAATTTTGTGTGACGTCATATCTGTAATTTTACTTCGCCTGACATTGATGTCAAGGAGGGTTATCTAGTGACAGCTGTCACTTCCAGAAAACTATAGTTGTACCTTGTCAAACGAAAAATCTGTTGTTATAAATATTTTAAATAAATATGTTTTATTTTAATAAAAATGATGAATGTTTCATACATTTTCATGTAAAATAGAACGACATATAAATATATGGATTTTGTTTTCACAAGTTATGAATAATATATTCTTTTCGCTTGGTACACTGATACAAAAATACAGTTGTGACGTCATATCGTTATAGTGCTAATCGTTTTATTAAAATTATGAATGAAAAATTTTATATTTTAAAAATAGGTTGGTGATTTAAAATTAGTCATATTTTCATAATATGACAAAATATATGCAACTTTTTTTTAGCACCGGACTCTATTGTAGCCCGAGACAAAAAGCACTATTTTACACACGTGTTGCATATAATATTTTTCCTACAACCGAAATGTTAGTGAAGTTTCTCATAATACTGAGTGTACAGGTATCTAGAATCTTCAAATACTGTTAGTGCTGTTTCTAATAATACTGTACAAAATGTAACTTAAACACTTGGAAGAATCTCAGACAGAAGTGGATTAGTCTTCTATAATTGTACAAATTGTACATTTATTATTAATATTAAAAATTAGGTTAGGTTAGAATACAGGTCAAAAAAATGTTAATGTTATTGAAAATTAGATTAGTACTCAATATGTTAAAAAATATTACATTTGTTTCATTTACAGTATATATTAATATTTCTTAATAAATTTTATTATTTACTACCTAATTATCTACATGACAGGTAAATTAACCTAATTTTAATGTTGCCTAGCAACGACTATTTACTTTTTAAATACTAATGCGTGAAAAGTGACTCTTTACAACTTTGTAACTTTTATCCAAGATGGCTGCTAGCGCCGAGCCTCTCCAAGGTCAAGAACTTGAATTTTGTCAACCCCGTCCCGACCTAAACAACATATGTTAAAACCCTTCCTACCCCACCTTTTGTAGGGTAAAAACCTCTATTGACAGGACTACTATATTCTATATACAATAAGACGTTACAATAAATCACAATTTCTTTTTAGTTTACGAAAACAAAAAACGGAAAATAAAATTCTCAATTTATAGCATATTTCAGAAACCCATGGAACAATTTAATTATTAGATCTATCAAACAAACAGCAGATAACATTACTAGTTCCATGGCAGTTTGAAACAAATTACAAATTTTATTTTGCGTTTTTTTCGTAAAATACATTAAAATACTTAATGTTATTTTCGGTTTGTTTAATTTAAATGTTTATAAAATCCCTGGCTGTATATGCGGTTATGACTTATAAGTACTTACACTAAACAAAAACCAGTAATTGTCATCAAAAAATTCACCAATTGGTATATAAGTAATATTACATGAAATATAAAAGAAAAATGATATATAATTATATGTTCCAACAAGACAGCGAAATTTTAGTCAGGGTTGCACAATTAGCTATTTTCTAATAGAACATGCAAGCAATGATTTAGAAAAAGGTCGACATTTCAGAAGACAGAACAAAGATACATGTAATATTTTGCGTAAGACATCAAGTTAATCTCAATTTTGATATAAAGAAAAACCTTTTACTTCTGTAGGTTGTCAGAACGTAAGACGATATTCATGACGCAAATGCTTATTCAACTTCAAATCCTATTATAGTCTTGTTGATTACATTAAAGCTTTAGGACTTACGAGAGGATTTTGAGTTTCGGAAATAAATACGGAAGTATCTAATTTTTACATCTTGTTGAAGTATTCACTAAATCATTATTTATATTACCAATTTAGACATTTATAGATAAATAAGTGTTTGGAGATTTGGTATTTAAAAAATATGCCTGGGATACTGAATACAAAAAACATAAATTTCACAGAAATGAAATGGTTATTATTAATGTCAATGATTATACTTTCTTTAAATAAGTTAAAAGTTGTTGGAATATTTGTTTTATTTTTATCTAATTCCAAAGTCGTATATTGAAATATCATGCTAAATGTTAAATTAGTTTCCCTACATACTATCAAAGAACTTACCTAGAGGATATCTACCCTGGAGATAATGTTTGCAAATTTAGTCTAGTGCACATAATTCGCATATCTTGCGTATAAATGCATTGTAATAACAGGTCAGGAAACACGAACATCAATGCTCAATTGTTATGTAAATTCTCAATAAGAGAAACCAAAATTAGACATTATACCATAGTCTGCTAGATTATGTCGTGCATATCCGTTTAACATAAAGTATCAATGGAGCATAGAATTCAACCAATACGGTGTGGTGTAAGCCGATTATCCAATCAAAATAACATAAATTACATGTTTAAATAATAGGATACTACTGAATTATTTAATGGAGCTGATATACATTAGATTAAAAGTATTATTAGAGTAAAATTCATGTCACATAATATTTCATGTGTAATCAGATTATTGAATTGAGCAATTGAATCGCATTTAAATTCCATATATAACATAACCTGATTTATAAATAACGGAATCATTTGTTTTTCCACACAATTATATACATGGAAATGTTATGAATTTCAATAAGGGCGAGATTTTTAAAAAAATAGTTAATAGAGCATTTTTGTATTCGGCACTTGGTGAAAATTTTTTACTTTCCGTCACCATTAGGTAAGAAAGGTATTGTCTTTGGTCAAAAAATTCGGTGGTGAGTTTATGATGAATAAGCACGTTTTAGGGTCCCTAGAATACGATTTTACTATTTTTACGATGATGTATGTATGTGTGTGTGTGTGTGTGTGTGTATGTATGTATGTATGTATGTATGTATGTATGTATGTATGTATGTATGTATGTATGTATGTATGTATGTGTGTATGTGTGTGTGTGTGTGTGTGTGTGTGTGTGTGTGTGTGTGTGTGTGTGTGTGTGTGTGTGTGTGTGTGTGTGTGTAACAAAATTTTCTAATGCGATAACTCTAATACTACAATTCCAAAAATTATAATTCGTTCGCATTCCTCTTCGTTACATCCATGTGAAGAGCTGATTAGATTTTGGTTATAATTGGTCAACCGGAAGTACCCTCATTTGAAGATTTTAACAGTTTTTCTTGAAAAAACGATGTTAAATATCATTTTTTCACATTTAATGTTATTATAAATATTAAAGAATATTTTATTCTCTATACGATTTGAATGCATTTTATACTTCATATTAAATGGATATAGAATTAAAAAATTATAAAGAAATTAAGTATCATATATTAGCCAGGCTATGCTATAACTCTGGAAACAGCTGCTATATTAAGAAAATTCTGATAGAAAGGTGTCAATGTCAAGTGTAGTTGGCAGTATGTTTATGTTATAATTTTACTGAAAATATAGGATCTTTTGCTAGAAGCTTTCTCTATGGTATTTGTATAAAATACATACAACTGCCTTAAGGTAATGTACAAGAAATAGAATATTTTGCAAGGAACTTTCTGTATGACATTTATACAAAATACATATAACTGACGGAAGGTAATGTGCTGGTCACATCAGATTTTTAATAAATAAAAAGACTTTCCTTGGTTTATTTAATTTATTAATTATTAGACAACAGTAGCCCGATGATGTCCGAAAGGACGAATCGATCGTCACGTAAAAATTAATAAAGTGGATAAAACACGTGTAAATTTCTTGTATTTTTACCTTCCGTCATATTTTTAGGTAAGGAAGATATTGTTTTTGGTCAAAAAAAAAATCGATGGTGAGTTTTAATGAATAAGCACGTTTTAGAGTCCCTAGGACGCGATTTAACTATTTTTGCGATGATGTCTGTGTGTATGTATGTATACAAGGTGTAAATGAAATAAGTGCATTAAATTTAACCAGTAATGTAGCTCGATGAGAGGAACAATATTTCTTAATAACTTTTTTTTCTAAGTCTTTTAGATTTTGAGTTAAATTTTTTTAAAGATTTGCTGCATATTTCGTTACCCGCTCATGGAGAACAAATGGCTGTTGCCGTATTCAAGTAAGATACAAACAGCTCAAAAATTGTCGGTTATCGGTTACACTTACAGTCACAGTAATTAATAAACGAATCAAGGGAAATAACATTATTATTAATTAATAGTAATAGTACAATTTTTAAAATAAATAAATTTAAATTTTGGATAACAAAATTATAAAGTTGTGTATTGAACCAGGCTTTTAATCACCTATGAATAGTGTGAATAGAGGAAGACAAGGAGGGACGAGGAAGAGCAAAAGCATAGTTGTTAGGTTATGAGATGATTATTTATCGTCGACAAATCATAATAGTTTAAATACGTTATTCAAAAAATGTAAGTACAAACTTTTGTCTATTTAAAAGAGGTACATGAGTACCAATAATTAGTCGTCCATTTATTGTTCCCGCCCAAAACATTTTTTAATGAAAATTTTTACAGCAGTTTCGTCTGTCGAGATGTGTATTGTGCATAATAAATACACCTTCCCAAGTAAATTCAGTCTCATTAATGAACATTATGAGCCATTCCCAAAATTGGAGTCTGTTATGTGCTGAAAACATAGAACTTTTTGCACAAGTTATGGATATAACTGTTGGTTTTTTAAAATTGTCATATGTGACACTCCGTATTGTGATGTGATAAAGATGTACAAGATTAACAAATGTGCGAATATTAAGAACAGAATGATTTGGTGATGATTTGGAAACGCTCCGTGTCAATGCGTTGACAACTCCATGACACTGTCTTTATGTCAACCGTGATGTCAAGTAAAATGTAGTACAGATACGAATAAAAAAATAAATAAATAAACCATTGGTAAGTAATTACAAGTTACAAGTTTATTACTAATATTAAAATTTAATTGGAACAATTAATAGGACTGTCAATTGCTAAAACAAAATTTTTCAAAGCTATTGCTACTGCATTCAATTATCACAAAAATATTTGGAACGACTCGTCAATTTACGGGGTGGTAAAAATGTTAAAAAAATACGTGATTTCGAGAAAAAGTTATTAAGAAATATTGTTGCTCTCGACGAGTTGTATTACTGGTTAAATTTAATGCACTTATTTCATTTACACCCTGTATGTGTGTATGTGTGTAACGATTTTTTCTCCGTTGATAACTCCAACACTACAATTCTAAACATTATAATTCTTTCATATTCCTCTTTGTTACATCCATATGAAGAGTTGATTAACAGATTTTCTTGAAAAAAACGCAGTTATATATCATTTTTGACATTTTACGTCATTATAAATATTAATGAATATTTTATTCTCTACATGGTCTGATTACACTTTTTCCTTCATGTTAAATAGATAATGAGCTAAAAAATTGTTAAGATACGAATGCCCGGTTTCATATACACTTGCAAATTGTTAAATTTGGACAGTGTTTCACAAAATTAACATTCTGTGTGTAACCATTTGTTAGTTAACATAAGTGTTAAATTATTTATAGGGAATTATGATTTATGTTGGTATTATTAAGGTAATATAACATCTATATATTCTTTTGGTTTCTTATGAAAACCACTCAGTGAAACGTCAAAATCGAATGTGATACGCAGTGGTACAGAAGAATACAGATGCAAGAAAGTATTAAGAAGATTATTTTAAATTGTGAATTTGTATATTACAGGTATGTATTTCAAAGATGAAATATGTAATTAGTATAGCATACACTATGTATTTAATTCAGGAATTATTTTTAAATGGTAACATTGAAGAAAATATGCTGAGTGTACGTTGTCATGTTGGACTAAGATGTTACGCAAACCGATCCTTTGGCGACCAGTTTGTAATTTTGCAAACATTTGTGGTAAAGCCACTTCGCAGTACCTTTCAGAATTAACAGTTCTGCGATCTTTAAGTGGAATAACAGCAACAGGACAACTTTGGCGGAAAAAGACAGCAATCATTTTCTTATTGACACTTCTGCCACGAATTACTTTTGTGGGCAAGTCTTCATCTTCGAATACCCAAACACTAGACTGCTGTTTAGTTTCAGGGTCGTAACTGTATACCCAAGAGTCGTCACTTGTTACAATGTATGCCACTTGCTTGGAAGCTCCTCCGTCAAATTTTTGCAACATAAATTTACACCAGTCTACTCGATCCTGTTTTTGACTGTCTGAGAGCAAATGTGGTATCCAACGGCTTGCTAGCTTTCTTATCCAAAAATGTTTATGTAAAATGGTATTCACCGTCGAAGATCCAATCTTCACTTTTCTCTGAATCCCCCTATAAGTAATATTTCGGTTGGACTGAATCAAGCTTCCCACACGATCAACATTTTCTGAACAAGCAGCATCCGCAGGTCTTTTAGATCTTGTTTCGTCTTCTAGCAGCTCTCGCCCTCGTCGAAATTCGCGGAACCAATGACTAACAGCGGATAATGAAGGGGCAGCATCGCCAAAAGCTGCTATCAAATTTTCATGGCTTTGCTGTCTTTTATAGTAATAGAAAATCATAGCTCTAAAGGCAGTTCGCGGAATGCTCATTTTAACTGAATTAAAAATGCAAAACTACTTAACTTACAAAAGTAACTACGTTTCACAAGGATATCGGAACGTTTGGCAATTGTGGGTAACGAATGTCAACTAATGCGACATTCAATTTTTGCAATTGTTTCTAGCCAATTGAGTTTCCATGGCCTGCTACTAACTATTAGCAGAGCATCCCTCGTATTTGCCATGTCTTCATGAATTTATTTCGGTGGTAAGACCATTTCGTGCAGGTATACCCAATATTCTATTTTTTCCATTTTTACCATTCGTCACCTTTAGGTAAGGAAGGTATTGTCTTTGGTCAAAAAATTCGATGATGAGTTTTTAATAAGTAAGCACGTTTTAGGGTACCTAGAATACGATTTTATTATTTTTACGATGATGTCTGTATATATGTAAGTATGTAAGTATGTATGTATGTGTGTGTGTGTGTGACGATTTTTTCGGATCGCATAACTCCAATACCACCTTTCCAAAAATTATAATTTTTGCGCATTCCTTTCGTTTAGATCCATATGAAGAGGTGATTAGATTTTGGTTATAATTGGTTGACCGGAAGTACCCTAATTTGAAGATTTTAACAGTTTTTCTTGAAAAAATGCTGTTAAATATCATTTTTTCACATTTAATGTTATTATAAATATTTAAGAATATTTATTTTATTCTCTATACGATTTGATTACATTTTATACTTCATTCAATGGATATAGTTAAAAAATTATAAAGAAATTAAATTTCACAAAGCAGCCAGCTGTGATATAAAGATGGAAATATCTACTACATTAAGAAAATTCTGATCGACAAATATCAGTGTCAAAGTGCAATTTACATAATATGTATGAGTTATAATTTTACTGGAAATATATAAAATCTTACAAGAAACTTTCCGTATTGAATTTGTACAAATTACATAGAACTGACTGAAGGTAATGTACTGGAAATATAGAATCATTTGCAAAAAAACTTTCTGTGAGGAATTTGTGCAAAATACATAGAACTGACGGAAGGTAATGTGCTGGCCACATCAGATTTTAAAAATATTAATTCAAAAATTCCAATGAAGTCGTACATTAAGGTAGCTTAGTACAACTTCGCAGAGACACGAATAGCAGTTCACATAACCTCATCTTACCCTCTTGTTACGCCGTGAAATATTCAATCCACATTTGTAAGTGCTTAAATTCAGGAAAGCAAATACCTCTAAACCCTTCAAAAACTAACCGAACCGATTATCACTTAATCATCCCAAATCCAATTACACAGCTTTACATCGTATTGACTCACTTCCCTATTCCTATTTGTAGAGAAAATTTTAACGACTAGTATTTCCGTTCACTACCCTAATTCCAGCTTGTTTGCAACCCTCTGCGTGTTATCAGGGCCGTAACTAGCTATTCTTGCGCCTGGGGCGGAATATAAAATTACGCCCCTTCTCCTTTAATTTTAGCAAATTATTATTTAAAAAATAGAACTACATAAAAAAAATATTTCGGCTCCAAAATTATCCTCTTGTAACATGGGACGCTTGCCGTCGCCGCCACTTTAAGCGAGTGTCTATTTATAGCGGTGACGTAATCGCGCTAGTAGCCGGCCGATGTAAACAGACTGGTCGCGACGTGTTTAATTACTTCCGGTCGCCTGAACCTTTTGTGTTCATTGTTATTACGTGTTCGAATATTCTAGACTGTTCTAGAAAATAATGGCAGCTGTATGTATATAAGGGACGTAGCTATGCTCGAGACACAGTTAGTTCCGTGCAGTCCCTGATCACACAACATTAGTTGTGTGATCGGGGGTTGACTTACATAGTGCAGTTCCATTTGTGAAGACGGACAGACACTTACATTGGTGCTGTGAGTTAGTTAGTTAGTTAGTTAGTTAGTTACATGGAGATGTTCATATAAAGTATTAGTGAGAAGCACAGCAGTATCGTAGTGAGCGTGTAGTTGGTGTCGAGTAGGTACTCGGGAAGTTACTGGTATATTGGGATAGCTGTGGATGTAAATACTTGGTAGTGTTGAAGAGTATTAGGAAGCTAGGTATAAGGGGACAGTGACGGCAAGTGGAAGTGAATACTCGGCAGTGGTGTTGAAGAATTGTGGCATACAGATAGTTGGTGATACTGAGGCTGTGGAAGGAGAAAGTTAGTTATATAAATAGACAGACAGTGAGGTGAAAGGTGTGACTTCTGTCCGAGCAGTTGAATATGCAGACGCTGTTGAGTCAGTTGAGTATATAGAAGCTGTGGAGGTCGGTAGGCGGACAGTTGAACATGTTATAAATATATAGTGATATAAATATGGTGATAAAAATATCACGTAAACAGTCTACAAGAGTCTGCAACAGACCGGCAGTCTAAGGTTGGAACACGTAGTGAAATAAATAATTTGTAATATCGTGGAAATAAATAGTAGCGTTAATTGGTTAAATAAATAGTGTTAGTGTTACATAGTTAATTATAGTTTTAATCTTAATTAGTTTTTAATAATTGTTTAATATTAGTAATAGTAACTTTCTTTATAGTTTAATAAACACTTAATTTTAATTAGTAATAATTGTCTTATATTTACACTTCACCCAGATAAATCAAAAACGTTACACTCTTTTGACCAGCATAACGATTTTGTATGTTCAAGAATTAGTTCCATATTCTCTCGTCTTAGTTCCATATTCTCTCGTCTCGGCGAATGGACCATATAGTTTTAGTATTAATTCACAGTATTTAATGTATATTTCAATTACAATAATTATAAAAAATCAAAATAAAGACAACATTATGTCTGACGCATATCAATTGGACCATAACTGGAACGCAGAATTAGAATTAAATGTTTATATCTTGATCAACACAAAGATGCGTTTTTTTCAAATATATTATTGATTTTGCATTAAGAAACCAATTAAAACTTATTGTTAACATATCAATGCAGTACGATTGTTAAAAAAGTAGGTTCGCGGAAAGTTTTTATCCTTTAATGTACGAAAAACTATTATTATTGCGCATAAACTGTTCTTTCTGGGCAAAAAATTGTAAAAAACTTAAGAATTCGTCAGGAACGACGAGAAACTTAATTTTGCAGTTTAAAAATACCGGAAATATTGAGACAAGGGATGATGACCGTGCTCTACGGACTACGGGCACTTATTACAGAAGATCGCTGAGTGTCTATCCCAGATTTGCCTCAAATGGGCAAATGTGATTGGCAGATCGATCTTTAAAGACACTTGTCTGAGAAGTATGAAAAGACTGAGATATGGGTACTACAAGGTAAAATAAATCATCATAATACAATCCAAACTTGAATATTTTTCATCCAGCCGGTCGAAATGTGCCCCCACCACTTTGTCCGTTCTAAAGAAATTCAAATATTTCCACGCCGTCGAATCCCACCCGGTCGAAATGTTACACGATACAAATCCCTCGCCCCCGCAGCGCTCTCTTTATCGATCGTATTGTATTTTAACAATCTCTGCTTCGTCGTAGTTCCGAGTCAAAGATAATATATGAAAAAGAAATTTTAAAAAATATGTTATTATACAACGAACTATTTAATGAATGAAGCAGGAAAATAATTTACCTATCCATCTTAAGTAAACATGATAATTTACTAGTTATTATAAAATAATTAAATTTATTTTCAAGTAGACAAGTATGTGTAGATACATCAAGTTACCGTTATTGTCAAAATGTGCCGAGTGGAAGAAAATATATTTGGAAATAAAAGCAATATAAGATTTATAATAACCACAGTAATACATAATTTTACAACTGAAATAAAGAATGAACTGCTTATTCACATAATATGACAGCTAATCTAAAATGGCGGACCAGAAATATCAATAATTTTACTTAAAATTTATAGGTAAATTCTTTTCCTGCTTCATTCATTAAATAGTTTATTGTATAATAATATATGTTTGAATTTTTTTTTAATATATTATCTTTGATGCGGAACTATCACGAAGCATAGATTGTTAGAATGCAATACGATCGATAATGACAGCGGTACGAGAGCGAGGGATTTGTATCGTGTAACATTTCGATCGGGTGGGATTCGACGGCGTGGAAATATTTGAATTTCTATAGAACGGATAAAGTGGTGATGGTACATTTCGACCGCGTGGAATTTCGATCGCGTGGAATTTCGACCGCGTGGGATTTCGACTGCGTGGAATTCGACCGCGCGGGATGCTTCGAATACATTTACTGACTGGACTGCCACGCGCTGGGGGTGCCTTGCGCGCGAACTTTAAAAGTCACAGTGCACAGAAATACAGTATTAATTCGCAAAGTGTGCAATAAGAAATCCAAAAGTGTACTTGGCTTATATTTAAGAATTTTTCTGAGAATTATCAAATGCAGAACTTATTTCTGCGCCCTATAAACAGTTGCGCCCGGGGCAAGAGCCCCGCTCGCCCCACCCTAGTTACGGCCCTGCGTGTTATGCAGCGCGGTTAGCTAAACGGAGACACGAGCCCTGATGTAGAACAAGGGTTTAGTTTTTTGCCAGCGAGCTGATGACTGGGCTATTATGGGAGTAATTTGTTCGCTGACAAGATTTTGTTAATAGTGGTATAATGAAATATTCGTTAGGGCTCATTGCTCAGAGCGGTTGTTGCTTCTACAGCGGTGGTTTTTGTAAGTGATGGCCCGAATAGTCGATTAGTTGTAGTGTATAATGGATAATTAATGAGAAACAGAGTTGTGTTCCATGTTTTTAGATGTGTTTGTTATATTCATGTTATTAATAGAGATGTTTGTACTTTGTATTCAAAATAGTTCATTATTGTGAAGATAAATTAATTAATTTACTGAATTATAAACATTTTCTTTGTGCTGTTGAAATATCAGACTAACATTGAACATAAATAATTATTCAGTACATATTACGTCTACTTGGAATATATAGAATGTTTCACAACTTTAGGATAAAAACTAAATGGCCGATATTATATAATGTGAATTTTCTGTGTTCATTCAATATTATGGTTACGTTTCTCAGTTCATTAAACTTTAAATAAAAATTTTCTCTGCTTAATAATTCTCCATTATTAGATTTTGAGGTAATTTGTAGGTGTACCTACTAAGATATCAAAAAATTCAAAGTTTACAAATACTTTATTGTCCAACAATACAGGAGGTCCAGGATAACTTTTCCAACATGGGGATTTGGAGAACTATAAGAGATACGAAGTCGGTTGAATTAAACAAAACTTGCCCAATTAAGAGATCATTTTAATGGTGTTTTGTTATTTGAGAAAAAATACGTAGGGCACTAGATACTAGATCACCTTTAGGTAAGGAACGTATTGCCTTTGGTCAAAAAATTCGGTGGTGAGTTTTTGATGAATAAGCAAGTTTTAGAGTCCCTAGAATACGATTTTACTAATTTTACGATAATTTCTCTCTCTCTCTCTCTCTCTCTCTCTCTCTCTCTCTCTCTCTCTCTCTGTGTGTGTGTGTGTGTGTGTGTGTGTGTGTGTGTGTGTGTGTGTGTGTGTGTGTGTGTGTGTGTGTGTGTGTGTGTGAGTGTGTGTGTGTGTGTGAGAGAGAGTGTGTGTGTTTGTGTGTGTGTGTGTGTGTGTGTGTGTGTGTGTGTGTGTGTGTGTGTGTGTGTGTGTGTGTGTGCGTGCGTGCGTGCGTGCGCGCGCGTGTGTGTGAGCGTGCGCGTGTGTGTGCCTGTGTGTGACAAAATTTTCGCCTGCGATAACTCTAATACTACAATTCCAAAAATTATAATTCTTTCGTATTCCTCTTCGTTGCATCCATATGAAGAGCTGATTAGATTTTGGTTATAACTGGTCATCCCGGAAGTACCCTCATTTGAAGATTTTAACAGTTTTTCTTGGAAAACGATGTTGAATAACATTTTTTCACATTTAATGTTATAAATATTACAGAATATTTTATATACAAAATACATAGAACTGACGGAAGGTAATGTACTGGCCACATCAGATTTTTTATTTTTGTAAATATCTTCCAAATTTGAAATAATACTGGATTTTTTTTATTATTAAAATTAATTTTGAGGTTAAGGGGCAATTATAATAGTTTTAGAAACATTCTATGGGATAAATTGAATATGCAAACACAATGATTTACTCAAATTTGCTTACAATATTAACATTACTATGCTTTTTCTACAAGACAATATTTTCTTCAAAAGGAACGATCCCACGATCCGTATTGATATATTTTTCTGAACGTATATCAGACCTAAATAAAATAAGAGAACCAATGAATTACCTTTTTCTTCCAACTCTTATGAAACAACTAATTCTCATTTTCATCTCCCATTTGTTAGCTCCACAGGTGCAATTCTCATTTCTCGTCGCAATCCGGGAATAATTAATTGAAAGTTGTGATTTCATTTGTGTAACATAAATCAATGTTCGGGCAAACTTAATATCTGTTCTGGCATAGGCGTTGGTGGTGTATTTCTTTACGCCGTGTCGTAATTCAACGGCATTCGTGTTCATAAATCCATTACTGGATTCGTGCGCAAACTTTGACAATAAACCCCAGAATTAATCACACGCAACTGCTGCGCACGCGCATGCGTCCGACAAAGCACCCCGACACACGGAGGATTACAATGGAATAAAACGTCTATTTCACACTAGCGAGACAGCAGATATAGCTTAATTCTTGCCCGTCCCAGGAATTTTTATGTGCTTGTGTAAAGGTTAGTGGATTCATTTTTCTAAATATCCTACATTTTAAATATGCGAGAGAGTACCATTAGACGCTGTAACAAGAGCAGGGCAGGGACGTAACTACGGGGGGGCCTGGGTGGGCTTCGGCCCACCTCATTGATGTGTTGGGCCACCTGCTGGCCCACCCAAAAAATTTAAAGATATTTTGTTTATTTTATAAAAGAGATAATAATTTTAGAACGTACGTGTAATACAATTTGTGTGGATGTAACATATTGCAGAATAAACATTTTAGATTGTATGTGAGCCTACTGCCAAAAATAAGAAGGGTAATATATCTGTCCGAGGAAAAAAATTGAAGTAACTATTTTTCAAGAAATCGCCTCAATGGACCTTTTCAATTTAACGGCTATCTCTTTCTATCGCTGCAAATAGTAAGAAAATGGCGCGAACAACTGCCAGTTGGTCTGTCAAACGAAATGACAAAAATATTGAAGCCATTAAAATACCTGTATTCTCCGTGAAAATTTGCATCGTTAGACATTTTAACTTCAATAAAAGCTTTTGTAACTTATATCGATAATATTTTTTAAAGTTATCTGAGATATTTTCACATTTTACGTCCAGTTTTTTTAGAAACAAACGCCATAAATCTTAGTTGTTCTTACTATGCGCGGATCCCCATTGTATAAGAAAAGTATCTGGACTAAAAATAGATATACCAACTATTTCTGATGATTTCACAAAACCGAAATTACTTTACAAAAATTAAAATATGTTTAATTAGCGTTTACGACAAATTTTATATGGAATACAGTAAATTGATAATTCCTTATTACATTATTTATTAATATTTGTTTATTTTGTTTTACCGTTTCTATGCTGCTATCTATATTATGGTGATATGTAATTTATTTTTATTGTAAAACTGTATGGCCCCCTCAGATTTTTCATTGGCCCACATTTGGCCCACCCAGAAAATAATCCTAGTTACGTCCCTGGAGCAGGGTGACAGCATGTAGGAAACATTTGACCAAGGTGGTCATTGGAAATCTGTAAGTGTTTTTAGGGAAGCCATAAGTCCAAATGGACAATATTTAGTACGTGAAAAAGCCGATGCTTGCAGATTCCAATGCGTTATAATCCGTTACTCAATAAGTTCGTAGGATAACAATAGATACTGTCATTATTACATTCCATATGATTTTCAGGAAGTGCCAACCTTCAAACGATACGTGTCCAATTTTATGACAATATGACGTTTAGTCATTGGCATTGATTTTTTTTTGAAAAGGAAACGATAGAACAACGTGCCCTGATCTGCCAGGCCCGGATTATCATTTCTTTACGCCCTAGGCCAAAATTCATTATTGCACCCCCCTCCCTCTCTCAATAAATACCGAGTTTTATTAATGCTTGATTTAATTAAATTGTTTTTCTATATCGGTGTCTTTGTGATTCTATAAACGCATTGAAATCTTGTTATGAAGATCTATAAACGTACTGTTTTTGCAGCTTTTCTAGAGGTGGTATGACTGACTGCTTTTAAAACTGATGCATAAATGACATATCAACATCAAATTACTGTCAGTCAACAAAGAATTTTCATCTGTGAAGTTCAATTTGTTAGCAGGAAGTGCTACCAACGTAACTAATTTTACAAGTGCATTTATTAAAAATCTACAGAATTATAAAATTACCCGAATAGAAAAAGTAGTATATAAATTTGTTTAATAAGGACTGTGGTCGTACTCGTCTTTTGTAAAAATCACCGCAAAGCGGCTCGTTTTCCAAAGTTGTTTTTTAATATAGCTACTATTAGAAGGCATCAAAGATACATTTAGCATATTTTTATAAGTAGCTAAAGATTACAACTTTTATTTTGCATCTCTATCTCTCGAATAAAACGCATGTAAACAATAATTTTGGACTTATTAGATGCAATTTTTAATTATGAAAAGTTTTCGTATTTATACTTGTATTCTACAATTCATAGGACAGAAATTACAGCACTGAAAATTTGACCATTGTATTTGTTACTATTAATAAATAGTAGACACCCGGTATATAAATATTAGAATTATTTAAAATCTTCGACAAATGTCATAGCTCAACAGGATTTATCAATCACTTTACTATACTGATTTCGTACAGTTACAGCAAATGTGACTGTTTACGTCGTCTGGTAACTGCCGGCACTTTTCTCTTTCCGTTTTCCCATTTTTCCAACTACTACTTGTGCGCCCCCTCCCTGCCTGCGCCCTAGGCCATGGCCTAGGTTGGCCTTATGGGTAATCCGGGCCTGGTACCTGCACAAATAAACTTTAAAAGCGAAATAAATTCATGAAGACGTAGAAAATACTTTGGGAACATCATGTCATTTCTACACAATGGGCAGTTAAATTTTCACTTTGGAAGGGAAGTATTGAAGATCCTCGCAGTGGAAGACCTGCAATGGGGCCCATCCAAGTCATTGACTTTTTAGAAATTAACTGTCGCATATAAATTTTGAATATAAATAAGTGAAAACAAAATAAAAATTGCTATAAGTTTTGTATTTTTAAACCAATAATAACGTAATTAGAGTTTTTAGCGTAAAATGATCGCCATGTTGTGACGTCAGTGTCATTACAGTCGTACAGTTACACTGTGAAAATGTCACTATACAGTGGACCATGCATATTTTGCTCAAAAATTCGCGATTGGCTTTGCACATACTCTAACATACACATATTTAATATATCCGAGTAATTTTTTATTAAGATCAAAAGAAAATTTACTTATTAAATAAATTTACATTATAATTTAAGTATTAATTATTGTAATCTCAATACTTGTCATTGTTGTAATCATCAGAAAATAGGAATGTAAATGTTGGATTACTTTTTATTATGAACTATGCTTTGATTATTGAAATCAATACTGTCATTGCTGGATTCAATTACATATAGAAAATAGTTTAAATACTATTTTAATTATAATAACGGTACTTTGGTGAGTATAATAATCTTTAATATTATATTAAAGAAAATCTTAGTCATATTAATTAAAGCGAATGATTAACCTGATTATGAAAACGAGCAAAAATTATTAATTTTACTTACCTGATTTTTATTTATGTATAATATGTACTATCGAAGTTTTACATAAATTATCATTTAACACTACTCCTATACCAATAATTCATATCAGTGAATCAAACAAATATATATTTTGAAATGATATAATAACTATCTACTTATCACTATTAGCTTTTAGATTTTTAGATTTTTGATCACAGTTTGTAATGGATACGTATTTTTATTCTTGCAACATTTATTGTATGTTATATTACTATTATTAATGGTAACGTATGTCGGTTCTTTCTACTTATGACGGAGTGACGCTAACGTCACATCTTTCGCGCCAAAACTTTAATAATTATTTTACGCGTTATTAAGCATAATTTCAAGAAAACAAAAAATACTAGTGATGCCGTCTAGATCTAGACTTTCTAGACTCTTGTCTTGTCTTGTCTAGATTATCAAGACTAGACTGGCAAGAGTCTTGTCTTGAAATTTGAAGACAAGACAAGACTTTCCTATTCTAGATCAAGACTCTTGACAAAATTCTAGACAATTTTCAAGACTCTAGATTAACTATTAGTAGTAGGTAATATGAATTTTTTACTTCGATTCATAACAGTAGCGTAACTACATAGAATTGCGCGCCCCCGCGGGACATAGGATTGCGCCCATCATACGTCCTTTGTGCAAGGTATACAGAAAAAAATGCGCCGCAGGCGAATTTTTTTTTCTCATTCAAGGCGAGTTTGGGGCTTATAGTTTTTGTCATCACTGGAACTACACGCAAAGGGATCTTCAATTTCGTCTTCTTCACTTGTTGGAGTTTGAGTTTGTTGAAAATGGTATCTCTTGGCGGAATGACGAGGAACACTTCTTCGCTTCATGGTGTTTTACTGCACTTAACAATTTTACCAAGAAACATGTACTAACCTGTCAACAATCGACTCAACGCTGCGTAGAGATATAAGAATAGACTAGATACGTAAGCGAGCTGAAACTGTGATGGTGAAATAGAAAGAGAACGCTGCCGAAGAGTTATCTCTGTCCTTGTCTAATGCGCAAGCGCAGGTTAATCTAGAGTCTTGAAACAATCTAGAGTCTTGAAATCTAGACAAGACTTTAACTAGACTTTTTAATCTAGACTTAGACTTGTCTAGAAATTTTAAGACAAGACAAGACTTTGAAAGTCTTGTCTTGTCTTGTCTAGACGGCAACACTAAAAAATACGGAATTTGTATTTTTAAATTCTTCGAAACATAAAAAACTCAAAAAAAGTTGGACCAGCCCATTGTTACAAAAGAAGAAAGCATCAATTTGATTCATGATATGGTCTACGCAGATCAGCGAAAGTTTTAAAAATAGCAGAGGTTGTGGGAATATCCTATTAACTGGTGCAATCAGTGCCGAATCAAGCCAGCGCGGGGCCCGTAGCAAATGTGAACAGGGGGCCCTTGAATTGCATTACGTATTATAATTTAGGAAGTAAATAAAACAAAACATTTACAAAAAGGATTTTCGTGATTTAATGTGGGCAAATTTAGAAATTACACTCAACAAATCAATATTTTTAAGTAGATCATTTTCTATATTCATAATAGTGAGGTCATTCAAACGGTCTTGTCCCATCGTGTTCCTTAACACATTTTTAATTCTCTTTAATGTTGAGAAAGAACGTTCTCCGCTGCAGTTTGTGATCATCAAACTCAAATAAATGCGTAACACTATTTCTACATTTGGAAAATACGATTCCAATGAATTTTTTGTTAGAAGTTTATAAAATTTAATTTCCAAAGCCTCGTGTTTTTTGCTGTCAATACCAGCAGCCACATCTGACATCTGTTTTGAGCAGCTCAGCGAAATGCACCAGTTCGTTGCCCAAACCATCTTCCACGTCATTCGGGTAAGAGCTGACTTCTTTCCAAAATCTCTTCCGCCGTTAAAGACTTTAATTGCCGAAGTATTCCGAATACACTGGTCACTTGATGATAAGCTTCCATGCGTTTAGCTAATGCAACCAGCACATTATCGACTATGACAATAAACACTTGAATTTCAAATCGTTGTGCAGTTGTTTGATTTTCTACAACTTCATCGAGTGAATTAGGGCCGCTGAATTGGTCGTACTTTGTATTTCGCTTGCATTTTCTCATAGTCGATTGCTGATATTCTTCACAGCCGATCAAGGCTTTGGCTTTTGCCGGTATATGCGAAAATGTGGATCGCATTGCTTGGATGTAGGCATTTAATGATTTATACAGAGCCTATCTCGTATTAAGGTCTTCCTCTGATGACTGTAACGAAGCGTTAGTCACTTTAAGAATAGCTACTAGGCGTGTGGCTTAGTGGGTGGCTTATAATTTTTTGATTTGTAGTTTTTTTACTTAAAAATATCTATATATATATATATATATATATATATATATATATATATATATATATATATATATATATATATATTCGTAACTTCAACCATGAATGAATCAGCACAATAACAAAATAACTATCAATATACGGGTGTTCCGCGACTCGACCGACAAACTTATACCATATATTACGATCAAAAACTGTTATATGACCTATAGGTGAATTCTTCTTTGTTTCGGAGATACGGAAGGAATTTAAAAAAATGATAAAAGAAAATTTATTCATCAGTGGATAGCTAATTAACATATTCGGCGATGGCGAGTGGCACAACGAGGTCTAACAATACATATCCACGAATTTGGTCTGCATGATTTTTACATCTGCATCTTCCTTGTCTTCACTGATACAAAGGCATTAATAACGTGCTCGAAATCAGTCTTTTCCGTTTCTTTCCTTTCAACGCTTAGCAAAGCAAGATCACTTAATCGATCTTGATCCATGGAGGCTCTCAGATAATTTAAGATCAGTTTTAATTTGCTGAAAGATCTTTCACAGCTAGCGATGGAAACTGCAATGGTCAACATCCCAGTTTTAGCATAGACTAAGTCCAATTTCCAGAGCTTCAGTCTCCAAAGTTTCTCTTTCATTGCGAAAATAATTATGAAAGTTCATATTTATATCTTGCAGTCTTTCCTGAACTCTATCAACAGGAATGAGTAGGTACTCTCGTTCAAAAGTCAGAAAATCGAGTGTCTACATACGGTTGTACAATTGCCTGGCATCACTTCTTGTTTAACTCGTTTCATTTGCATCATACATTATAGTCTCGAGAACTTGGAGTATGCCGTCAAGGTAGTTGTTTATGGGCTTCACAACTTCCACTTTTGCACTCCATCATGTTTTAGACTCAGATTTAATAACTATGGGCACAGCGTTTTTATGTATTTCCCAGCGTTGAGCAGACGATGAAAAAACAGATAGAGAGCTTCAACAGTTCCGAAAAATGCGAATATGCACAGTAATCAACAGTTTTTACACTTCAAATTCTAGCATCCAAGTTATATACAGATACCAAGGGCTCCAAGCGACGCCACCTTGGTTCTGGCGCCTAGGGCACCTGCCCTGTATGCCCCACCCTAGGTACGCCACTGCGCGGAGGCCCCCAAGGCGCGGGGCCCATAGCATTTGCTGCTACATGGCTAATCCGGCACTGGGTGCAATACATTCTAACTAATAATGGCAAAATTTCTGCGACGGTTGATCAGAAACTTCCAATATGCGTCTCTGTCATAAAGCTGACCCTGATATGTTTATTTTTAACTTTAAAAACAAACAATTAGAAGTATACTTTTAGTAGTGTATATACATAAAATATTGAATAAATATATTACAAACTACACTATATATAATTAAATATACCCGATATTTGTGAGAATTCCAGACATTCAAAATCGTATATGCATGTTGCATGGCTCCTACATGATTACATATTATTGTAACGCTGTTGAACAATACGTAAACTAGAACAACGCCTGAAGATTAGTACATATGAATTATTATCCAAGTATTGTCAGTAAGAGTAGGTATACACTCGTATGTTCATTATTGGATCTACATTATTATTCTATCCCTGTACAGAATTTGATTATGGCTACAATCTATACTGTAGTTTATAATTAGTTCAGACAACTTCGCACTAAATATAATATCGTTATATTCAGAACATGGAGAAAAGGTATGAGATATTGTTTATGGGGAATATTAATAAGATGTACATTTTTTTTAGATCATGTTCAAATATCACAGATATAAATTTAGCAAATTTCTAATTCTTCTCCAAATCCCTGATATTCGTAGTCGGATATGGGATTTTCTTTCCTCAAGGTTAATTTTTAATCAATTCTTTTCCACTTACTTTTACCGTCCGTCACCCTTTGTCTTTAATCAATAAGCACACGTTTTAGGGTCCCTAGAATACGATTTTACTATTTTTACGATGTCTGTCTGTGTGTGTGTGTGTGTGTGTGTGTGTGTGTGTGTGTGTGTGTGTGTGTACGTGCGTGCGTGCGTGCGTGCGTGAGTGAGTGCGTGCGTGCGTTCGTGCGTGCGTGCGTGTGTGTGTGTGAGTGTGTGTATGTGTGTGTGCGTGTGTGTGTGTATATATATATGTGTGTGTGTGCGTGTCTGTGTGTATGGAACAAAACTTTTGTCTACGATAACTCTAATACTACAATTTCAAAAATTATAATTTTTACGTATTATTCTTCGCTACACCCATATGAAGAGCTGATTAGATTTTGGTTACAATTGGTCAACCGGAAGTACCCTAACTTAAAAAATTTAACAGTTTTTCTTGGAAATACTATGTTAAATATCACTTTTTCACATTTAATGTTATTATAAATATTAAAGAATATTTTATTCTCTATACGATTTGACTGCATTTTTACATATTAAATAAATATAAAGTTAAAAAATCTGATGTGGCCAGCACATTACCTTCCGTCAGTTTTATGTACTTTGTACAAATTCCACACAGAAAATTTCTTGGAAAAGATTCAATATTTCCAGTACATTACCTTAAGTCAGTTCTATGTATTTTGTACAAATTCCATACAGAAAGTTTCTATATTTCCAGTAAAATTATAACACAAACATACTATGTCAAATGCAATTGACACTGACATCTGTCAATCAGAATTTTCTTAATATAGTAGATGTTTCCATGTTTATAGCAAAGCTGGCTGTTTTAAGAAATTTAATTTAAGTGCAATTGACATAGTGTGTTTGTCTTATAATTTTACTGGAAATATAAGATCTTTTACTAGAAACTTTCTGTACGGAATTTGTATAAAATACATACAACTGCCGGAAGGTAATGTACAAGAAATAAAACCTTTTGCAAGGAACTTTCTGTATAAAATTTGTACAAAATACATAGAACTAACGAAAGGTAATGTGCTTGCCACATCAGATTTTTTCTTTTGTCATCTTTTTCAGTTCTTCCAGTTTTGTACATGTTTTGTTTTAGAGTTCTGCTTTCTGCTATTCTTCCAGCCCCTGTTTTTCTCGATCTTCCTCTGCCCCTTCTTTTGTCCATACTTTCAACTTCTACTACTTTTCTTACTAGGTAGTTTTGATTTATCTTGATTATGTGTCCGTACCTTAGCCCAGTTGCTTCTTTTCTATCCTGATTATTTACTACATTTAGTTCTTGATTTGTCATATTTACTACATTTAGTTCTTGATTTGTCATATTTCCTATGTTTTTATTTTCTTTGCTTGTTGCATTTTGTTTTACCTGTGCTCTTCCTCAGGTATTTCATTTTTGTTATATTTGTTTTCCTTTATGTTTCTTCTGCATATTCCAGGATTTGCTAGGATACATTACTGTTGATGCGGTTATTGTATTGTATAGTGTAACTTTATATTTATTTTCTTATCTATTTCTTTTTTGGGCATTGTCGTAGATTTTGTAGTCTAGTAAACAAATGTTATTTGCTTTCTTTAGTTTGCTGATTATTTTTAAATCGATTTTCCATCTTGTGTTAGTTTTTCATTTTAATTATATATAATAATATAACTTTTTTGACCACAGTCAACGGCGGGGTTCAGCCAAAGGGTGCTCTTCCACCCAACCAGTACATTAAATTACAAAAAAAAAAAAACAAAATAGGAAAAAGTCAACATGAATACATAGCATGAAAGTATAGCATAATATACCAAAAAGCAGATAAATAGGGTTAATTTGTTTACATTATAATAATATATTGAAGAATATTACTAATTTAAACAGAACAATTTTTTTACATGAGCTTTGAAAGAGTGTAAAGAAAGAGATTTTAATTCACTTGGAAGATTGTTATACAATTTGGGTGCAAGGTAAGAAAACGCATTTTTCCATTTTTTTTTATATGAAGGTACGATATACGAATTCTTATCACGTAATTGATAATGCTGTTCTTTTAATTTAAGTTTTTTATGTAGATAAGAAGGACAACCTGTTAGTATGATCTTGTGAATTTGACAAAGATAGAATATCTTCACACGTTCATCAATATAATGAAGATTGGATGAAATTCGAAATGAAGAAATATGGTCATATTTACGCACATTATAAACAAACCGAAGGCATGAGTTTTGAAATAGCGTTATTTTATTTTTGTCGTTTTGTGTCAAGTGTGGAACATATACACATGCACAGTAGTCGAGTATAGGTAGTATCAAGGTGTTAATTAGTCCTAATTTTATTTCTGCTGATAATAACTTGCGATACTGGTATAAATGTCGTAGTCTAAGTCTAGCCGCTATTAGTTTTTTTGTCAAATGGTCACGGAAGTTAAGGTCTTTGTCAATTATCATACCCAAACTCTTAATAGCCAAACCACGATTTAAGATTTCTCCTTGCAGTTTTATATCATCTGTACCACACTTTCCAATTATTAACAGCGAAGATTTATCAGTATTAATCTTGAGCCCATTATTAGTAGTCCATGTCGACAACTTTTCCAGATCCTCATTTATGGCCTCTTTGGCGTTCAGCTTATTTACGGTTGCTAGCAACTGAGTATCATCAGCATATGAATGTGAGGAACAGTATTGCAGACTGGATGATAGGTCTGCCACATACAAAAGGAAAAATAATGGACCCAAGATAGAGCTTTGAGGAACCCCTTGATGAAGAGGGAATCTACGCGATTGATGAATCGATGAATCTGGTGCTATGTATACATGAAAATTTCTATTAAAAAAATAGCTTCTGCACCAAATAATTGCATCATCACTAAATCCATAATATCGTAGTTTAGCTAATAAGAGATTGTGATCCACCATATCGAAAGCTTTGGAAAAATCTATTTGGATTAAAAAAAAGTTGTTTCATAATTTTTAATAATTTCATCAGTAATATTCATTAAGCAGGTATTAGTGCTGTAATCATATCTGAATCCTGACTGTGTAGTTGGTAAAATATTAGTTCCTTTTAGGAAATTTATTATCTGATTACAGCATATTCGTTCCAAAACCTTCGACAAGGTGGATAGTATGCTAATACGACGTAAGTCATTGTATGTTAAGATATCGCTATTTTTGGGTATAGGTTTAATTATCGCTATTTTCTAAATTTCTGGTACAACTCTATTCTCAATGCAAGTGTTTATTATATGCGTAATATAGCCAATAATTTTTGGAAGAATTAATTGAATCATCTTTAAAGATACTCCATCAATTCCAGTTGCATTAGATTTAAGAGATTTAATGATTTTTATTATGTCATCACTATCAATGCAATGAAAGCTGAAGTGATTTGATTTGGCGCATAACGGATATTTATTTTTATTATAATAACTCAGCGTATCCTGATTTATACTAGTAGTTCCCATTTTATCTACAAGAAATTCTCCATAGTCATCTGGATTCGAAAGAGTTTGCGATATAACAGTTTGATTTTCTGCCTTAACTCCCAAATGTTTTAAATTTTTCCATAGCTGATTGGAATTATGAATATTGTTATTTATTTCAAATTGAAGAAATGCCTGCTTTTCTCTTCGAATTGCAGCTGTAGTTAAATTTCTGAGTCGTTTGTAATATTGAAATTTAGACGGTGTTTTAAACTTTTTATAATCTAAGAGAGCTATATCCCTTTTTCGTTGCATTATTTGAATAACAGGCGTTATCCATGGACAGAGTTTCTTATTTACTTTAATTTCCTTGATGTCTATGTATATAAGAAAAATTTTGAACTTAGTAAGTTTACATTTCCCTGAAGAAGGCATAATTGGTGCCGAAACGTCGACTATGTAATAAAAACATTTCAAACGATTTCATCACACTGTTTTTTCTCCAAGTTTTTCCAGTATTACATTGATCGAGTCGAGAATTACATATTTACATATAATTGTATTTTAAAATTAATAATTAGTACCTACATATTTAAAAATTATTTACGAACTCTTCATATAAGAATTAAATAAAGCATAAATGTCGTAAATAAAACTTCTATTCCATACAATGAAATGAAATTTTAATAAAATAGCAATTTTGTATTTTAAGAACAGAAAAATAAAACTCCAACTATGTAAATGATGATATTCCTGCATATTTATCTTTACAAAAAAATGTCAAATATTATGGAAATTTCACTGATTACAATGCAATTTTATTTGTACTATTTATTCAAGTTAAAGTTTCAGTAATCAGCGTGAAAAATTCAGGAATACTAATTTTTTATTTTTTTCTAAACCTAATAATAAAATTGTATTTAATAATATCTTAAGATAATAGTTACTGGGTTAGTAACTATCACTGTGAAGAATTTTTTTCGAGTTTTACTATATTTACTGCGATTACATACAATTGGACCAAAATATAAGATATCGAACTCCGGTGAGAGTTATTTTATTCCTAAAATTTATCAGCAATTTCTTAGGGTTGTTTTGTTTATATTTATAATACAAGTCTGTGTTGCAAAGGTGTGAATTTAAGACTATAGGCGGTGTGCACAAAAGTAGTCAGCGCCGACAGCGGACAAAAATGAAAAAGTGGTTACTCATTGAAACAACTATAGCTTTTTTCATAATAAAATGAAGATTAAATTTTAAATACCGGGATAGAATAGAATTCACAAATCCAAAAATGACGATTAGCTTAAACTTTTTTGCGAATCTTTAATTTTTATTAATCTAAATACATACCTACATATTTACTTATGGTGGAAACTGTATTGATTTTTTTTTCTATTGTTCTATTTACTTTTTTCTTTTTAAAACTTTACTATTATTAATTTGAAATGATTAGTTCTTTGACAGTGACATTTATCTGTCACTTACATACATTTGAATAACTGCGTAACCAAGAAGTTTTGTTTGTTTAAAGCGTAGGCTCCGGGATTTAAAATATAGATAATTTTATAAATTTATCCATAAAATATGTTCAAAATGTATGAATGCAGATCTGTAGAAAATGTGATAACCTTTAATTCTTATAATAACATTAATCTCAAAAAAATAACATTTAAAGGTATTTTTCGAAGAAAAACTATTTTGAGCTTCAAGTAAAATGACTTTTCCGGTTATCTGATTTACACCAAAATCTAATGGGCTCTTTCCATTAACGAATAACTTCGAAATACAAGGTTTCAAAATTTTCTGAATGATAGTATTTCAGTTAGAGTGGAGGATCCACACATACACACAGACATCATCGTAAAAATGTTAAAATTAGATTCTAGGGACCTTAAAACGTGGTCATTTACCAAAATCTCGATATGCGATTTTTAGCACGATCCCTATACCTCCCTTACCAAGGGAAGCGGGACGTAAAAATAATATAGACCCTATATTTCAGAACTAGAATCCAGTATGAAAATCTACCGAAAGTCGGATGAAAATGTCTGATTTACATTATACTATAAATAATGACTAAAAATTCTCGAACGGGAATCGAACACAAATAGTGTAATGTAATTCAAGCTTAATAAAAGAGCACAAAAATGAAAAGTAGAAAAAAAATTTAACGAAATTATACGATCCTCTTTTAAGAAAAAATTAAATATTCATGGACGTATATAAATTTTGATGATCATTGTCTACGCATACACAGTGATATAATTTACGTGGCATAAATTACAGGCACATAAATGCTTGTTACAAGCTTTAAATTATTAAAAATTTGTATTT
Source organism: Harpalus rubripes (assembly GCA_963082715.1). NCBI lineage: Eukaryota > Metazoa > Arthropoda > Insecta > Coleoptera > Carabidae > Harpalus > Harpalus rubripes. The sequence continues at coordinate 8,599,388 of OY720459.1, read as the reverse complement.
TTGTAATGTTTTTACTCCCGGGGGTGAAAAAATAATAAATATATACACCTCAGGAGAGAATGTTATTATTTCCTCGGTGTTCAAATTACACCTTGATTAAAAAATATGCATATTTTTCCTTTAATAAATAATATATTTTATATTTAAGCAATATAAACAAAAAATAATATCTCGTAGGTAGTCTTACTCAAAAGAAATGTTTAAATAGTAATAAAAATAGTGTAAAATTCACTATTTGTACCAAGTAATACAGTGTAGGTACACATAATTTATTATTTTAAAGTAGATTTTTCGCAGCACACGTTGCCAGTGACATGTGAAACTTTTGCAGACATACTTGTAACTTCCATAATGACTCTTGCTGCAGAAAAATGATTACATACAGAAGTGTTAAAGTGTGACATGTACACGTACACACAATTGCACTTTGTACGCTGACATATAACGTTCTTTAACGCAAGCAGTCGGGTGCACTTTCTATATTACATATGTGAATTCCTTACCCCTACAGATATAAAATGGTAGGTAGGTATTCCGCTGTGAAATGTATAACAAGATTTGTTTATATAAATAGAACAAATAATATTAATAAATAGTGTAACATTTCTTTTTCGCTCTTATGCCCTTTTGCAGTATTTTTATTGGAAAACAAAATTTGCACTATTATTTTAAACAGCTATTTATCTGTCAGTTGAAACACCGACCAAAAATTTTTTTCTACAAATCTATTAAAAGTGGGCTTATTTAATGTTTGTTTTTAGCGTTAAAAATGTCATTTTGTGACACAAGTGTTAAAAGTGACAGATCATTGTTACTTTTGATATTAGTGTTAAAAGTGAACGTCAAAAAATTATAAGAAATACGAATTTAAATTAAAAAATAGTGTTTGTAGAAAAAATAGTGTATGATATACGTGTTAAAAGTGATTTTATTTTGTTAGAAGGTTTGGATCACTCCGCTTCGCGTCGTGTTCCAAACTTCCTTCTCACAAAATAAAATGTCACTTTTAACACATATCATAAATAACTATTTTGTTTTGTTGGGAAATAAATACTATATTCCGTAACCAAAAAATCTGATGTGGCCAGCACATAACCTCTCGCCAGATATTTTACCTGGTTGTACGCATAAAACGAAAAATATTTTTAAATACAAATACATATACTCATATGACTCACTACAAAATAATTCTCACATATACTTACAAAATCTATATGGTATATTTTAATATAAATTATGTGCAATACATACATTTTCTTTATATTCAATGTCCTGAAATTTTCTTTTTCTTTATAAACGTCATTTTTTCCCAAATTCCTTTTATATTATTATTTAAGTATAATCTTTTGCGTTGTTGACTTTTTTTATTTTCATAATCTTCATAATGATGTACAAATATTTTTGACAGTAGCAAACAAATATTTTTGACAGTGACATTTATGTGTCAATTACAAACATTTGAATTTCTTGCCTTGAAGTAGCGATCTGAGAATTTTTACATCAAATTATTTTATATGCATTTCTTTATCTCTAAATCTATAGAAGATATAATAATGAATTTATATTTATCGAATAAAGAATTTAACGTTCTTTAATATAAGTATCTACATAAATTTTCGATAAATAATATTTAGATGATTTTTTTCTTGTAACTACTACTTCCGGTTGTCCAATTGTTACCAAAACTTAATCAACTCTTCGCATTATTGTTAGATTGAGGAATCCGTAGTTAAAAATGTCTAAGTATTATAGTATTTGAGAAATCGTGAATCCAACATCCACACATCCACATATCCACACACACACACACACACACACACACACACACACACACACACACACATACATACGGACATCATCGTAAAAATGTTATAATCGGATTCTAGGGACCTTAAAACGTGCTTATTCACTAAAATATGGATATGCGATTCCTAGCATGAATACAATACCTCTCTTAGCGAGAGGTAAAAACTATTATCTTGATTCATATTTTCATCTATTTCGGGACAGATTGACATTGAATCATATGACATTTAAAATTGCCACAACCTAACAAAAATAAAAATTAACCAAATGAATGATAACGTTGAATAATGCCTATAAAAATAACACAATCAACAATATATCAAATATAAATAATATTTTCATATTTACATCCATATTATTTGTTATGATGTTTCAAAATAGCGGTAGTGGAAGTAAAAATACCAGAGAAACCAGGGTTATTTCGTGGTTGCCGTGGTCCGACATTTTACCAACTTTTTTCAGGAACTGCATTCCAAAAATAAAAACCGGTAAATAATTTTAGGACTTAAGGAACACAAACTGTAAATCTAGTCTAACTGGTTGCGTTACGGAACATAAAACAGATTTTAAAAAATCTGATGTGGCCAGCACATTACCTTCCGTCAGTTCTATATGTATTTCATACAAATTCCATGCAGAAAGTTTCAGAATTGATTCTATATTTGCAGTAAAATTAGAACACTAACATACTATGTCAATCGCACTTGACATTGACATCTGTCTATCAGAATTTTTTGAATTATACTGTATCTGGTTTAAGATTGCAGTGGTGTGAAAATAGGAGTAGTTTGATTTTGTTTGATTGGATAATATCAAAGAATTATCCAATAAGAAAACATGATCAAACTGCGCCTATCTTCGCACCACTGCAATCTGTATACAGTGTGTCTATCTTAAAGGTGTACATAGGAGATTAACATGGGAAATCAGTTTTTTGCAATTTTCTGCTCGCCTAATTATTTTAAGCAAAAATGCGTCAAATTTTTAGGGCATAAAATTCTGCATCTAAATCAATAAACAGAATTACCTTTACATGTTTTGTAACGACAGAAATTAATTATGAAAATGTCGAAAATTATGTTGAAAATATCGACAGCCATGGAATTGAACAAAAAATAAATAAATACTTGACGTTTTATCTGTCACAACCTAAGTTAACTTATTTGACGTTTCTGACAATTTGATAAAACGTCAAGCATTTATTTATTTTTTGTTCAATTCCATGGCTGTCGATATTTTCAACATAATTATCGACATTTTCATAATTAATTTCTTTCGTTACAAAGCATATACAGGTAATTCTGTGTATTGATTTAGATGCAGAATTTTATGCCCTAAAACTTTTATTTGACGCGTTTTTGCTGAAAATAATTAGGCGAGCAGGAAATTGCAAAAAACTGATTTCCCATGTTAATCTCCTATGTACACCTTTAAGACAGACAAACGGTATATTAGCTGTTTCCAATGTTATTGCATAGCTAGCTGCATTATGAAATTTAATTTCTTTATAATTTTTTAACTCAATATCCATTGTATATGAAGTATAAAATGTAATCAAATCGTATAGAGAATAAAATATTCTTTAATATTTATAATAACATTAAATGTGAAAAAATGATATTTAACAGCGTTTGTTCAAGAAAAACTGTTAAAATCTCTAAAAGAGGGTACTTCCGGTCGGCCAATTATAACCAAAATCTAATCAGCTCTTCATATGGATATAACGAAGAGGAATACGAAAGAATTATATTTTTTAGAATTGTACTGTTGGAGTTATCGACGGAGAAAAAATTGTAACACACACGCGCGCGCTCGCGCACACACACACACACACACACACACACACACACACACACACACACACACACACATACACACACACATACATACATACACACAGATATACAGGCATCATCACAAAAATAGTAAAATCGTATTCTAGGGACTCCAAAACGTGCTTATTCATTAAAAACTCACCACCGAATTTTTTGACCAAAAACAATACCTTCCTTACCTAAAGGTATATGACGGAAGGTAAAAATACGGAATTAACGATAAGCATTTTGTAAATGGGCTTGAAGGACCAGAACTTGTAATGTATGTTGTATTTTATTTTAAGTAAAAAGGCTCGATGGTCCATATAACGTATACTTTATTTAAAAAATCGGTTAATGTTAAAAGGTAAAAAATAACGATAAAAAACTTTCATGACTCCCCTATATGAGACGCCTCTGGCTGGGATACAGAAACAAAAGAAAGTATAAATATGCATCTAAATAAGTAGTATCCTTATACTAAGTTTCTCCATTTAAACCGTTATCTTTTACTAAGATAGTGCCTTTACCAATTAACTCACTAAAGATCTCATAAATATTTTCTAGAATAAAATTTAAAAATAATTTAATAACTTTAAGTAAATAAAGTGTAAAAGCATGTACAGAAAGTAAATTATTTTATATGAAAGACCATAAAATTGCAAACATTTAATAATAAGAAAGCGCAAAAAATAAAACCATTTGAAATACATCAAAGACGTGAAAGAGCTTTCAAAGACATTGTTCTGCAACAAAGGAATTAAAGAGCCTTCAACAATAATTATTTGTTTCTTTTAAAAATACTCATTATAAAGCTCTTTAAAAATGCTTGACTAACTTTTTCTCCGCAGGTAGTCTATTACCTTGGCAAAGTTAACCTATTTATAAAACAAAACGCTTCCGCCGCAGCGTCTAACAATTTATCGCATTATCAAAGTTGAAAATTATTGTCTGAAGATGTTTTGAATATATTTGTTTGGAACTAAAACCAATTTAGCTGGAAGTTGCATAATTAATATGTTCCCGATATATCTGGGAAGTTGCGGCAACTAAGTTCAACCATTGCAGATCAAAATTTGATATTCTCTTAACTTCTGCAAACTCTGTAATGGATAGTGCAATGGGAAGGTTAATAATAATAATGCACCTGCACTGTAATAACATAAGTATTAAATGCTGTTAGAAAGCAGTGGCGGCTCGTGGGTTGAAGATTGGGTGGGTCACATGTGGTAAATAGGTAGGGGAGACCGGTGTCAATTGTAACAGGTGTCAAATGTAAAAATGGTATACTCGGATTTTTATACAAAGAGGATGCCAAAGCTATGAATCATTTCTAATAAATTTTCAACATTCACATACGTCTCTACATACTATCTGCTTTTAATTTGTGTCGTTGAACAATGCGAAAAAAGAACGTGTTTCATGTCTTGATCCGTCTGCACTGGTTTGATGCTTCGAATGCACTACGTTTATAAAAGTATTATACACGCCATTAGGCACGTACATACCATTTGTCTGAATAAATATATTTTTTAAAGTATTACAACTACAATACAATTAAATTATTTACGATACGTGTACTTTTATGCAAATATTTAAAATAGGCGTATCTATTTAGCCGAAAACTACGCAGGCACCAATGCACTAAATTTATATAAATCGCCGACAGGGTAGTATGTATCAGTAGTAAATGACACATAACTATGGAATCCTCTTTGTATAAAAATCCGAGTATAGGTAACAGGGCCATCTTTTCGAAGTAGATTAAAACGCGCTTGCAGAGTGAAGCAGAAAGAGTCATAGCTCTTTGGTATTTAGTGTAAGTACATACGCGCAAATACGGCGTCTGTTTCTGACGAATGTCTATAAATCGACAAAAAAGTAAATACAGTGACACACATTGTTTCTAAAACACTATACGTGCTCTGCTCGGAAATATTTCAAGTTAAGGATCAGTTTGTGTATTATATCTGCTTTTATTTCTCATTTATTTATTTATTTATTTCTCATTAAAAAAACATTTCGAATTATTACGTAATAAATACAAAAAAGCAAATAATATCTTTATAAGTGAAGCGGTGTCAGTTAGAAGAAAAACCACAGCTATCGAAAAAATAAAAAAGAAGAGCAAAAAAACGAAAAACAGTTCCGAAAGTAACAGTCGCAGATTACTCTTCAGATGGCTCCGATGAGGAAACTTTCTGATATGTATTGGCCCATATTTTTGAGCACAGGAGATTGGTTGCAGTGGCGAAAATGTAATATCTGGACACCGGACAAGTTAAATTGTACGAAGAAAGACCTATTTTATGTTTACCTAAACTGCAATTTCGTTAGCGACTAAAGGCATTGGTGAAAATGGTCCTTATCACCAACAGAATATATATTTTGTTTGCTTTTAGTTGAGTCATATGAATTTTGTATTTTCTGAAGTAATAAATAAATGTTTATTTTTTCAATAATTTCTTCTTTTATCTGTTATTTTATCTTATTATATCACTGTTAAAATTTGTTACAATTGACACTGGCCCTGTTACTATTGACACCAGTTAGGTGTCAATTGTAACATTTGTAGGTAATGCCTGACTAAAAATCCTTATACTTTTATATTTGTCACATTTTCAAAAGTTTGAAATTCAAAATATTATTCACTAAAGTGGGTAAGTTCTCATATAGGTAATTTCAAAATTTCTAAATGTAACGTTAACTCATGAAAAATAAAAATTTAAATTTTGTAACAATTGACACCGGTCTCCCCTACATATTTATACTTACCAAAATATTTATTTATATAATTCTCCTTGATTTAGAACAGTATAATTAGTAATATAAGTTTATTAATACGAAAAATTTATTGAAATAGTTTTTTCTACTACCACTAGTGAAAGTGGGTCATTACAGAACAGACTGCTAACAATGTAAGTTCACGATTACAAATAGTGTTACGTAATAAAAGTTCATTACTTTGAATTCTGACCATAGTGCCCTTTGCAAACACCATTGTCAAACGGGTCACAAGTTTAAATTTAAGGATTTTAAGACATTAGAAAAAGTTCATAATAAAAATACGCGACTTCTTTACGAAACATGTCATATTAATATTAACAAACATAAATGTATCAACAATCAAACAGATTACAAACAAAACATTTAAATAACATTTTCAACAGTTTTTAAATTCTACCGCCTTTTTTTGGTTGGTTATTTTACGTTCGGCCAACCTGTGGTTGCTTATACTGGGTAAAGATGCCCACATTTGTCAAATATGTATAATAATGATTTTTCCGTTTCATATTTAATTTATTTTCATTAATATTGTACAACATTTTGTCATAAATATAATGCCAGTGTAACCTTTTAGTAAGTGATTATTCGTTTCTATTGAGTGTAACATTTTTTTGTATATTTTGTATAAATATTTTCATGTAGCTGATGATGGGCGGATATTCGCTCGAAACGCCCGGTTTTCATATATGTTAAATTAAACGAAGAATAAAGAAATAGGAATCTAAAGGCCCTTACTCAATTTAATCATTCTACAAAGTGGTTCCCGTCCTACAACCCAGGTAACACTGTCACGTAATGACAAGCAAATTTAAGTTGGCAGGACTGACTGTTGGGTTAATATTATATTATGACAATAGAAATTATATCAGTCAAATTTGCAATAACTAACGTATCTGAATTTTGTTTTAACTTAGAAATAATGAGAGATCGTAGAAAAAGTATAGTACATAATTCGAATTGTAAAGCAGCGGTTCGTGCATAACTTTTCCACTTCGTGCGTAATATGCTTCTTACAACTCACGTTACGTAATATACTATTAAATGTTGTCTATTTTTCTTTCCTATAAATAAATATAAATATATCATCACGGCTTATTACCCATTGCTGGGTGTGCCAATCTGCTTAGTACACAGATATCAGTAATGATGAAATATTTGCACTGTACGGGCGCTTACCAGGCGTCACCTCACATACCCTCGTTGCTGGCGTGGAAAGTGCACCACAGGGGACAATTTTGTGCCATTTAAAATTCCCCTGATTCGCGACCTGACACTCAGGCACGTGGCCACAAGACCTTAGATCTTTAATTCAATTTGAGATATTTCTTATAATTAAATTTCTGTTCTATGCTTAGTATAGCCGACGCTGTTACTAGACTGATGCCTTGGTCATTGACCTTGTGTAAGCGTGTCTTTGTTTAATACAAGCAAAGTTACAATTCGTTTGTCTCTGTCTGACGCATGCGCTTGTATATGCAGCGTATAACACAATTTTATTATTTGAAAACTAACCTGTCAATCAATTCACTTTTTCTTCCTGTTTTCCTTACACCCCGACATCTTTTTAACTCAAATATTGTGTGCTCTTCAATATTCTCATATTTGAATTTAGCACCTGGTACATGTACATTTAAACTCATTTTTCTTTAATTAATCCTATTATCACAGTTCAAAACTTTTAATGTTAGATAGTTGCGCCATCGGCAGAAGTTAGAACTAGCTGGACAAACGAAACCGTGTGACGTCACCACTCACCAGTAAAATTCTCTATTCTCGTCTTTTGTAACAGTTATTGACATTCCACTCCCATGTCTTCTCAAAATCGATACAGTTTCTACCAGTCACCTAATAGTACAATTTATGCTAGAAAGTGGCCATCTGCTCCCAAGAAATTCTTCCTCAATTTTTTGCCACGCCAATTTTTTTCTTGATAAAATGTTGCAATGATCTCTAATCTTTAAGTTTGATTTACTTAATTGAGGTGCCATTTTTAGAAAAAATCTCGAGATTAGGGAGTTTCTGCATAGCGTTTTCCCGAAAGACGTATACGCTAACGGCTTTGTTGCTAGGCAATGTCATATTTGTTACTTGTCGTACGTGAAATTTGATACGTCCGTCAGGGGTAAAAGACAGGCCAGTTGACGTACGTCACTATAACCTAGTAGGCCCAGCATTTTTTTTTAAACGTCAGAACCTTTTTGTTTTGCAATCAGAACCGTCATAAAAATTCGATTATTTACTCCTTAAATTGGGTATTTACCATCGACAATAATTTAAAATTGCTTAGAAATAACAGAGATGAACCTTTATGAAAATATGTGGTTGAAACATCATTAAAAATAACATGAATGGACTGCAGGATTTTTTTTCTTTCAAAGCGTGAGTGAACATGTGTAAACACCTTTTAAAACTATTTAGCAAACATTAAATATTTGTTCCATTCAGTGGCGTATTTACAATTTTCTTCTGGGAGGGGTCCAAAATTAAGGTGAGGGAAGGAATTCAGAAAAAAAAATTTTACTCAAGGTCAAATGCCTTATACTTGAAAATTACATTTTTTCAAGGGATGTGAAGCTGCATGTTTTCCTCCTTTTATATACAAAAATAAATTACCAGATCACACAACATTTTAGAAAAGAGAATATATTTAACAGATTGTTGACTTGGATAAACACAACACAATATGGCGCGACTATTATACAGGGCGTACGTTTCATTACATTACAAGAAAAATGCTAGACAGGATAGCTCGTAGTACGATCACGGTTTTAACTAAAACGCTGTTTAAGAAATGTCAAATTTCATTATTTAATATCAATAATAAATAATATCAAATTTATCAAAATATAATTTTAAAGCAGAACATAGTTTGTATTCAAACAATTTTTTTTTTTTTAAAAAAAATCGTTCTTTAAACATAAGGGCGAAATTAAATATTGAAGTTTGAATTTGACATTTCTTAAAACAGCGTTTTAGTTAAAACTGTGATCATACTACGAGCCGTTATGTTTATGTTCGATGGATCTAGTAGAAACAAATGTATTATCTGTCATTTAAATTTTCTATTCAATGTCTACTATTATTAGTATTGAAAAATTTAAACAGGATGTTCAAATTAACATGACGAGTTACAGAATACACCCCAAACATTTAATCTGGCTTGCAGCAATGTACAGTAGATGTCGTGAACCTACTTACAAAATTTGATTGTATTCACGTACGCTCACGGTCAGGGTCTGTATCTTTTATCCTTTACGCACTCATTGCATTTTGCATTTGAAGCATGCCTCAAACAGCTCCTTGTCTAGCGTACGTATTGCTTACCGGAATGAAAGCTTTATAAAAAATCTGATGTGGCCAGCACATTACCTTCCGTCAGTTCTATGTATTTTGTATAAATGTCATACAGAAAGTTCCTTGAAAAAGATTATATTTCTTGTACATTACCTTAAGGCAGTTGTAAGTATTTTAAACAAATTCCAAACAGAAAGTTTCTAACAAAAGATCCTATATTTCCAGTAAAATTATAACATAAACATACTGTCAACTGCACTTGACACTGACACCTTTCAATCAGAATTTTCTATTTTCTTAATGTAGCAGCTGTTTCCAGAGTTATAGCAAAGCTGACTAATATTCATGATATTTAATGTCTTTATAATTTTTTAACTCTATATCCATTTAATATGAAGTATAAAATGCATTCAAATTGTATAGAGAATAAATAATTCTTTAATATTTATAATAACATTAAATGTGAAAAAATGATATTTAACATCGTTTTTTCAAGAAAAACTGTTAAAATCTCCAAATGAGGGTACTTCCGGTTGACCAATTATAATCAAAATCTAATCAGCTCTTCACATGGCTGAAACGAAGAGGAATACGAAAGAATTATAATTTTTGGAATTGTAGTATTAGAGTTATCGCATTAGAAAATTTTGTCACACACACACACACACACACACACACACACACACACACACACACACACACATACATACACACACACACACACATACAGACATCATCGTAAAAATAGTAAAATCGTATTCTAGGGACCCTAAAACGTGCTTATTCATCAAAAACTCACCACCGAATTTTTTGACCAAAGACAATACCTTCCTTACCTAAAGGTGACGGAAGGTAAAAACATTTGGTATTATACTATTATTCAAGAGGCAAGCGTTACGGGGTGTAAATTAGGTAAACTGCATTACAAATTAGTTATGGTGGTGCCTTAAATTGTACTTTTGATATTTATAAAGACTGGCATTAACGAAATAAGTTTAAATTAATTTACATAAAATTATTAATTTGTTAAAATAATATTAATAGTTATTTCTTGTCTGGTGAGGCTCTGCCTCACCTGCCACCTGCCTACCCAGACAAGCATCCACTGGAGGGGTCCGAAGAAAAAATATTAAAATATTTTATCCAAACTCAAAATATATATTCTTAAAAAAGTCAATATTATAATCATTACTATATTATATAATCTACAATCTTTAGAGGACTAGTTCCAATCTTCGTGGTTTGAAAGCCATTTGCTCTATAATTTCGTCCGTAGTGAGTTCAACGTTTGGAAATAAAAAAATTTCTTGGGGGGGGTCCGGACCCCCTGGACCCCCCCCTGTAAATACGCCACTGCTTCCATTAGTACTTGATTTCTTTACCAAATACAATGAAATTGACAGATATATTTAAACAACTGTCATTTGAACGTCAAAATGAACGTAACGTAATACAAAATCTAAACTTTTGAAAACCCGTTACTTTGTACGTCCATTATTAGAGACGTAACGTTAGCGTTGACGTCATGCAAAAACTCCTTAATTTCAGTCGCGAATACGGATGCGTTGTTGTATATTGTATTTTATAACTTCAAAAGAATATTTAACACTCATATTATATTATTAACTTACATTAAAATCCAGACCTCAAAGGCGTAAACACAATCACCATAACTCTTCCCATTTCATGTTTAATAATATTTTTATACCATAGCCTACTATAAAAGTCAATTAACATTATGCGCCCCAAGTGTCTGTTCCACACGTTGGTTGCATAATGTATGTAGTAGCACGGTGTAAATGTGTCTGTGTGCTGCGTGTGAGTGAAGGCATGGCATGGCACACAAAGCCTGTATTACAATGTCCTTATTTACAAAGTGACACAGGCAGGCGTGTGACAAACTTTAGCCTACTCGTGCAAAGCAGACGTGATCTGCTTACCGTGTAAAGTTGGATGCAGGGTAGAGGAGAGGTAAATAAAGACTGGTGGGGATATTGATAGGGGAAATAAGGTGAAATAGAGAGAATGTAATAGTCAATTGAGGATTGTGTCCAAAAAGATTACGTAGTCAAATTTTAAAGTAGACACATAATCTTTATCAAAATTATCAACTACCTTACTTTAATTGAGAGACTAAAGCACAATTTTGCCAAAAAAAATTGTTGACAAAAATTTGTGATCGTATGTTGACTCGAGCGTCTTTGAGGTGCTTGAAATCAGCTGATTTGTGTGCGTATGTCATTTTGACAACAACAATGTCATTTTGACAAGACCAATGTTTTGACTTATTTTGATTTTGAACTGCTAAAATGGTATTATTATACAATTTTCGGGCAGTAAAACACATGAAATTAAAAATAATAACTTTTCAACAGTTCAAAATTTAAATAAGTCAGAACATTGGTCTTGTAAAAGTGACATTGTTCATGTCAAAATGACTAGCGCACACAAATCAGTTGATTTCAAGCACTTCAAGGTCGCTCGAGTCACGTGTCTGCTCGCGCCCTGTAATGAAATTTGTGATGAAACATTTGTGTTCAATGAAACCAATTTATTTTACGATCCCCATATTGGCCAATTTATCTTGGACAACCTACATGAGGTCTGTTAAAAAAATATCCGACCTTTGGTCGGAGAAAAAAGAACCTGGAGCGTTGGAAACCTAATCACTTTCAAAGTAGTCTCCTTGGGACTCACACGTCTCTCAGCGGTGCCGCCATTGTTGGAAGCATTCCGAGAAAGCCTCTTTCCGAATGGAGTTTAGCTCGGCTGTCGGTGCAGCCATAATGTCCTCTCTTATCTGAAATGTCATTCCTTTCAATGGCCTCTTGAGTTTGGGGAACAGCCAGAAGTCGCAGGGGGCCATATCAGGAGAGTAAGGAGCCTGTTGAACCACAGGAGTCTTGTTCTTCGCCAAAATAGTCTGAATGAAGTGGCGCCAATTTCCTGTTGACCACAACTCCGGTCTCTTGCGCCGCACAGCATCACGTGAGCGACGGAGGACATCCCTGTAGTACTCTTTGGTGATTGTTTGGCACTGTGGTGTGTACTGGTGGTGTACCACACCGCGAGAGTCAAAGAAAGCAGTCTTTAAAGCGATTGTACCATTCCTTAATCTATGTGATGCCCATAGCATCGTCACCGAAAGCCGTCTGAATCTTCCGAATGGTTTCCACCTGGCTGTTGCCCAGTTTCAAGCAAAATTTGATGCAATAGCGCTGCTCCAGTTGTTCCGTCATTTTCTTTGCATTGAAAAACCGACGAGAGCACTACACACTACTTCACTCAAATGCCGCTTGCCAGCAACAGACGCTGGGAAAAAATTCACGCATGCGCACGAAGGTTCAAGGCGGCTCATGCAAGCGCGCTTGATTTAAATCCCGGGTTTTCGCAAAAATAAGGTCGGATACTTTTTTAACAAACCTCGTATATCGAAAGACAAGTGTTATAGCAATTGTAATACGTGGTTATCAAATAATTATTCTTATGTCGCAATAATTTTATAAAAATAACTTTGTAAACGCGAAATATGAAAAGTATGGGAGTAGAATCTATAAGGAAGACAATTGAAGCCGAATTGCACAAGGAAAGGTATACAGTAAAATACAAGGTTTATTAACATTATTGACAGCCATAGCAATACGCATAGATCTGAGAATCAGGGTTGTACCTGTGTGGCTGTAATTTGTGTTTACGTAAAATACCTCCTTGTCTACGCGTAGATAATGATGTTGTTTACGTGATTAAAATGTCTACTCGCATATACAGTGGGATTAGTATGGAATATTAAAAAAAAACTGCGTACTCAACCGGTTTATTAAAAAACGTTAAAACACGTCGATTTTAGTTTTTAAAAATACACATTATAATGTGCGATTCACCTTCCGGATATCATTTGTTTTGAAGCTATGACGTCATCACAAACAAAATTAAATGGCAATATAGATTTTTAGTAGTGAAATTTTAAGAAAAAAGGTGCTGAAAATTATATAATATTGAATAATCTAGATTTTATTTTTCAGTTTAAAATTTTTCGTTGATAATTTCTTTAAATCTTTAAACATTTAACATTGTACTTATAACTTATGAAACATGATAAACGAAAAATTCTATACTGAAAAATGAAATCTAAGTATCTTGATTATCCATTATTATTAAATATTCAGCACGGTTTTTCTCAGAATTTTTGTTATGTAACCTTATGATTTATTTGCATGATCATAAAGGGAAGAAATATCACTATCGGATTCCACTACTAAAAACCTACATTGCCATTTAATTTTCTTGTGATGACCTCATAACTTAAAAGCAAATGAAAGTCGGAAGGTGAATCGCACAAATTAATCTGTATTTTAAAAACTAAAATCGACGTGTTTTAGCGTTTTGTAAAAAACCTGTTGAGTTTGCTGTTTTTTCTTAATATTCTATACTTTAATCCCACACTGTGCGTATAATATAATTATTTAATTTAATTTTTGCTTTAAAAAGGACAAAAATATATTATTATTGCTGATTAATTCATAAGGTATATATGAATGAACCATTAAAAGTAAAAGTATTATACGATGTCATTTTATTGAAGTATTGAAAAGTTAGTATTTTACGTTGTACCCAATAGATGACACTAGTTATATAAAACAAAAACACCTATTAATGAATAAAATCATTTTTTATTTAAATTTTTTATTTAGTAGCTATTACAAAATTGTTTTTGTGCAACCGGACGCGAAATAAGCATTTCGCAGCCGTAATACAGGCCGCGAAATTCAATTCCGGGACCGTTGTTATGTAGCGGCCGCGAAATTAGGTAAAAAACCACTTTGACGATTGAGAATTGCATGGTTTTGTTTATCAAATGTTGATCCCATAGCCACCTTGAAAGCTAACTTTCTATTTACATTGAAACTGTTTAAAATTAATAAAATTTGTAATTACATATTTTTTACGGTTGCATAAAAAATATTGTGTACACCTTGTCCACGAAATCCTTCAGCGCCCTCGAGATTGTCTTGCCTCGGTCGCAAGCAGCCTCGGAGACAATTTTTCTCTCGGTACGCTAAAGAGTGATTTCGCGGCCTTGATATACAAATAACTATTAGATGTTTATATTTTTTGTATTTCCAGACAAGAAAAATAAAATAGAGAAATTATTGGGTAATATGAAATAATCTGTTAGTCGAGATGCATTATTATTTGATAACATTTTTATATAAACCGTGCAAAGTGCTTTGTATTTAAGGTAAAATTTAACTTTTAAAAATTTCGTTCGTTTTTCTACCTCCCATTTTTATCATTAACTTACTGGACTCTCCGATTAAATAAGAAATCAGGTGTATTTCGCTAAATCCCTAGTGCGCATGTGCAATATATACAAAAGTTTACATAGTTTATATTGTTTACGCATGTAAGTAATCTATAATAGATTACGCGTAGACGCACAACCCTGCTGAGAAAAAGTTTTGCAGAATGTCTTATTTATATGGAGTATTGTACTGTATATGAGTGCATGGCTATGGCTGCGAAACATGGACCCTGCGGAAGGAGGAAAAAAAGTACTTGGAAAATTTTTACATCTGGTTGTGGCAACGGTAGGAGAAGATTGGATGGAAAGAGAGTCAGGAATGAGGAAGTGTTGAAAAGGATTGGGGAAGAAAGAAAATTTTGAGAGAAATAAGAAAGAGGAAAGCTAACTGGATTTTTAAGGAGGGATTGTAAACAGCAAATTATAATAGAAGGTAAAACACATTGGGGGAAAGAGAAAGAAAATTTGGAATGTTGACAGATATTAATGACAGGTGGAATTTCAAGGGGTTGAAGACAGAGGCGCAGGATAAACTAGTGCGGAGGCAGCATTTCCGCTGAGACCTGACAGAATACGCAAATGATGATGATGATGATGATTTGGCAACATGTTATTGTGATTAGGTAATTATGTGACTATGGTTGTCTCGTTAATAGTTTAGAGCTGAAAATGTCATAGTCAGTGTCAGTACATACGTCGCTAAACTTTATTTAACCTAAATTTATATTGTCAGATTTGTACTAATTTATAATTGAATAACAATGTTATTATTTGTGCCAAAAACACATTATAAATCAGTTATTATAAAGCTAATTAATTATCGAGAACCACACAAACTAAACAATTAGTTATATATTATGATTATCTATCTAATTAATATATGATCTAGTTGTTACTGTATTAGCTAATATATTAATTTACTAATGTCAGAATCAATTCATGGAATATTTTATTCTGTCAACATGTGATAATTTAATGAACAAATTATAAATCTATAATTATCAGTTCTTGCTCTATATCAAATAATCAAATAAAATGTATATTTTGAAACTAAATAATTAATAATGTTTAAGCCTCATTCATAACACGAAATTAAAGGTTAGTATTAGTAGTTAGGATTAGCGCAAAAAGCTTGGCATACGTAGTTGTAGTTTAGCGTTCACAATAACGAAATTAGCGCAGCCCAGGTCCGCGCTAAGTTCAGTTAGCGCAAGAGTTTGTAAGCTCCAAACTTATGGTTAGTGGTTAACAGAGTAACCAATCACAGAGCAAAGAAAATAAAGATGTTGTAACATTTGTTGATTGACAGTTGTTTGTTGAATTAAAGTAGAATTTGAAAGGTACTGACTTTATTATTCTGTTATAAATAAACATTTTTTAAATGTGTGTCATGAAAATATCAGTTTTGTAGGTTGTAGGCAAGAAAAGCTTATTCTGTTGAGCTTTTTTTTATACAAAAAGAGAAAGATACAAAAATAATAAATAGTAGCAGTGAGTGTAAAGTACTTTATACTCACTAATAATAGTCAAATCTACTAAACAAGAAGTAATAAATTAAACCAGCTCTTAAAAACTTTGAATCAAATGTACTATTTTGCCAACAAAAATTGTTATTCGTAGTCGTTAATTTTATGTATTGTGAACGCTGTCTACTAATCTTTAACTACCAATTATAAACACTAATCATAACTACTAACATTAACTACTAATTTCGTATTATGAATGAGGCTTTATTCAACAATATTAAGTAAAATAAAATAAAAAATGTGATGTGGCCAGCACATAACCTCCCGCCAATTCCATGTAATGTATCATTTCCGATTGATCGTTTGTAAACAAAATCTAATTTGTTGTTCCAATAAATAGAAAAGTCTGTAATACGAAATTTTGGATTATATTTTTTTATTTTTTCTCAAAAATCTGTTAAGAGCTCCAAATTAAGTACCTACCACTTTCGGTTTATCATATAAGTATAGTCAAAATCTAATATGTTGTTTCAAATTATACACGAGTTTAAGAAAATCTGTTTATAGCTTTCTGTAAAGTACTACTTCCGGTTTATCAATTTTAGAAAAAAAACTCAACTCTTTACATGAATGTGGAAAGCTAAAATACGGAAAATAGAAATTTTCAGAAGATTGTTGTAAGAGTTATCGTCACACGCACGCACACACACACACACACACACACACACACACACACACACACACACACACACACGCGCGCGCACACACACAACACACACACGCACGCACGCACGTACGCACACACACACACACACACACACACACACACACACACACACACACACACGTGCTGGACCCGTTCGTGCTTATTTACTGAAAACTCACCATCTAATTTTTGGACCGGTAACATTACCTCCATTACCTACGGTATAACGGGAGGTAAAAATCTGATGTGTCCAACAAAATACCTCCCGCCATTTAATTTTTATTAATTTAGATATACATACATACCTATGTAGTTATAAGCTGGAAACTGTATTAAGATCCATTCCATATTACTATGACTCTATTTACTATTTTCTTTTTCAAACGTTACTATTAATAATTTGGAATGATTAGTTCTTTGACAGTGACATACATCTGTCAGTTACATACATTTGTGATATGAACTGTGTAACCAAGGAGTTTTGCTTGTTTAAAGCGTACGCTTCGGGATTTAAATTATAGATAATTTTATAAATTTATTCATAAAATATATAGGAAAAATATTTATGCAAATCTGTTGAAAATTTGATAGTCTTTAATTTTTATAATAATACAAATCTCGAAAATAACGTTTGAAGGTATTTTTCAAAGAAAAACTTTTTTGAGCTTCAAGTAAAGTGCCAAAATCTAATGGATTCTTTCCATTTTGGAATAAGGTAGAAATACACGAATCCAAAATTTTATAAACGATGGTATTTGAGTTAGAGCGTATAGAGCATCATACCCACACACACATACACACAGACATCATAGTGAAAATGTTTAAATCGGATTCTAGCGACCTTAAAACGTGGTCATTTACCAAAATCTCGATATGCGATTTTTAGCACGATCCCTATACCTCCCTTACCAAGGGTAGCGGAAGGTAATATGAAAAAGTAACAATGGATGGTAGCACAAGCCTTGTTTTAACTAAAACGCTGCTTTAAGAAAGGTCAAATTTCATTATTTATTACTAATAATAAATAATATCTAATTTATCAAAATATGATTTCAAAGCAGGACAAAGATTGTATTCAAACAAATATTTTTTTAAATCGTTCTTTACATGTGAAATTAAATATTGAAATTTGAATTTGAAATTTATTAAAACAGCGTTTTAGTTGAAACAAGGCTTGTGCTACCAGCCATTGTTTTTAATTATTAAATATTTAAAAATATGATTTTCAACAAAATATTTCACATTTAGTTCGTAAAGTATGTAATAAATTATATTATACGCACGTAACAAAACAAACTATTTTCATTAACAAAATTATTCGATACTATGACAAAGGATCCGACAAACAAACAATAATTAAATTAAAATGTATTGTAACGGGACGCCCGCCGTCGCCGCCACTGTAAGCGAGTGTCTATTTATAGCGGTGACGTAATCGCGCTAGTAGCCGGCCGATGTAAACAGATTGGTCGCGACGTGTTTAATTACTTCCGGTCGCCTGAACCTTTTGTGTTCATTGTTATTACGTGTTCGAATATTCTAGACTGTTCTAGAAAATAATAGCAGCTGTATATAAGGGACGTAGCTATGCTCGAGAGTTAGTTAGTTACATCGAGAGACATAGAGATGTTCATATAGAGTGTTAGTGAGTTTGAGAAGCACAGCAGTATCGTAGTGAGCGTATGCAGTTGGTGTCGAGTAGGTACTCGGGAAGTTACTGGTATTATAATGGGATAGCTGTGGATGTAAATACTCGATAGTGTTGACGAGTATTGGGAAGCTATAGTGTGCAAGAACAGTAACGGCGAGTCGGAAAGTTACTGGTATACCGGGATAGCTATTAAAGAGAATACTCGGTAGCGTTGAAGAGTATTGGGAAGCTAGGTATATGGGGACAGTAGCGGCAAGTGGAAGCTAATACTCGGCATTGGTGTTGAAGAATTGTGGCATACGGAAAGTCGGTGATGCTGAGGCTGTGGAAGAGAGAGAGAGTTACATAAATAGACAGACAGTGAGGTGAAAGGTGTGACTTCTGTCCGAGCAGTTGAATATACAGACGCTGTTGAGTCAGTTGAGTATATAGACTCTGTGGAGGTCGGTAGGCGGACAGTTGAACATGATATAAGTATACAGTGATATAAATATCGCGTAAACAGTCTACAAGAATCTGAAACAGACCGGCAGTCTAAGATTGGAACGCGCAGTGAAATAAATAATATCGTGGAAATAAATAATTTGTAATATCGGTTAAATAAATAGTGTTAGTGTTATCTAGTTAATTATAGTTTTAGTCGTAATTAGTTTTCAATAATAATATTAGTAATAGTAACTTTTATTATAGTTTAATAAACACTTAATTTTAATTAATAATAATTGTCTTATATTTACACTTCACCAGATAAATAAAAACGTTACAGTATATTACATCCAATATTAACGGTTTTGTTGGAAATATTACTTTAAAAAAAACTGGATCCTATTACTTTATTTTTATTATTTATAACAAAAAAAGTATTCAATGAGATCAAGCAAAAAAATTCTTCGTTTTTTTGGTTAAATCAAACAAGCATAGTCTAATTTATCGATTTGTATGAATAAATTATTTTTTGTTTACATTTTTTGTTGTATGTAATCGTTTTAAAGTATGACATTTTTAAAAAGTTGCAAAAGACTCATTTCATACAGCATTATTATATCGACACAGAATTTCTAAAAGAAATAAATACGTAGACTATAAATTGAAAATTATATATATATATATATATATATATATATATATATATATATATATATATATATATATATATAAATAAATATTTGATAGAAATGCTATAATATATTAATATAATTTTCATTTAACCTGAAGTTATCCACGTATCACTCAGCTGCTGGTCAGTAGTCATTCCATTCATCATTCGTTTTTACTTTTTCTTTTCGTCTGATTGACATTTGTTCGTTGTGTATTCTTAGAATTTAATTATTGTCGCTTTGTTGCGTATCAAATCTGTATTTTTCAATACAAACAGTAACTGTTTTCCGAGTTGTGTTTTTTTTTGTATCACGCGGTACTATTAAAAATATTTTCTCACTATTTTCGCTAGTATTTTGGCACGATGGCACAAAACCGCGTTTTACCGACATGTTTACTTTCGTAAATTTCAGGTTATCTTTAAATGTCACTTTGACCTAATGTGACAATTAAAATGGCCGCGTTGATGAAACGCTGACGTCACTGGGCAAGAGATGAGGCGGAGAAAATCAGCTGCGTTTTGAACAATGTAATTTTTAATTGCATTTTTTTTCGGTATTAAAGATAGATTTGAGGATAAATAAAAATTACGGGTCTAATATTTTTATCACTCTATCGATTAAAGTTAAAAATGAAAAATCGTGCATGAGATCTCGTGACAATGTGAATGAAGTAATTTTTCCTAAATATAGGAAATAAGCTACCCGAGTTTCGTCGGATAGAGTTTTATGCGTTTAGTTCGGTACGGTTAACTTAAAGTATATTTTATAAAGTTGTACTAGTGTAATGTTCAAATTTTGACAATAATAGTCTAGGAAAAACTAAAAATCATTATTATTTTGGTGCGCACGAACTACTGCCATCTAGTGACAAAATGTTGACGCACGTACCTTATTCCAAATTCTTAACATTGAAAATAAACGTTTATCGTATACTGCATTTATATTTAAAATCTGTAAATATTACTTTTTTCTATATTACGTTGCGCGCGTGAAAAATAAGTCACAAATGTCAAACATGTAAATTGAACGAATTACATAAATGAAAAACAGGGCATGCGCAGCAACCCATTCATATGAAGTTCACTATGAGGTTGATTTCACAACATTATGAAATTACTTTCCTTTAGGCACGCGCGTGTCGATTGAATCTTGAACCCTTCAACGACACTCTGTGGATACATGTTGAATTGTGCAATAACGTCTCTTCAGCTTCAGTTATAGTGCTTTAGAGTAAGTTCGAATCACATTTATTAGGTACATAAATATAGATTAAATTTTTATTACAAACATGTAAAATAATAGTATATTCCGTAACTTAACCACGACCATGTCTAATATATATATATATATATATATATATATATATATATATATATATATATATATATATATATATATATATATATATATATATATATATATATATATATATATATATATATATATATATATATATATATATATATATATATATATATATATATATATATATATATATATATATATATATATACTTCACCTCTATCCTTGTGAAATGAGGGATTAAAACCACACTGTAGTTTATAGGAAAAACGAAAACTTTATATGAATTTTGAAAAAGTTCACCCCTTACTCGTGGTTGAGGGTTTTGCATACAAAGGACGACGTATAAAAATTTCAATTTTACCACATGTAAATTTAAATAATGTATTGAAAATAAATGCTGAAGATGGGAACTGGCCAGTTCCCGAAACGTCCAATATAAAAAAAATTAAATAAGTGTAATTCTTAACAAGAAATTATTATCTACACCCTACCTCCAGAAGGCAGAATCTAGCTTACACCATATAATGTATTTTTTGAAGAAAAACTATTTTGAGCTTCAAGTAAAGTGTCATTTCCGGTTATCTAATTTGCATAAAAATCTAATGGCTTCCTTCCATACTAGAATAAGTTAGAAATACGGGTTTCAAAAATTTCTGAATGATAGTATTATTTGAGTTAGAGTGGGGGATTCACACAAACCACACAGACATCATCCTGAAAATGTTAAAATTGGATTCTAAGGGCCTAAAAACGTAGTCATTTACCAAAATCTCGATACACGATTTTTAGCACGATCCCTATTCCTCCCTTACCAAGAGTAGCGGAAGGTAATAAATTTTAATAGAAATGAAAGATTTTCAGCTAATTTTACACGTTTTCTGTAAATTTCATTCACTTTTATCATCAAATAAAATCTCCGTTATTTTTCTTGTTTTGTTTTCCGAGCTATTGTATAGCCACAGATTACTTATACTACCGTAACCAGATGCGACACTCTCTGTCGGTACCTTTGAAGTCAGTGTCTCCAGAAAATATTATTGGCGGCCATGTTTTTAATGAAATAATTTGCTAATTCAAAATCCAACAACTATGCGCAAAGTACAGTTTGGCCTGTAGCTGAGATGGTTAAGGCGTGGGTTAAGGCACAGGAACCTCAGAGACTCGAACTGAGGGAGCGAGTTCGAATCCGAATAGAAGAAGTTATTGTTTGAAAGTTTTTTTTATCTAAATATTATTTTATTTAAATGTATATTAACATAAAAACAAAGAATTCAATTATAAAATATATATTATTTATAAAAACACATATGTATAAAGTAAATTACGACATTAGGTACGCATTATAATCAAAACAAAAAACTAAGAATAAGCCACTACCTTTAATTGTTTTGAAGTTCCTATTTATAAATTTGAGTGTATAAAATTATCGCATTCTGTAATATAATTTTATTAAATACTCATGCAGAAATTGATGACAAGGATGGGTAAATTCAATTTCTTTGATTTTCTTTACAACATTTTTAATTACATTAAATTGTATGGTCACAATTTCTAAATTAAAAAAAAAAAACATTGTTCAAGGTTGTCATATAGGATATAAAAGAACTGCATGGCATAACTGAATTACCGAAAGCGTCTTTAATTATTTTCATACGCTTTAAAATGACTGAAAAAAGAAGCACTGTCCAAATTTAAAGGCGCGTTAGCATAGTTATTGAATACATCACAATTATAAACACACAAACATATCCTTATTTTTATATCGTGAATTATTGCACGATTTCACGGCACAGTGGCTTTTATATTTCATATTTGTGTTGAAAACGACGACACAATAAAAATACGCCATTAACAAAATATGCCATGCGCAAACAATCTGCGCAGTTCAGAATTAACCCCAACGAAACACGGGAGTGTCGCATCTGTATACGGTAGAATAGGTAATCTGTGGTATAGCCATCATTCAGTTTCGTATCTCATGTAGTTTGTGCGATATTTCAACAGTGCGAGAGGCACTAAAAACGAGTAACTGTATACTTATATACAAATTTACTACTGGAATTTTGTGAATTAAATAATACTCTCAGTTTTATATTTGTATTCAAATAACTGAAATAAATACAAAATTTTAAATTTTCAATACAATTTAATAGAATACGAGTTCTGTTAGAAAAGTTGCTGGCAAACAGCATTTGAGTGAAGTAGTGTATAGTGCTCTCGTCGGTTTTTCATTGCAAGGAAAATGACGGAACGACTGGAGCAGCGCTATTGCATCAAATTTTGCCTGAAACTGGGCGACATTCGGAAGATTAAGACGGCTTTCGGTGACGATGCATTCCACGTCACCAACACCAAAGAAGGCCCGCCAAGTTCGCAGCAACGTCATAGTGAAACCCGCGGTATGGTACACCACGAGTACGCACCACAGGGTCAAACAATCACCAAAGAGTACTACAGGGATGTTCTCCGTCACCTACGTGATGATGTGCGGCGCAAGAGACCGGAGTTGTGATCAACAGGAAATTGGTGCCTTCATCACAACAATGCTCTAGCACATTCCTCGCACTTGATTCAGACTTTTTTGGCGAAGAACAAGACTCCTGTGGTTCAACAGGCTCCTTACTCTCCTGATATGGCCACCTGCGACTTCTAGTTGTTCCCCAAACTCAAGAGGCCATTGAACGAACGCGATTTCAGACAAGAGAGGACATTATGGCTGGAACGACAGCCGAGCTGAACTCCATTCCGAAAGAGGCTTTCTCGGAATGCTTCCAACAATGGCGGCACCGCTGTGAGAAGTTTGTGGAGTCCCAATGAGACTACTTTGAAGGTGATTAGGTTTCCAACCAACACTCTAGGTATGCCAGTTTTTTCCCCCGCCAAAGGTCGGATACTTTTCTAACAGACCTCGTATAGTGATAGTGCAACGCTCACGGAACTAAAAATGTAATCACGGCCAATCACGCACGACTTTTTATGTTTGATTCACGATTACTCACGCTCACGATTTTATTTTGGCACTCACGCCCGATCACGCCCGGCGGGTCACGTTCATGTCACGTATTTGTTTCTATGTACATTTAAGCCTGTTTAACCCAGTCATAAGTTATCAAATTTATTAACAAATTGGTAATAAGTTAGGTAACAGATTGGTTTCATTGGACACGAATGTTTATGGACAAATAGGTTGTTCTATTCCATCACAAATATCATAAATTTGGTAACAAATTTGTTAAAAAAAATTATGATCGTGTCAAACGGGCTTAAAGATTTGTATATCTTTAGTGAAATCGGAGCAACTGTGTATACAATTTTGGGTACAACAATAACACTATTTTTATGCAAAAAAACTGTCGATGATATATTGGACATAATAATAATAACAAGAATGTAAAGTAAAAGATAAAAATTGACAATTTTTTTAATAAAAAATATAAGAAAACTTGTACTCACGCCCGATTAAATTTCAATCACGCCTGATCACGCACGATAATTTTTTAGTGCCTCACGCTCACGTCCAATCACGACGCAAAATTTAAATTATATTTACGATCACGCGGGTCACGTCGTGACCCGACAAAATCACGGCCCGCGCCCACCTCTAAGTGCAACTTTATTTTAAAACTAGCCAACTATTATTAAAAATGAATACCTGAATAAATAATTTAATTTAAATCACTCCTTATAAAGTTATAATAAATCAAAATACGAGTTGAACTTTTCTAATTTGAATAACGTTCAACAGTTTGCTGGCCTGGCAACTTTTACATTTTTATTTACCGGGAAGATTTTACAACGGATGTGTTGGAGAAACAATTTCCAGTAGTAGTGCACGAGAGAACACTAACTTACGTTTACTTTTATTGCTTCACTACCAAACAATCGTAAATATCTTTCACAGCACAGAGTAGACTGTGGAACATTTCTATGTAATTCTATTGTCTGGTTTGTTCGATCAATCACGTTATTTACGCTATCAAATTCCCATTGGAAACTGCATAATGTAGTCTGATCAAAAGTTTCGAAAATACAGGGTGTAACAGCTATACGAGCTCGTACACGAGCTACCTCAAATAATTTCTATACTATTAAAGATATAATAATAGCTATTTGTGTATTAAGAGCGCAAAATGGGACATTGTCGATTGAGAGGTTGTTGCCGCGCGACGCAGGAGCGAGGCATTCTCTCGAAATCGACAATGTCCATTTGCGCTCGAAACACACACAAGATTTGTTCTACAGTCGCCACAATGGGGTCCTCCACCATAACAAAAATTTATTTTTACTTATCGGTATTTTCCATTCTTCTTGAGCTATTGCTTCAATCTAATCTAAGCATTTTATACTTTTGTTTTTGTAAATGAATGCTCTATTTTATTTTCACAGCCTAATCTAAGCATTTTATACTTTTGTTTTTGTAAATGAATGCCCTATTTTATTTTCACAGCAGTGCGGCATTTTGTTTGGTTATGTAAGTGGGTAATGTGTAACTACAGTGTCAATAATTCCTGACTACACGTTTCCATTAAGAATGTAGCCAAGTAACATTTCTCAACATTGTATAGTTAGAAATTTGAGGAGCGAGCGTTTTTTCTACATTGTCGCTCTAGAGCGGCAAAGTGACATTTTGCGTTGACAAAAGTTAGCGCAAATGGCTACTTTGTATATAGACTGTAGAAAAAATACTATAAGACAATTATTTTAAAGAAGACCAGTAGTGACAGCACGTACTTTAGAATTCTATCAAATAAGGCATTTATTTTCGCTTTTTGCCAGGAAGCGAAAATTTGGTAGCATGCGTGTCTCAAAATATTCGTCTGCAAGCGAACGACTCGAGGCAACATTATTAAACTAACGTCATTATTTTGTTACAATATTCAATTCAAAGCCAATTTATACATTTATTTTACCGTGTGTCTATCTTAAAGGTGTACATAGGTGATTGACATGGGATATCAGTTTTTTCCAATTTCCTGCTCGCCTAATTATTTTAAGCAAAAACGCGTCAAATAAAAGTTTTAGGGCATAAAATTCTGCATCTAAATAAATAAACAGTATTACCTTTACATGCTTTGTAACGACAGTAATTAATGGGTCGATTCTGTTCACATCTGTAAGTCTTACATTTTGAGAATATCAAATTATGTTTAATGTCTTTCAGATCTCATAAAACATGTAAAAAGCACAAAACTTTCTACTTCAAAATTTTAACCGCAAAAAAAAAACTGAACTTTTAACTTGATTTCATTTGAGGTTGATATTTGATTGATTGGTTTAAATATGACGAAACCAATCCTAAGACAGTGTTCTTTAATTAGAAATTGTGCTGAACTTCGATTATTGCACCGATATAGGACGCAAGCACTCAAGGCAGTCATGTGACTTGGTAAGCAAATATGGGAGCCCGTGTTACAAAGAAATTTCATGACTTACGAACTTTTAACTTGATTTCATTTGAGGTTGATATTTGATTGGTTGGTTTAAATATAACGAAACCAATCCTAAGACAGTGTTCTTTAATTAGAAATTGTACCGAACTTCTTTTATTGCACAAATACAGAGGCGTAAACTTTTTATTTTGGCTGTGGGTGCACTATTTTATTTTAAATATCGGTACCTATATTTTTTTATAAATGCAAATAATATGATAAAAATAACATACTTATTTTATTAAATTGTGTTCATTTAACATAAATAAAATTAATATGTATTACAATAAAATAAAATAATAATACTCCTAATATTAATATACAGGTATCTCTAAAACACGTAGACATGGCTTAAACACAGATCCGTGGGCCCAAAATAACACAATTTAACCTAATTTACCAATATCCGAAAAACCGAAAGTGTATTGTTTAGTTAAAAAAAATTTTTGCTTATAATGACAGAACGCTTTGTTCGGTTTGAATGAAATTTAGGTGTCTTGACAATGATACATTCAATGGTAAACTTTTCTGTTTCTGCGTAAGTTGTGATATATGTAGCGATTTAGGCAGAAAAAAATTAAATATGAGTGACAGTGCACAGTGCAATTTTTAAAATTAATGTCGTCTAGCAATCTATCCAAATGTCAAACAACTAATTTTTTATGACAGTAAAATTTGTTTATAGATTGCCAATAATTCTTTTCCCAATATCCTACAATTATTAACATATCCGTTTGTTCGGCTTAATAGTAGTATTTTACTGCCATTATCATGACACGATTAAATAATGTCAGCTTACCCTTAAACAACTTAAAAAGATTGACAACTCATTTTTACAATGTATGAAATATAATTAAAATGATAGAGCGAAATTATTGTGGGTGCTATACACCCACACTTTTACTTTCTATGGGTGCATGTGCGTCCGTGGACCCACGAAGTTTACGCCCCTGCACAGATATAGGACGCAAGCACTCAAGCCAGTCATGTGACTTGGTAAGCAAATATGGGAGCCCGTGTTCCAATGAAATTTCATGACTTACGATTCTATGAGGTTTATTTGTCAGCACAAGTGTGATAGAGACAAATAAATAATTTAAAATCGGAAAATTATGAAATTTTGAATGAAAAATTATGACATTTGGTGGTTATGTACAGATGTACACGTTCATTAGCTGTCATTACGGAACGAGCCCCCATACCTGCTTCCAAGGTCAACATAGTCACATGACTGGTTGCGTCCTATGTCACTTAAATAATGTCTTCCCTAAATTGACAATTTCGCATCAATTTGAAATGTCAGTTGTCTTATTTAAATTTTCTGTCAAAAAATTGCAGTTTTTTGTAGTGTCATTTAAATTCCAAGTATCATTGTTGCAAATTTGGCGTTACATCTAATTTAACTAAATCTTTACAGAGTAGTCTGCGGAACATCTATATTCTCTTGTTCCTGTTCATGGACTGTTGTCAAAAGTGAATGACAGTAGTGTCAAGATCAGATTACAAGTCTAAAGTATTATAAATATTGTTTACATGCCTAAACAAATTAAAAAGAAGGCATTAATTGTCAAAAGAAGTAAATCAAGTAACTCAAAAAGAGTTAAACTCAACGAAGTTATTATGGAGCTGACCATAACGAACAAGAAAAGCAATTTTTCCATCGGAAATAAAAATTTTAGAAAGCAGCTGACTCCCAGAAGTTCTACTACTATAATATCAAAAAAATTAATTATTAAGAATTGTAGAAGTGTGCCTAATTTACCAGAGAACTACAACAAGCTGACATGGAAAAAGCTGCATGATGCTGTGTTAGCAATTCAAAATGGTAAAACTATGAAATACACATTGGAAGAACTTTACCAAACTGTACAAAACTTGTGCGAAAACAAAATGGGAGACTCTGTTTACGAAAAACTAAAATCCTTAATCGACACTTATGTCAGTGTAGGAATAATTACTTTTATAGATAATTCAAATGATTGTTACAAATATATTGTTTCATTCAACACTTGGTGGCAGAAATACTGTGATCAAATGAGCAAAATACGAAGTATTTTCTTGTATTTAGACAGAACTTTCGTACTACAACGCCAAAGCCAAATAATGTCCGTTTGGGATCTGGGACTTTGCATCTTTCAAAGTTACATAATTTGTAACTCTAACGTACAATGTAGAATTGAAGAAGGTATTTTGGGCCTCATCAAAAAAGAAAGATGTGGAGAGATAGTTGATCGAGCTTTGATCAGAAGTTTGATCAAAATGTTTGTTGATTTAAATTTGTATAAATGTAAGTTTGAAGAAAGATATTTTGTAGAAACTGTTCATTTTTATTATGATGACGGGTATATGTCGCTAATAAAATTGGACATACCTGAATATTTGAAACATATTAACCAGAGACTTAAAGAAGAAGAAGAAAGAATGACAGAATATATGCAACAAGACACTGTTCAAAAAACAATCAAAATAATTTTGAAGGAACTTTTAGGTGATCATTTATCAGAAATTATAAAAAAAGGATTTGAAAATTTATTGGATAATAACAGTATAGATGATTTATCTTTAATGTATGATCTTCTCAAAAGAGTAAGGAATGGTACATCAGAATTATGCACCGAATTTAATACATACATAAAATCAAAGGGTGCTACTATTCTCACCAAAGAAGAAACTGAAATCATTCAAAATCTTCTTGATTTCAAAACTAAAATTGACAATATTGTCACTACCAGTTTCAAAGACGACATAAAATTCATCACAACAGTTAAGGAAGCATTCGAATATTTTATTAATCATAGACCAAATAAACCGGCTGAATTACTAGCAAAATTCGTCGATTCCCAACTCAAGGCCGGTAACAAAAAATCCACAGACGACGAATTAGAAAAACTTTTAGATAAAGTCATGGTTTTCTTCAGATTTATACATAGCAAAGATGTATTTGAAGCTTTCTACAAAAAAGATTTAGCAAAACGTCTTCTTGTTGGCAAATCAGCTAGTGTTGATTCAGAAAAAAGTTTACTGAGCAAGTTAAAACAAGAATGTGGCGGAGGATTCACGTCTAAACTTGAAGGAATGTTCAAGGACATGGAGTTAAGTAAAGATATAAATGTTGCCTTCAAGCAACACCTAATAAACATAGTCAAAACTGATCAACTAATAGATTTAACCGTCAACATTCTAACTATGGGATTTTGGCCAACTTACCCCGTTTTTGAAGTAACCCTACCTGCTACTATGGCACAATACCAATCCATATTTACCAGTTTTTACATGTCGAAATACAGTGGAAGAAAACTTCAGTGGCAACCAAAATTAGGGTACTGCGTTCTTCAATCTAGCTTCCCCCAAGGAAATAAGGAATTGCAAGTATCTTTATTCCAAACGTTAGTTTTAATATTGTTTAATAATTCTGAGACACTGCAATATGACGAAATAAAGCAAGCTATAAATATGGAAGATAAAGAATTGAAGAGGACTTTGCAGTCACTGGCTTGTGGTAAAGCAAGGGTGTTGAAGAAAGTTCCAAAAGGGAAAGATGTTGATGAGACGGATAAGTTTCGATACAATAATGGTTTCACGAATAAGTATTACAGGTATGTATTTACTGATGATAACCTGACATAGATACACAATTACTGAAAAAAGAGACAAATCTCTATTTTTTTTTGTTTTATTAATTTTAAACCTATAGTTTAAAATACAAAATTGATCCTGAATTCTATTTCTGGTTTCGCCAAAAACATGAAAGCAACATAATACTGAGTTTACATGCAGTTTTGAAACCGTTTTTAAAATGTTTTTAGTTTTGAAAACGCCATGTATACAGTGTCAAAACGGTTTTGAATTATCTCAAACCAAAACTAAAATTCATGGGTTGGACTTAAAAACTAGTTTCAAAACTACTCATGTAAACACTTAAAATTCAGTTTCGATACTGCGCATGCGTACAGAGCATAACGTTTCTGTCGCTTTGTGTTACTAACCTTCAAATATACTGACAGTTGTGTAGTTTTAGTGCATAGTGGTACGAAGTATAAAAAATAATTGGAATAATAGGAAAGCGAAGTATTTGGAGTGAAGAGGATCTGTTACTTACATCAGCTAAATGCGCATGCGCCGAAACTGATTTCAAATAAATTTTTAAACTTGTTTTGAAAACTGCATGTAAACAGTTTTGCATAATTTTGACTGAAAACTGAAATCATTTTCAAAACTGCATGTAAACGTAGTAATTGTCATTGATTTTTTAAATGATATACGGTTGTATCATGTAGCACATCGCTTATATTAAAGAACGTACCTGCTTTCTTTATTTTGACAAATAGAAACAAATGTATATGTTTCTTTAGTAGGTAAATTAAGAAAGAACATTTTCTGTGACGTTATTATTTTGAACTGGAGAAAGGAAAGCATAAGAATGTACCCTGTAGATGACGTACGAGTGCGAGTTAATTAGAATATGACATTAGTTCATTTTACTCTCAATGTCTCTCTTGTTTATTATTTGTATCTGTTATTTTTATTAGGTATTAATATTTGTTACGCAGGATTTTAACTTAGCTTTTACTCGTACTAGCTAAAACTAAACTAAAATATGAACCTCCAAACTTTTGTTCAAACCTCAAACAGGTGATCTGTCATGTATAAATTACCCGCACATGGCGTTGCTATGGCTTTACGGCCATTCATACATGGCGGTAATTTAAATATTCAAATTTATGTAAATATTTTTCTGGCCAATTAATGAAAATTTTGTCAAAAGAAAAAATATGGGTAGCAAGTTTTTTATCGTCTCACAAAAATATTAAATTAAAATGGCACGCAATTAGCCCATTTAAATTTATGGCGTTGATAAATAGGTACTTATATCTTTATCAAAAATTAGAAAACATTGGTTTTGTCAACGTGACATTGTTGGTTCTTGTCGAAATGACACGCGCACACAAATCAGCTGATTCCAAGCACGTCAAGGTCGCTCGAGTCACGTGTCTGCTCGCGCCCTATACAAAGTAAATTTTGTACAACTGTTTTTTCTAAAAACAGAATCCAATGAACAATTTTGTAGAAATGTTTTTAGGT
This sequence comes from Harpalus rubripes, assembly GCA_963082715.1. Taxonomy (NCBI): domain Eukaryota; kingdom Metazoa; phylum Arthropoda; class Insecta; order Coleoptera; family Carabidae; genus Harpalus; species Harpalus rubripes. Next base: position 8,567,646 of record OY720459.1, on the reverse strand, counting down.
ATTTTTAAAATTGTGACGTTGGTAACTTAGTTTAAGTGTCAAATAAATATACTTCATTTTAGTTGTCATTGTACGTTCTATCGGTGTCAGAAATATTCCTACTAGAATAAGAATATTCTTAAAGCAATAGAACGCTCAGTAGCAAATAACTGTGAAGTAAAAAAATAAATACAATAGAACAGTGGCAGTGGTTATGTGTTGTTGTTAGTTAACAACTAAAGATAACGTTGTATGTTTATTTTGGATCTTCAAAATGTTATGCAAATATTACAGAGATTATAATTATATAAAAATATATTAAATAATAAAAACGTAAAGGAGATAAACAGAAATGTACGCGCGACAGTCGGCTCGTAAAATTTTGAATTTACCTCCACTCTATATATCTTCCTGCCAACGCCTCCAACTCTGAAGTTGGAATGATTCATAGGAATATTTCGATTTTTTTGACGCAAAAGAACGACCATTGACGTTCTACTAAAAGAAGTAGGAAGATTTCTGATACCAATAGAACGTACCTATTACGTGTCATTACTCATACAAATAAATGAAAATAAAATAAATACAAAATTTCTAAAATTAGATTTTTTAAAGTAAAATATTTACATCAAACATTTTAAGTTCTTTTTTAACTTTTTTTAACTTAAAATTCAAGGTATTTATTTATATTTATTTATTTATTAATAATAAATATAAATTTTAACTCTAACCTAACTGTTTTCAATACGTCAAATGTCAAAATAAATTAAATTTCAAATGCTTATTGAAACTGTCAATGTTACTAATCTTGATATTTTAATATTTTAAGTAAATTAATGCGAAATAGAAAAAAAATAGTATGAAAAACACGTACTATAATGTCCATTTGTAATACTCGTACAATTCGTAACTCGCCTACGGCTCGATTTCGCAAACTGTACTAGCATTACAAAAAGAGTCATTGTAATATACAGGGTGATTCATCGGTCTGTCCTCTCTTTATAACTCTTTTATTTTAAGTCAGATAGAAAAACTCTTCAAATATAATTTATATGATATAGTATTATCTATCTACGTACCATATCCATTTGTACTCGTATACAGGGTGCTCCATTTAAGCGCAACAATATTTAACTATGTTTCTTAATGGAACACCCTATATTTATTTATTTATTTTGATAGTATATTCGATTCCTTTTAAAAAAGTGTTTAGAAATAAGGGGTCTAAAATTATAAATTAAGAAGTTATTTACCTTTATTCATTGAATGATATGTGTCTATCATGTTATTATTAACAAAGTAAGCTATGGATAATTTGATCAATTGTTTCGAATTTAAACAAACAAGTTGTCCAAATACTCTTAGTTTATCATTGTTGATGTTGATGTGAAAATGAATAATACAAATTTTAGTAAAGATGAGATGGCTAATATAATATTTATAATAGAAAAATCTATTGAAGTTGAAGTACAAGTTTTCGAGCATTTATTATAATTTTGCATTATTTAGTCTGTCACTAAATTTTAATAGCTTCTTTGGAATTAGTGTAATGTTTAAAATAAGTATTAATAAAAAAGGATCATAATTTTGTATTATATTATGGTTTTTTCCACTCTGAACTACTATTTTTGATGAACTTAAATAACTTCTTAATTTATAATTTTAGACCCCTTATTACTTACTACTTTTTTAAAGGGAATCTAATTAACTATCAAAATAAATAAATAAATAAATATAGGATATTCCAATAAGAAATATAAAGTTACATATTGTTGCGCTTAAACGGAGCACCCTGTATACAAATGCATATGGTACGTAGATAGGCAATAATATATCATATAAATTATATTTGAAGAGTTTTTCTATCTGACTTAAAATAAAAGAGTTATAAAGAGAGGACATGCCGATGAATCACTTTGTATACTTGTTCAATATATTATTTATTAACTCTTTATTAGTTGAAAATTCTCAAAAACAAAAAATGGTACATACATTTAGTAAACGTCAAAATGTGTCCTCAGACAAATTAGGAATCAGATGTAGAACTTATTACCTTTTTACACCAAAAAGTCACTTATGTTCGTACAAATTTTGCAATTTAAACTAGGGCTAAAATAATTAATAATTCAGAAAATAGCCAGTTCCTATTTTTTCATTCATCTTATACGAGTATAATTATTTTTAATTTATAAGTGTTTTGAAAGCAACCAAATAATAGAGTCTTAACTTTTTGTCGCGATTGTATAATATTTAAGTATTTCAGAGTAAAAATCAACCAAATCCAGATGAAAGAAACCCCTGAAGAACAAAAATCCACTGAAGAAAGAGTCTTCCATGACCGGCAATACCAAATCGACGCAGCCATAGTTCGAATAATGAAAATGAAGAAAACTCTAAGTCACAATCTTCTCATAACTGAGCTCTACGACAAACTTAAGTTCCCAATGCGACCAATAGATCTGAAGAAGAGGATTGAGTCCTTGATAGACCAGGAGTACATAGAGAGAGATAACGAAACCGGCGACCAATATCACTACGTGGCATAGTTGTTCATGTGCAGTGTATGTTTTAAGTTGGATCAATATTGTATGAGTTATGTATGTTAAATTGTACCACTGGCATCAATAAATAATGTGTATTTGCAGTTTATATTGGGAATGGTGTATTTACTATCCATGTTGACAAAATGTTTCAGGTTGTTTCAAATAAATATTGCAAGTTTTTTTTTTAAATAGGCTACTTGCGTGGTACTGAAAATCTGATATCTACCACAATGAACCTAAAGTAATGTTGAAAACGTATGTAAAAATCTGATGTGGCCAACACCAAACCTCCCGCTATTTAATTTTTATTAATTTAATATATATATATATATATATATATATATATATATATATATATATATATATATATATATATATATATATATATATATATATATATATATGTATATATATATACATATTTAGTTATTGCGGAAACTGTATTAAGATCCATTCCATATAACTAGGGTTCTATTTACTATATTCTTTTTAAAATGTTACTGTTATTAATTTGAAATGATTAGTTCTTTGGCTGTGACATTTATCTATCAGTTACACACATTTAAGATATGAACTGTGTAACGAAGGAAATTTGCTTGTTTAAAGCGTAGGCTCCGGAATTAAATTTATAGATAATTTAATGAATTTATCCATAAAATATATAGAAAAAGTATTAATGCAAATCTGTAGAAAATTTAATAATCTTTAATTTTTATAATAACATTAATCTCGAAAAAATAACATTTAAAGGTATTTTTCGAAGAAAAACTATTTTGAGCTTCTAGTAAAGTGCAATTTCCGGTTATCCGATTTACACCAAAATCTAATGGGCTCTTTCCATTACAGAAAAAGTTCGAAATACAAGGTTTCAAAATTTTCTGAATCATAGTATTTGAGTTAGAGTAAAGGATCCACACACACATACACACATACATACACAAATACATACACACAGACATCATCGTGAAAATGTTAAAATTGGATTCTATAGGGACCTTAAAACGTGGTCATTTAGCAAAATCTCGATATGCGATTTTTAGCACGATCCCTATACCTCCCTTACCAAGGGTAACGGGAGGCAAAAATATAAATTTTATTAAGAAGAAAGATTTTCTTTCACGTCATTATTTTGAACTGGAGAAAGGGAAGCATATTTAAGAATGTAACCTGTAGATGGCGAGCGAGTGCAAGTTTTAATTTGATTTTGACATTAGTTCATTTTTTTTGTCACTGACTCTCTTCTTTATTATTTGCAATTTGCGTGGTTTCTATTACTTTTATGACGTATTTTAATTTGATAAACAGGATTTTGAAGGATTTTAACTTAGCTTATACTCGTACAAGATTAAAATGACAAACTAAAATATTAACCTCCAAACTATTATTCAAACGTCAAACAGGTGATCTGTCATGTCATGCCATCAAACATTTTCTTGAAAAAATATATTAAAACGATCCAAAACTTATCAAATTTGGTATTTAAAACTAGTGTATAATTTAAAACAACATATTAGATTTTGACTATACTTATATGATAAACCGGAAGTGGTACTTAATTTGGAGCTCTTAACAGATTTTCGAGGAAAAACATGATAAAATATAATCCAAAATTTCGTATTACAGACTTTACTATTTATTGGAACAACAAATTAGATTTGGTTACAAACGATCAATCGGAAGTGATACTTTACTTAAAGCTCATTGCTGTTTTAAACATGGAATTGACGGGAGGTTATGTGCTGGCCACATCAGATTTTTTTAAAATTTGATATCATTTGATTCCGAAATTTTGAAAGAAGACTATGATTAATTTTTTTAACTCTTTTTATATTTTTTTGTGCAACCGGACGCGAAATAAGCATTTCGCAGCCGCAATACAGGCCGCGAAATTGGATTTCGCGTCCGTTGTTATGGTAACGGCCGCGAAATGAATTTCGCGGCCGTTGTCATGGTAGCGGCCGCGAAATTGGGTAAACAATCACTTTGACACTAGAGAATTGCATGGTTTTGTTTATCAAATGTCAATCCCATAGCTACCTTGAAAGCTAACTTTCTATTTAGAATGAAACTGTTTAAAATTAATAAACTTTGTAATTACATTTTTTTACGGTTGCACAAAAAATATCGTGTACACCTTGTCCGCGAAATCCTTTAGCGCCCTCGAGATTGTCTTGCCTCGGCCGCAAGCGGCCTCGGCGACAATTTTTCTCTCGGTACGCTAAAGAGTGATTTCACGGCCTTGATATACAAATAACTATTATTTTACTAGTAAAAGTAAAATGTACGATTAATTTTGTGAGTCACTGCATACAGGCTGTCTCACAACTCGCGCCCCAGACGAAACTGAAACTTGCCGACGACAATAGGTTGCCAACAAAGAGAAGAAAATAATTTGCGGCTGCTTGCATAGCGGAGTTACAAGACTTTGTAGTCCATCAATCCCGGAAGGATATCTTCTTGAGGTGTGATGATATTATTACAAAATAAAACTGGTTGCTAGGTTTTAAAAATACTACTAGTGAGTTACAAAATTTGTTTGACTTACTGTAATTTTGACACTTTAGAGTTGACTTTTCACTGTCAACAAATTTAGGTAAGCGAAGGTGCCATCTGAGATCATTTATATCGTACAGTGCAACGTGTTGTAGCAGCTGTGTAAAATGCGTTAAACGAAAATATTATTGTCATTTGATCTGGCATAACTTGACCGGTCTCATGCGTCCTTGCGATGGCTCTCAATATCACTTTATGATCCACAAGATTTCTATCCGGAAAATGTTCCGAATAGATTCGTGCTGTCTTTCTGGCGTTACGTCTACATTCTCCGAAAATTATAATCATTTCTAAGTAATCAGCGGCTGAATACATGGTAAGAATTTGCCTTTTTTTATTCACCTTGTCAAATTTAATTTGACACTAACATTTTTTGAAAACTACTGTTGCCCACACATTTTAAAGAAGATTTGATTTGTATAAAACCCTGGTAACGTAAAATTACGGCAAACACACGTTAAAGGTGTAGGTATCTGATTGTTCAATTTTAAGACGTCTTTTCTCGAATATCGTTTACGCTAGATTTTTTTTCTTCGAAATTACTCATCCGAGTGCAGTCTCGTGTTGCCTCATTCGCTCTGGGGCGCGAGTTGTAAGACAGCCTGTATGTGGGTAAAGGGGAAGAAGAAACCGAAAATTTGGAATATTGGCAGATATCAATGAGGATGGGAAAACGTTTATACATACATGTAAAATATGTAATAATGAATTATTTTTACCTTTTAAACAGACAATGTATGGAGAGTATGGAGAAAACTACCACCAAAACTGAGGTATGAAGCAATGAAGTTCAAATAGGTAATTCAAAACCTTCGCCGGCCCACAATTAACAAAAATCACACACAAAATAATTTGATATTAACACTGCAATAACAAAACGCCAACTGATTTCTTTCATATGAAATTCATGGAATAAGCTTACACTAGGCGACACGTTTGTTCTAATAGGTCTGTTCGTTTATTGCAGCATTGAATCGTGTTTAGTTTTAGTTTATCGGTATCTCTGTCCGTGTAAACAACATTTGCAATGTGTCTAAATGTTATTAACTATTTCTATTGTTATTAAGTGTTTTTAGTGTGTTAAATGTAAATAATATTGTAACGTTTATTGTTCGTGGTAGTAACAATTAAAAATAGTGCAATAACAACCTGAAATTGATGAAGACGGAGATATTGTAAGTCAATTTGTTTGTTATTAATGATTGTTTCAGTATAGTGTTAGTAATATGTGTTAACTGATGAATTTTAATGTAAACGTATAGTACGTATAGATACGTACAGTACTTATAAATATGTATACAGGGTGTTATGTAAGTAATGTGCCATACGTTACCACTTAATAAACAAGGTTGCAATGTATCGTAATCTGCAATAATTTCTTTTCTAATGTGTTTGGTGCAATTATAAAAGCATTTCAAAGTGGACCAATAGGAATAATTTATTTGAATAAATGATAATTTAAAAACCACAGTAGATTCCGCCTAATTCTGTAAGGAAGTTGTTAAGTCTTAGCAACGTTGCTAAAATTTGTAACCAATAGAAACAAATGTAAAGCCTGTCATTTTCAAGTTTTATTCTGTGTTCGCAATTATTATTGGTTATTTACTATAGCAATGTTGCTAAGACTTAACAACTTTCTTACATATTTGGGGCAATTGAATGAAAATAACAACACTAGTTATTTTTGAAGGTTTGATGTCAGAGGCGGAGTATGGATAAAACATTTTTTTATTAATGACAGAAATAGTTATAATAAATATAAAAAGTTTTCACCATTTTGTCTTGGTAAAACTCCCTGTAGCGTCTAACAGCAGCAGCACTGTTTTGGCACACTTCTCCGTACACCCAATGCATGTCGGTGTATTCTCTATTAGTGACACTGACAGTCATCTAAATATCAAATTACTACTCCCTGATTACAAATTCAACGTCATTTATGACAACTGACAAATATTGTTTTTGGATTTATGGTGCTATTCTGTAACTTTGCTCTGTAAGACTGTAACTCTATAGACTCTGTAAGCGATAGAGCTCTGTAAGACGACAGCTTACAGAGTAGTAAAATTACCTATTTTGTAACTCCCTCTATAGGGCGCGAGCAGACACGTGACTCGGGCGTCCTTGACGTACTTGGAATCAGCTGATTTGTGTGCGCATGTCGTTTGGACAAGAACAGTGTCACTTTGACAAAACCAATGTTTTGACTTATTTTAATTTTGAACTGCTAAAATGTTATTAATGTACAATTTTCAGGTAGTAAAATACATGAAATTAAAAATAATAACTTCTCAACAGTTCAAAATTAAAATAAGTTAAAACATTGGTCTTGTCAGTGACATTGTTCTTGTCAAAATGACAAGCGCACACAAATCAGCTGATTCCTAGCACGTCAAGGACGCTCGAGTCACGTCTGCTCGCGTTCTATAACAAGTCTCGCTACAGAGTTATTCTTATAGATTGCCTAACTTCATTCCTGTCTAGCTGTCAAATATGCTACAGTATATTTGACAGTAATTTTGCAGGCATTCTAAAAAATATGAAATAATGTTATATAAATAATACACTATAAAATGGTAGGTATGTTGGTTCAAAGATACATATTCCATAATATATTTATGTAGTTGAATAAGCAATGGATTCCATAACGAATTTTTCATTATTATTAATTTCTATAAATACATCAGATTTACACATATGTAATTATATAGGTTTATGATTAAATGAAATATATAATTATTGAATCAAAATACGTTATGTTTTGATATTTACAGGTAATCAATTTCTGTCATTGTTGTAATCAATGCTTGTCATTGTTAATAATTTTTTTATCTCCTGTGTTTTAATTTTTGTAATCTTTTCTCCTCGCTAGTGTGATCTATTAATATTAATTATGCAGTCATCATTTAATGACTGTTTCAATTATTCTATGAAACTGTTAACAGTTCTCTACCATTAATTTGTAGTCGTACTCGTACAAGTAGGTAGGATTTTCTTCAAATTATCTTGACTGGCGGAAACTGCCCTTGCCTTAATTTTGAATCAATAAATATGACAAATTCTTAAGTATAGCTATATAAAATTATTCAACTTTATATTAAAGAAGAAAAAGTCACTTTAATTAAAGTTTTACAATGAGTTTGTTTAAAAACATTTCTTAATTAGTAATGCAATTCATGATCTGGTACACTGATCTGAATGGATTTTGATATGTCTGGAAAAATCTTCTCTATTTTCATGATAAAATATTTTTTTAAACATAAATTTCTATAAGAATTAGTAGGATGTATAATTACCTCCTATGTTTTTTATTTAATAATAGATATAATAAAAATTGTTAACGTTTGCTTTTAATTTCCATATTTGTTTAAATTTTTTATATATAATAAAAATTGTTAACGTTTGCTTTTAATTTCCATATTTGTTTAAATTTTTTATATAAAATATATATTTGACGTTTAAAATATATTTTTGACGTTTCAATATGCTCTGTAAAAAGGTACTTTACAGTCAAGATTTTGGCGCTGTAAGATTTATAGAAATTTCTATAACTCTGTAGCGCTTACAGTACTGTAACTTGGTTACAGAATAACAATTTGCTTACATCCTGTAACGTTGGTTACTTACACAGCCTATAGAGCTTATAGAACGGTATACAGGGAATTTATTTTAATATGCAACATATGATCTATCACTTCCATGGTTACACACTATCTCTGTCAAAAAATGACAGCAATGTAATTTTTGTCCATTTTAAAATGCAACATACCAAATTTGTAATTATGTATTATCAGTATTAATTTCCAATAAATTAGCCTATATATGATTAACAAAAAATCAAATCTTTAATGTAGCACATCTTAACAAACTTTAGCTCCCAAAATACATAATTTTAATGTAATAATTGTTCAAAAATACCTCCATTTACACTGGGGCAATATCCTAGTCGGTCGTAGAAAGAATGACACCATTTATGATGTGTTCTGGAGGTAACTCCTGTACTGTAGTACTATTTATAATGTTGCATTTTAAAATGGACAAATATTACATTGCTGTCATTTTTTGACAGTAGTGTGTAACCATGGAAGTGATAAACCATATGTTGCATTTTAAAATAAATTCTCTGTAGAATAGCACCATTAGATTTTAACTTAACTGGTAAAATTTCTACTTTCTCTTCTATATAAGAGGCAATATAATATCTTTCACAAATTATTTATCTATAGTTCTAAAAATTTAATTAAACATCAATTCCGTTGAACAATTAAATTAGCTCATAATGTAAAAATACCTCCTACTTTGGGGTTATTATCTTCTCCTGTATTTGTTTGCCTCGAGGCATCCAGCTATTGCTACCGCTACTGTTCCACTCAGGCACAGTCTCAGTCCCATTACGTATTCGCTATCTGTTGTATGTATCCAAACTCCAACTATTAAACTAAATAAACGAAATCCACGCTCGAGCCCGCTGCTGTGAATTTGCAAACAATAGAACAAAACGACTGTTATTAAACTTAACCCCGCCTCGTAACTTACACCTAACTTTCAACACCTTTCAACTTTTATATAACACCTCTAAACTTACACACGGACTTAAAAAGTTGATTACTTCCGACGTACGACTTAGATGTTTACTATCAGTATATAAGTCTTGACGGATCAAGAAATGTTTTGTTATATGAACATTTACTACGTTTACATGCAGTTTTGAGAATGGTTTCAGTTTTCAGTCAAAATTACGCGAAACTGTTTACATGAAATTTTCAAAACAGGTATACAGATTGATTTGAACACAGTTTCGGCGCATGCGTATTTGACCGACGTAAGTAACAGATCCTCTTCACTCCAAATTTTTCGTTTTGCTATTATTCCAATTATTTTTTCTACTTTGTAGCACTACGCACTAAAACTACACAGCTGTCAGTTTATTTGTAGGTTAGTAACAGCAAGTAACACAAAGCGATAGAAACGTCATGCTATATACGCATGCGCAATCGCGAAACTGAATTTCAAGTGTTTACATGAGTAGTTTTGAAACTAGTTTCCAAGTCAAACCCGTGAATTTTAGTTTTGGTTTGAGCGGGTTTGAGATAACTCAAAACCGTTTTAACACTGTATACATGGCGTTTTTAAACTAAAGACATTTTGAAAACGGTTTGAAAACTGCATGTAATCTCAGTAAATGAATGAAAGTGGAATAGATTTTTCTAATTAAAACTAATACACAATATTAAGAAAACTTTAAAAAAAAAATTGGAACCTAAAATGAGAAAAGTCTTTGACAAATTTTCTTTGGTAGGTTTAAAAGATTATTTTTAAGAATTGTTGGTATTACTTGACTGTTAGTATGATTGTAGGGATGATGAGAATAATTGGAGATGCAGTCGTGGTAAACAGTGTTTATTAAATAATTAACTTTCCTACGTTTCGATTCCAAATGAATCATCATCAGGTATAGTTAAAGTACAATTGGAAAATAAGGTCATTACATTACAAACTCAAAATTGTAAGAATGAAAATGTCGTCAAAAAATCAAAGGTAATAAAATGCATGCATCAGAAACAACTAAAGATAACTAAGGTCGTAAATGTAAATAGATAAATATATCCTGTTAAAATAGACAAAAATATAATAATTTGGGCATACAAAAATATTATTACATAGCTTCATGTAATATAGGCGCTATACCTACTTTTTTAAACATTCTTTTTGGCCACTTTATCCTTCTTGAATAGAATATCTACTAGCGTTTTCAGCTTACAAGTCGAGTGCGCACTGAGCGTATTCGTGCAAAATTTATAGTGTATTCCGTAACTTAACCACGGTCACAAAGGTCCTGGTTAAGCGTTCCGGAATGTAACCAAATAATAATTTCAGGATCGAGGTTCCATTTCGGAATGTAGTTCCTGAAAGTTTTGGTAACTTTTTCGTGACCACAACGACCACAATTTTTTTGTGGTTGTTGTAGTAATTTTTTTATTGTAATATAATAAATAAAATTGTATAAACATATAATTTTTATTAATATATACTGATATGTATAATATTTACGATAGTATAAAATAGACAAATAGAGTTACGTTGTCACTTATTTCTAATAATGCGGTGGTTCCCTACTTTACCGACACAAATTAACCAAGATGTTCCGAATCACAACCACTTTTCAATAACCATAATCTGACCACGTGAACCACAAGAAAACCATAACCACGGTCGTGGTTAAGTTACGGAATATACTATAAGTCAGCTGATACATTTTCAGCTTAAGAAAAAGTTGTACCGTGCACTGTCTCAGTGCGACTTTTGTGGGCTGACTCCCTAGGCAAGTGCAATAGTGTCAGTGCAAATATGACAGCTAAACAAAATCGTTTTCTGCTTAAACTGCACTGCTACCGGATGAGGGCAGAACTCGTTCAGTGTGGTCTAGTGATATGTTGCACTCAGTGCGCACTTGCACTGTGTAAGCTGAAAACGTTATATTTTTCATATAAGTGGGGATATTTTTGAATTAAATCTAATACTAAACAATCTTGTTCTTTACTGATTTTTCGTTTGCATAACCTAAAATCTACACACAAAAACAAATACACAACACGCTGACGTTTGTGAAGTGGAGCTCATGCGCAGTTGTGAAATTATTTTACTTTAACGGTCTTAAGTTGAAAGTTGGTCAACTTAAGGTCTCAAAGTAAAATTAAAAGTGTGCACACAAAGCAGTACGTATATTGACACAGATTTAACTTTTATAAAGTAAAGCAAAAAGAAAAAAGTAAAATAAAAATTAGGCTGCATAAATCAACCTTTATATTTCACATATTTGGTTTTACATTTGCTAATAACCTTACCAGTTGACTTAGTTTTGAATTTGGAATGCTTTTACTGTAAATAAATTTTTATAATAATAAAATATCAGTAGCATCATATGTACTCTCATAAAAACTAAGTGAACGATACTATTGAATTTGACAGAATGGGTGGAGCTAAAATCTTAATTCGTACAATTCGTAGATGAGCTTGATCGGACATTTTTCAAAAATTTACTGTAGTTCTAAATGACGCTCTGATTTTTCTAAACATACCTTAGCATAATCTAGGCTATCGCAAAATTTTGTAATGGGGTCCGGTACTAAAAAAAGTTGCATATATTTTGTCATCTTATGAAAATATGACTAATTTTAAATGATTTTGTACCAAAATATTTTAAAAATATTAAACTTTTCATTCATAATTTTAATAAAAACGATTAGCACTATAACGATATGACGTCACAACTGTATTTTTGTATCAGTATACTAAGCGAAAAGAGTATAATTTTATATTATTCATAACTTGTGAAAATAAAATCCATATATTTATATGTAGTTCTATTTTACATGAAAATGTATGAAACATTCATCATTTTTATTAAAATAAAACATATTCTGTAAACTGCGCTGCAGGCATTTTTTTTTCTATTCAAGGTCAAATGCCTTATAATTGAAAGTAACATTTTTTGAAGGGATGTGAAGTTGCACGTTTTTCCCCTTTCATGTACAAAAATAAATTTCCAGATCACTGAACATTTTAGAAAAGAGAATATATTTAACGGATTGTTGACTTAGAACAAGCAGATCACAAATACGTACGATCGTACGTCGTATCACACAGAATATCAACGTCGTATTACACAAAATATTAATAATTGTGAACTGTCATAAAATTGAGATGAAATGATCAGCCATTTAATTTTGTTAAAAAAGAACTTATTTTACTATTTATTCAAGAACAAGGACATGGTAACAATGTACTAATAATATGTAACTTGAAATAATCTTAGACGTTAGATTGCACTTGCAGACGCATTTATCTAGTTTTCAAAAAGGAATGGAGCTCATTACATGATTTGTTGATGTTAGTCTTGGTAACCAAAATAAATTAAAAATCAAGGTATAATAAATTATCCTTTGGTCCGTTTGCAAAAGCGGGACATTTTTGCACTCGCTGGGAACAACGGGACAGACAGCCTGAAAGCGGGACTGTCCCGCCCAAAGCGGGACGTATGGTCACGTTACGTATAATCCTATTTGTCACAAAGCAAATTTTCGTCACCACACTGCGCTAAAATTGTGACATGTTGCGTTTCTTTTGCCGCTGCGGCACTTACGCCGCAAGTGGGCGCATCTTAGTAAAAACCCTCCCTATACGAAAAGACGGTGCGGCATAATGCCGCACGGCAAAAAGTCGTAGTGCGCGCCTAGCTTAATATCGCTAATGCGGTTTAGAAATTTGACGTATATCGTTTGATTTGGTTATGATGATGTTTGAAAGTAGCGGTAGTGGGGGTAAAAATACCAGAGAAACCAGGATTATTTCGTGGTTGCCGTGGTCCGAATTTTTACCAACTTTTTTAAGGAACTGCGTTCCAAATAGTAACCGGTAAATAATTTCAGGACTTACGGAACACAAAACCGTAAACCTGATCGAACCTGTTGCGTTACGGAACAAACTATTAGTCAGTAGGCGAAGTAAAATTGCAGTTGCAGATATGTCACACAATAGGTATTTGTATCACTAGTCCAGAAACTGAATATTTGCGAGAACGAGTTTATTGTGACAGGCCGAGCTGAAAGCGAGTTTCGGGGCGTGTGATACACAAGATTTCTCAACACTTTATCCTATTTTACATAACCTAAAAAAATGAACATATATTTTTATCGGTTTTGCATTGCAAGTTTAAATATAATTACTTACATTTGAGCTTAAAATGCGTAATTATTTTATATTTATTGAAAATATATTATACAAACATTAGTTATATATATTTTATATACTTTTGCATATTTTTAATGACAGATAGCGGAAACTCAATTGTATCACGTGAAGTTAGTTGTAGTTACAAAACAAAAGAAACAAATTAGTCCTTAAGTTGCAACTTATAATTAATCTATACGAGATGACAGCAATGAAAGCATATTATTATTTTTAAGTTACAATAATTAAAGATTTAGCCCTAAAATTTGCTAATTCTTGTATTGAAAATAATCTTAAATTGACATATCACCAGAACAGTAATGCCAACTCCTTTTGCTGGCCTAGGTCAGCAACAGCGCATTTCTGGACGATTTTGAGGTCTGTAATACTAGTAAAATTGGACGGAGGCACGAAAAATTAATTAAATTTTAAAAAATAATATTTTTAAAAAACTCTACACATTTGTAAAGTGTAACAAACGCGAAAATTCATCATTTGATTAAATCTTTCAGAAAAAAATAAATTGTTAATGGGTACCGGGCCCCATTCTACGCCCAGTTATCCATCGCCTACATGACCACTGCGCAATTGACCCAATGCAATATGATGCTGTAAAAATGACCATCTTCAGTTCTTTTAATTTTGAGTTACATTGTTAGTGATGGAAACTATCAAATGAAATTACATTGCAATGAAATTACGTTAATTTACAAGAAGAGAATAACCTTGAATAATAATTGCTAGAAACTTATATGTAGTTATATTACTAGGAACTAAAATTTTGTCGTATAATATTCCCAGTCCACACATACCTAACCAAGATTGTCATAATACAAGTAAAACGTTATGCGTACCATTAGTGCTCTGCGTAATTTCAGTGTATGAGGAAATATGCTTGTCCTTCTTGGCATGTAAATGACACACATTACAAGTTTAGTGGCATAATTTAATCATCATTTGTCTGTAGTCTGGGTTTGGACGATTACATTGCGCGCATAGTGTGAATAATAGCCAATAATACACTTGGTTATTGCAACAATCCAACTCTAATCACCGTAAATGATTTCTAAGCTCTTTGTAATTGCGCCCTACTTTACCAAAAGCAACGCTTTATTATTAACGATTTTCTTCCTGGAAGAAAATTGCGCAATGTTTACCAACCCTAGGTAATTAGAAAATTGAATTTAATCAGCAAAAATTACGAAATTTAAATAATTAATTTGCGAAAGTTATTTTTAACTTGCGCTATAAGGGAGATATTGGGATCATGGGATCGTGTTAAAATTCGCATATAGATATTTTTGGAAATAAGCATCTTTTAAGGTCCTTAAAATTGTACTCCATTTTTTAATATTTTTTATGTATATCATCTAAATTGAAAATGATGTCTAACTCTAGAAATTCTTTATTTTTATTCGTTAACCTGTAATTTTTTTTAAATAATTATTCTTCGATGTAGAAGTTAATTTCATTTTGTTCTTGAACAGTTGATTTCACCAATAATTGGGAGTCAATCGTATTTTCAAAATTTAGGAAATTTGGTGTGATACTAATTCACATTCTAACCTTATTTTTGTAACACCAATTTTATCATATAATATCATAAGTGGTAAATTTTTCCCGGAAAAATTTTCAGATTGTTACGAGAGCTGGTTGCCTATCAATTTATTGAGTGTCATTGACAAATAAATCACGAGTTGCCAATGAGTGATTTTTGATCAATGTCACGAGATAAATTGGCAACAGGCTCGAGTAAAGCAATCGGAAAATTTTTCCAGGATAACATTTAACCACGAATGGTATTCAAATGAGTATTTCCAAAATAAAAATCAAGTAAATATATTTTTTTCTTCACAAAAATCTTCTAATTTTTATTGTGTTTTGAGGTGTTATATTTAAGATTGTTTTTTCAATGTTTTAAATAGATTTCTGTCCGAATCGACTCGTGTTTAATAAAAACTGATAACACTGAAAATATACAAACTTTGACAGGTATGTAAACAATATGTTTCTAAAACGTCAAAAAAAATTCGCTTATCAAAACTCACTTACTTGTAAAAATACGACATCTTATTGACTTAAAGGCTGCGATAAAATTTTTGTGACGGTGTTTTGTCGAAATGAAACTTGGTATCTAGGAAAAATCCGGAATTTGCCTTTGTTTATAAATTTATGAGTGAAATAGTCACTATTATTTCTTCTCTTCTTCTTATTCTTACTTTTAAATTCAAAATTATATAAAAATAAAATTCTTGAATGAATAATAGATGGAGTCTAAGGTTAAATATAATTGAAACTATTATATTTACCCCTTAACCTTAAAATTAATTTTAATAAAAACTAAATACGTATTTCGAAGTTTTTATTTAGGGGTAATTATAATAGTTTTAGTAATCAAATTCTTAACAATCGTTTGCGTTCGTTTATTTAGTGAGATAAGATACTTGATATTTTTTGACATTCATAGCCACCAACCTTAAAAAATATATTGTACTAATCTAGTACAAAATTCGAATGAGCTATTAACGAACTCTTTTTACTTCCTTGTACAAAATAAAGGAAGTATTGTAAAAGTATTATTAAATTAGCCCTTTGTATAAGCGAGCTATGTAAATTTAAAACATATATTTTTTGGTTTTTGTAATGAAGCTTGCTATGGTTTGAGACAAAAAAAAAAACAAAAAAATAAAAAAATAGATGTTAATGTCAATGTTAAATTACGTCAAATACGTGCAATTTTATAATTGGGTCTATACTTCATATTAATTGGTCTTGCGTACAAGGAAGTTGTGTGGTGTCCACACTAGATTTTTGTTATTGTAATAACTTTGTTGCAAAAGCAAAATAGAAAAAAAAAATGTTGTTTTACAGTATATTTACTAACAAACAAACTAATGTTAAGTACGCTTTTTTACCTCCCGCTACCCTTGGTAAGGGAGGTATAGGGATCGTGCTAAAAATCACATATCGAGATTTTGGTAAATGATTACGTTTTAAGGTTTTAAGGTTTTAACATTTTCACGATGATGTCTGTGTGTATGTGTATATGTGTGTATGTGTGTATGTGTGGATCCACCATTCTAACTCAAATACTATCATTCAGAAAATTTTGAAACCTTGTATTTCGAACTTTTTCTGTAATGGAAAGAGCCTATTAGATTTTGGTGAAAATTGGATAACTGGAAATAGCACTTTACTAGAAGGTCAAAATATTTTTTCTTCGAAAAATACCTTTAAATGTTATTTTTCAAGATTAATATTATTATAAAAATTAAAGATTATTAAATTTTCTATAGATTTGCGTTAATACTTTTTCTATTTATTTTATGGATAAATTTATAAAATTATCTATAATTTAAATCCCAGAGCCTACGTTTTAAACAAATAAAACGCAGTTATTCAAATGTATGTAACTGATAGATAAATGTCACTATCAAAGAACTAATCATTTCAAAATAATATTAGTAACTTTTTAAAAAGAAAAAAGCAAATAGAGCAATAGAAAAGGAATTCAATACAGTTTTCAGTATATGTAGGTATGTATTTAGATTAATAAAAATTAACAATTCACAAAAATGTTTCAACTAATCCTCATTTTTGGATAAGTGAATTGTATTCTATCCCGGTATTTAAAATTTAATCTTCATTTTATTATATCTCTGGTGTCCAATGGTTAGAGCAACACCTCATGTCATGAGTGCCTTCGGGGCTCTGGGTTCGAATCCCACTAAGGCATGGATTTGTGTGAATGTGAAACCACTCTTTAATTGGGATTTAATCCTGTTGAGGGGTTTAAAAAAAGGTAGTTACTTGGATTAGACAAAGCCATTATTGCATGAACATATTTCAATATTTCTAGCAACCATTAAAAAGATAAAAATCTTTTAATAAAAATATCATCGGAACAAATTACCCCATCCACATTATATTTATCACAAAATTAAGTCATATAAGCAAAAATAATGATTCGGCTATGCTATTTATAAAGACCACACAACACCGCACATAACGATACAATCTTATTAACAGTTCAATTATAAACACATTTGTAGCGCAACGATATCGCGGGAAAGATTTATTTTATATCCGTGTGTACGTGTAAGGCCATATCTGGTTTTAATTACCAAATTAACATGCGCTCGGGGTAAATTGCACGAAATGTGATGTGATTGAAAAATGGTTTGTGTTGTGTGGAACGCCATTAGCGAATAGAGTTGTTAAAGCTGTGCTATGCAAACACTGAACAATAACGATTGCCGATAATCACTGCTGTGGAGGGTAACGTGGAAAGTATTATTTCCTCATTTGTATGTGTCATATGTTAAGTAGTAATGCAATGAAATACTTAAATGTGATTTTGTTAGTAGGACTTTGTTATTATATGGTGCATAAGGTTAGTGGGTCGATCGGTCGAACGATTTGTAAGAAATAATTATACAGGGTGTTTCAGGACTAGTGTAACAAACTTTAACAGCTTATTCCTGAGGTCATTTTGAACATAGGTCCTATTCCTTCTAGTTACCAAAATACAAGAGGTTGAAGTTTTATAAATAACACGAATTTTTTTAATTTTTGTAATCGAGGTACTTCCGAAAAACAAGAGTTATATTGAAAAGTCATACCTTATTTGTATTAATTAATTTATGTATTAATTAATTGTCTTAGTTAATAGTACATTAAAACACAAGTATCATAAGGCAATCTGTTAACGTACGAGCCCAAGTTTGGAAAACGAACAGCCAGGCGAGTTTTACAAAGGACGAGTGCGTCAACGGGCCTTATGATACATGTTTTTTATACTCTTTTTTCTATTGAGATAATTTTACAATTAGATTTTTTAAAAAAGGACTTAAAACGTCAACTTTTCCTATTTGTTTGCTAGTAGCCGCCACAAATTTAGTAGACAGTGTCAACATTTTCAAGTAACGTGCATCATTTCATAACCTGCCTGGAATAACAATACATTCAATTCAAAATTGCTTTACCATAAATTTAAATTGTAATAAATAAAACTAACCGTTTTAATTATTTTGACAAAGTAAACCTGAGCGCATTGTTCCTTGTTTCATATTTTTTTAGTTGAAATTTTAACTTCACAGATTCTTATTCTTTTTTAACTAACACAGCTATAGCTATAATTTTTTTTTCTTTCTAGTCCTATCACCTAGAGAAAGGATAAAAATCCACAATTAGAAGTAATATTTCAACACGAACAATTTACCATTTTGAGCTTATCTGTCAGTTATGAAGGCATGACTACCACCTCTAGAACATGAAAGGCGCCAAAAACGGTACGTTTATAGATCTTCTAAACGTCGTGTTTTCAGTGATAAACAGTGCTTTTATGGACTCATAAGAACACCAAAATAGAAAAAAAAATGTTGTACTTTTGATTGTATTTTTGTTTCATAATGGATGGTTATAGTATATATGAAGAGAATGTAATTGATGCTGTTCTCGATAATCCTGAAATCAGCACAAGACGCATCGCTGCTCAATTACACATGTCTCACAGCACTATTTGGCGGATATTAAACCGTGAGGAATTACATCCGTATCACTTTCAGCGAGTTCAAGCACTGCAACCCAGAGACTATGGTCCTGGTTTAGAATTTTGTCGCTGGTTTCTCCGTCAAAATTTAAATGATCCTGACTTTATTTCCAAAGTGTTATGGTCTGATGAAGCCCAATTCACGAGAGACGGAGTAAACAAATTCCATAATTATCATTTATGAAAATCCACATGCGATTGTTCAGTCCCGTTTTCAGCAAAGATTTAGCATAAATGTCTGGGCAGGAATTTTCAATACTAGATTACTAGAAATTGAAGTTTTAATTGATCGATTAACAGCTGATGGCTACAGAAACTTTCTGGAAAACAGACTACATGAACTAATAGAAGATGTTCCACTTCTTGTACGACAACAGATGTGGTACCAGCATGATAGTGCTCCTCTTCACTATGGTAGACAAGTAACTGAGTGGTTAAACCAAAACTTTCACAATAGGTGGATTGGACGTGGAGGTCCAAACTTTTGGCCTGCAAGATCTCCAGACTTAAATCCTCTTGATTTCTATCTATGGGTACACTTGAAACAAGAAGTTTATAGGGTACAAATAAACACGCGTGAACAGTTACTTGAACGAATTATGAATGCATCTGCTGCCATTCGTAACGATCAAAATGTAATTTGTCGTGTATATGATTCTATGATTCGCCGATGTCAAGCATGCATACGAGTTCAAGGCGCGCATTTTGAGCACTTGCTGTATTTTTTTTTAAATTTGTTATCTTATTTCATCTTGTGTTACTTATTTGTCTATTTAATAATTGTGTCATCGTATGTTTTGTTGTTCAAATCGTATTCGTTAATATTAATAAATAAAATTAATTAAGACAAATAAGGTATGACTTTTCAATATAACTCTTGTTTTCCGAAAGTACCTTGATTACAAAAATTAAAAAATTTCGTGTTATTTATAGAACTTCAACCTCTTGTATTTTGGTAACTAGAAGGAATAGGACCTATGTTCATGCCATTTTTGGCTCAAAATGACCTCAGGAATAAGCTGTTAAAGATTGTTACACTAGTCCTGAAACACGTTGTATAAGCGATAGAATTATTGAGAATACAATGCATGATGCTTAATATTTTTTTAAAATTTTATTTTAATTTTGTTCTACGTAGTTCCCTTTAACAATATTGCATATTACCATTCCTTTCTTCCGCTTCTTAAAAGGTCACAACCAATCTTCGTTTGGAGTGCTTTCAAGTCTTCGGCTTTTTAGAAATTACTTGTTGCATATGAATTTTGAATATAAATAAATGAAAACGAAATAAAAATTGCTGTATATTTTGTATTTTTATACCTATAATAATATAATTAAAGTTTATATCGTAAAATGGTCGCCATGTTGTGACGTTAGCGTCACTACAGTCGTTCAGTGGAAATGTCACTATAGAGTGGACTATGCATATTTTGCTCATAACTTCGCGATTGGTTTTACACACAGTGGTGGATTTCCTCACAGGCGCAGGAAACGCACGCTTGGGGCCTCTTAAATCGAGAAGGCCTCAAATTTTAGGTCTCAAAATAAAAAATTGTTTTATTATTTTCTTAATAAAAATAATTAATAATTTAATAGTACCCTCTAATTTAATTTAAATTGACAAATGAGTAACGCCATCTATGCCATATGTTTTGTGGCGGCCTAGCGGCCATATTTCAAACCATATGCAAGTTTGCTCTCTGGCGGCAGATTTGTGAACTAGAGGAATAAGGAAACGTTGATAGCACACATTGAAATGTATGTAATTTTAAACAGGTTTAATTTATATTTGTTGTAGAAGAAAGTGACATATATAGTGTATATTACATTTTCAGATTTAAATAATGATCAGTAAATGCCATAGGTACCGTTCAGTGCCACAATGCAGTAATTACATGTCTAAAAGTGTAAGTTTACACTAAATCTCGAGTGCAAAATATGATATTGAAATTTTCTTTCCATATAGTTTTGACGTCTCCAATCGGCTCATTTTTTTTTTAAACAGGATGGTAAAATTCTTCTAATTTTATAGCCAAACTATACTATTTATCATCCTGTTTAAGAAGTTTTCCCCTTACTTGTTCCAAATCGGTACAATTTAATTTTTCTATTTCTTCTGCTCTGTAATACACAAATCCATAAACAAATAAATGAATAGCATAATAATAATAATAACGATAACTTTTGTTGTATAACAATAAATATAGTTTTGATTTTTACTAACCTGTTCATATGCAACAATATGTTTGCCTCCCAATCCTGCTCTATACAACTAAATTTTGCTTTCCAGTAATTTATATCCTCATTTAATAAAATTTCAATCATATGAGGATCTCCACTCAAATGACTGATTTTTAAACAAGATCCCAGTATTGTATTCCACAAAGCAATACATATCCTGCCTTAAAAACTGCTTCGTCTTCCTTTATAGGACTTGCTGGATCAATGTATTCAAAAATATCACCTAACCTTATGTTAATTTTCTCCATATTAAATACTTTGCACTTTGAAATGCATATTGCCAGCAATAAGGAATGAGAGAACTCTCCTTATTCCTCCGCCATCTTGCTACCGTCCGGCCTGCCACCTATAGTTCAGTTTTTTCGCCAATGCTGACGAGGTAAAGGTAGAATATCCTTTAAATCTGGCGCTAGTACGGTTCGTTCACAACTCTTTCAAAATTCAATAAAGAAACCGGAAGCCTACTTTCAACTTTTGTAATTCTCACTCAATTTTGACGTCATCACTTTCACAGTCTATTCTAAACGCTGTATTTGTGAAAATGATTAATTCTTGTAAATTTTCAAAAATCTTTAGTCTAACGATAACCTAACGTACAGAACTCAATTTGACGAAATTCGGGTATGTAATATGTAATGTAAATAGATATGTTATCTCTGTTCGGGTAGTTGCATGCATTTTGCGATAAAATGATTATTAGTTTTTTAGGCTGTATTTGTGAAAAATGTGACATTTTCAAAAATACTTTAATGTTAAGTACATTCATTTTATAGGAATTTAACCCTACTTTTTCAAATAAATGCCATAATTAGTATAAATTTTGCTTTCCCTTCTAATTTTTGTGGAATTTAATATTTTTCATGGTTTTGTAACTATATGTATATAACCTCCAAAATAAAATTTTTGATGGATGGATATTCTAGACTAATTCTAGAATAATAATAATAATTAAATTGTTTCAATGTTCGACCAAGAACCACCTCAGTCACGTTTAAAATCTAGACACAGTTTCCTCTCTTCAGTGCATCCAATGACAGACCAAGACTGCAACAAGACGCTTAATGTGGGATGAGTCATTAAAGCTTGAAGATAAACAATGGGTATCCTTCCAGATGAGAAACTACGACCAGGTAATGATCAGAAATGGCCCATTTGGAAATCGTTAAATCGCCTACGAAGTCAAGTAGGAAAATGTGCAGTAAACATGTTCAACTGGGAGTACTAAGCAGAACCCACTTTATGTCATTGTGGTCAAGCCTGCTCACGTGCGCCAATTTAGAAGAGGAATGCACGAGAGAAGATCTGGCTAAGGTAACACCAGCTGCTATAAACTATGCATTATTTTTTTTGGATAAATGCCATTTAGATAGGCCACTTCTCTGCCAGTTTTTGCGGACGGACTTTCCTTTGACATGGAGAGAATCTTCGAAGAAGATGCATCCTTTCCGTCTTAGTTAATGCCGGGCGATGCATAAGACCTATTTCCATAAATTCGAAATTTGACTATTTATATGGTTATAACAAGCTCAGCTAACTCACTCCATGTGGTCCGGATGCGGTATTTCGCTACCGAAAATCGGTCACTTCAGTATCTAAAGAGTGAAAAATATTTGTTGTAATGTTTTACATATTTATCGTGTATTAATTATTTATATTATGTATATGGTTTGGACACGGAATAATAATAATAATAATAATAATAATAATAATAATAATAATAATAATAATAATAAATAATAATAATAATAATAATAATAATAATAATAATAATAATAATAATGATAATAATAATAATAATAATAATAATAAGAATAATAATAATAATAATAATAATAATAATAATAACAATAATAATAATTGTTTCATTTTGCGTTGCCTCTCCCCAAATACCACACGACCTCTCTGATTTTCTCATATATAATATCACAAGTGGTAAATTTTTACCGGAAAATTTTTCAGATTGTTACGAGAGCCGGTTGCCTAGCAATTTATTGAGTGACATTGACAAAAAAATCACGAGTTGTGAAACGAGTGATTTTTGATCAATGTCACGAGATAAATTGGCAACAGGCTCGAGTAAAGCAATCGGAAAATTTTTCCCGGATAAAATTTAACCACGAATGGTATTCGGATGACTATTTCCAAAATAAAAATCAGGTAATCATTTACATAAATTTTTTCTTGACAAAAATCTTGTAATTTTTATTGTGTTTTGAGGTTATGTTTCAGTTTGCTTTTTCAATGTTTTAAATAGATTCCTCTCCGAATCGACTCGTTTTTAATAAAAATTGATAACACTGAAATTATACAGACTTTGACAGGTATGTAAACAATATATTTCTAAAACGTCAAAAAAATTTCGCTTATCAAAACTCACTTAATTGTAAAAATACGACATCTTATTGGCTTAAAGGGTGCGAAAAAATTTTTGTGACGTTTTGTCGAAATGAAACTTGGTAACTAGGTAGAATTCTGAATTTGGATTGGCTTATAAATTTATGAGTGAAATAGTCAGATAAATTTTTATTTTTAAGCACTCATTCTTTTTCCTTTTAAGCAAAATCACTCATGCAAACTGACATTAAGTAAATTATCATGCAGTTTGCTTTCGTGTTTGTTGCTAAGCAAAAAAATTCGTACAAAATCAAAATTTATCGATAAAATTAGGTCTTGTGATGTTACTTCTGATAAATAAATATTTATATTTAAATATTTTAAATGATAGGTGATTTTATAAATTAAAATATAAACGTAGAATTTTTCCATCCAATTGTTTCAGTATTTCCTAAAAGCGAAACTAAATTCAGACAACGTTGAAGTTGATAATTTATTCCTAAAAGGAATTTTAATTGTAATTGGCAAAATGTGATAATATATCACAACTCTCTCCACTGTCCAATAAAAACACAATTGAATTTCATATTGCACTTGCAATTATATCCATTGACCGTCCATTCAATTTTACATTTTTAATTAAAATATGTCATATAGATGTCATCTTGTGGGTGACTTGAATGATTTTAATTAAAATTCCGATGTATTGAAACCATCAGCGGAACTGAAACTGAAAAACGTTTCAGCGTTGGCTTTCAGCGACCACTGCTTTCAGGCCTAATTAACCGACTGCGGTAAATAAAGATGCGTATGCGGAATCACATTTGCCGTGAATGGAAATTAATCAATTGTTTTCAATGTTTTGTTAGCGAATGAATGTGTCAGAAACAGAAAAATTCATTGTTACAATCATTATAATCGCATTGGAAAGAGAGGAACACACCGTATCAACATTTTTTATTTTTCAAATTGGGTTCATGTGTTCGTGTTGTAAAATGAAATCAATTAATACTTGATTATTATTGAAACTACTGTAAATTGATATACATTTTCGTATGTGTTGAATATTGGAAATATTAGTTTCAAATTCAGCACGTACAAAATAAAACAATGATGTGTTGATAACGTGACAGGTTTCAATATATTTATTTAATTTAAAATAAATAATAAATTATATAAATATTTGAACATTTCAATTGTTATCCTATACAAAAGCCTAGAATTGTGATAATACTAGTTATTTTATTTTTGTGTAACAAAAGTAGAAATATGTTGTGGTTATGTGACGCCATTTTAATTTTTATTGTATGTAAACTCATATTTAATATTGTCGACAAATATATAGGCTGTCCAGAATAACGTGTCCAACATGGGAATCTTAACACACTGACATCTACAAGGTGTTTAACAACTTCAGTAACAAAACATATAGTACTGACCAAAATAAGTAAAAATCTGATGTGGCCAACACAAACCTCCCGCTATTTAATTTTTATTAATTTAAATATACATACTTACCTACATATTTAGTTATGCTGGAAATTGTATTAAGATCCATTCCATATAACTATGGTTCAATTTACTTTTAAAACGTTAACGTAAAACGTTACTATTATTAATTTGAAATGATTAATTCTTTGACAGTGACATTTATCTGTCAGTTATATACATTCGAGATATAAACTGTATAACCAAGGAGTTTTGCTCGTTCAAAGCGTAGACTCCGGGATTAAAATTATAGATAATTTTATAAATTTAGTAATAGGTACTATGTACCGTAAGTTTTAAAAAAAATAGTATCTTGATGCCGGGTACATCATGGTTCCTGAATATTTTCATCTATTTCAGGACCGATTGACATTAATTTATATGACATTTAAAATTGACACAACCTAACAAAAATAAAAGATAACGAAATTGAAAATGTATTTACATTTTAGTTATAAAATTAATAGGGCAGAATTTACAAATATATGAAAATTTTAGCATTGTATTTCCTATGGTCCATAAAAAAAAGTAGACACCCGGTATATATGTATATATTTTTATATTATTGTAACGTGTGAGCCCCGCTGCTACAAGCGTCTAAGTATAGCGATGACTCAAAGCGAGCAGCCTAACTACGTAAACAAACAAGCCGCGACGTGTTTAATTACTTCCGGTCTCCTGAATCTTTTGTGTTCATTGTTATTATGCGGTCGAACATTCTAGAGCTCTCTGGAAGTTAATGGCAGATGTATAAAAGGGTCGCAGCTATGCTCGAGAATTAATTACATAGGGAGAGTCATATAAAGACATTCACATGGAGTGTTAGAGAGTAAAGTGTTAAGAGAAGCACAGCAGTATCGTGGTGAGCGTATGCAGTTTGTGTCGAGTAGGTACTCGGGAAGTTACTGGTAAACTGGGACAGCTGTGGATGTGAATACTCGGTAGTGTTGACGAGCTATATTATACGAGGACAGTAACGGCGAGTCGGAAAATTACTGATATACCGGGATAGCTGTGAAAGAGAATACTCAATAGTATTGAAGAGTATTGGGAAGCTAGGTATACGAGGACAGTAACGGCAAGTGGAAGTGGATACTCAGCAGTAGCGGTGAAGAATTGTGGCATACGGACAGTCGGTGATACTGAAGCTGTGAAAGTTAAACAGTTAGTTACATAAATAGACAGATAGTGAGGTGAAAAGTGTGACTTATGTCCGAGCAGTTGAATATACAGACGCTGTTGAGTCAGTTAACTATATAGACGCTGTGGAGGTCCGTAGGCGGACAGTGATATAAATAAACAGTGATATAAGTAATCGAAATAAATAATTAGTAAGATCATAAATAAATTGTCGTGTTAATTGTTAAATAAATATTATTATATTTTTAGTCTTAATTAGTTTTTTTTAATAATTGCTTAATATTAGTAATAGTCATTTTCATTATAGTTTAATAAACACTTATTTTAATTAATAATTATTGTCTAATATTTACACTTCACCCAAATAAATGAAAACGTTACATTATATTACCATAGTAGAATTTTCTTTTTGTTAACTCTGTATTTAAGATATCTAAAATAATGTGAAAGAAAAATTGATTTTTGATATTTGAGAGATCATCAAAAAAATCAAATAATTGTACGAAGTAAAATGTAGCAACCTTGATTAATATTTAATTCTCAAATAACTTCTTAACAATTTTAATTTATAAATTGAATAATTGGTGCATCTGCATTTGAATATAAAACTTTACAATTCATGGGTTGCTGTTATCTGTCATTAAGTATATTGTGCTATGTTTTATTTACAGTGGTATTTTCATTCTAGAATGAGGATAATACGGTAATTTATTTAATGCTTTATTTACGCATGGAAATCGATCACAGCAATATACAGTAAAAAAGAGTGATTTAAAATAATTTATTAACGTATTTTGTATGCATGTATATTAAATAGTGCCGTAAAAATATACATATACATATGTAAATCACATGCCAGTACTTAACAAGAAATAGTGATATTAAATTAATGTCCTTTGACACGGAAATGTTCCGTATTAATAACTATACCTACTTTATTTTACCTTATTCACAATATATGGAAATACCTAATAAAATAAAATGTAACAATAAAACAACCTTCTAGTTTATGTTGTGTTGCTTTTTTCAGGGAAAAAACATTATTACGTGTGTAACAAAAGTTTTGATAAAAAGTTTACACCTCTTCATCAAATAGAATAGTATATTGTATAACTAGTGCTGAAAATTGGATATTTCACACGAGTGTGAAATACCCTTTCAGCTCGTGTTGTACACGATACTTTTCCGACCAGGGTCGGATTGGCCAGTCGCCTTTTTGAGGCCGCCGCTCGGTGATTACAAACTAAAATTTGAGTACGTAGCATCATCTAATTAACTTCACCATGTAACAGTTCATATTTAGATCGTTTTCATTATTTTATAATTCTTGACAAAATTTCTTTCGGTGTTGCAAATATAGCCTGAACTCGAATATATGAGGTTTTGATAATTTACTACTTTGTAGATTTTGAATGATTGGAATTATAGTGAAGGTTTTGTCTGGTGTTGATGTGTTGGTTTACGGTAGGATAGACAGATTTTATTAGTCCATGGTTCGCTTTCTCTGTTAAAACATCCAAGAACGGAGGGACTCCATGAGAGTTTTTCTCCATTGTGAACCTAATATAAAGTATCATCGACATATCTAAGCCAAAGTTTAGGTCGTATATTAGCTGTATCTAATACTAATTCTTCAAAAAAATCCATGTATAAATTGGCTATAACTGAGAAAAACCCATCATCAAACCATCTTCTTGTACAAAATATTTAATCTTTTTCCTGGAAATATGAGTTCTGTAGGCAGCACTGCAAAAGTTCCATAATACCATCAAGAGGCAAGTCGGTCCTATCTTATAAGCTAATATCTTTTTCAAGCCTTGTTTTGATGATTTCTAAAAATTTCTCGTAATTAAACTTACAATATCAAAGCTGACAAAAAGATTTTGTGGTTGTAATTGTATTTAACTCAAAAGTTCTACAAAATGTTTTGAATTCTTCACATATCATGTTCTTTTTCTTTGAAGTGGCTGAATGACTGGTAATAGAAATTGTGATAGTTTGTAAGTAGGAGAATTTATGGAACTTTTGACGGGTTTCTGAGATGCTTAAATCTATCTTTTGGATTTTTGGAAGCCCCCCGTACAGGTGTGGAAGCTTGCTAAAATTTGTTCTAAACGGAATATAATTCTTTATATTTCATAAGAGCACGGTACACTTTGTTTTCTAAAGACGTAGTAGAATGTTTTCCAAGTTTCTTATAATTTCCTTGATTCAAAAGCTCTTCTATTTTCTGATCATATAAATTGGAATCCAATATTACTGTAACACTTCCATTATCTGCGGGTCGAATCTTGGTTGTGTTATCTTTCAATGCTTTATTTTCTTCGTTTTCAAGATTAGGTTTGATCAGATAATTTTTTTGCTTCAGAATTTTCCTCACTCTCAATTTATTAATAATTTAATATCGTCTACAACTTTTAAACGAACCTAATGTTATTTTCTTAACTACAAAATGTTCTATATTTTAAATACTCTTTTATAACTGTTCAATTTCTATGTAGGCAAAAAATTCGTATTATCCAACATCAAAACTAATTTATTACTTTGTGGCAATATAATTATAAATTTTAAAAAACTGGAGATGAGGCCGATCATGCAAGAATTTTCCCGGGCCGCTAAATCTTCCCAGTCCGGCCCTGTTTCCGACGACCACAATTTGTTGAATTGTCATAACTGTATATACATATTAAAACAGATTGCTATTAGAATTCACCAAAAATTATGTTAAAATCTGATAAATCAGGGTCCAACCTTCTTAGTCCGTGTAAATTCAGCAAATTATCTGCAACTGTCAAACTTTTAAATACACATTTTTAGGTTCGTTTGCTCAATTATCGCAGCGTGTGATAAAATCATATCACACAGTTGCGGACGCATCTGATTGGCTAACGAGCTTTCATATCCCACAGCATTGCTAGTGATGTGTAATGATTAACTTTCAGTAATAGTTTAGCGCGTGAATTTATGTACTTTTCGTAGTGGTCGTCGGAAAAGAATTTTTTTAATAAAACGTCGACATACGTGGTTTTTCCTATACACTAAGGAGATAAGAAATCTAATTTTACAACACTAATAGGTGACCATTAACTTAAATGCGACTCAGTTTTTTAATACCTTATCTCATATGTTTCTGGACGATGTTAAATCTACTTTCCGGATCGTCAGAAATATTTTTGTCTGAAAATGTTGCTCGTTTTGTATTTCCAGCCATTATTGCATACTTTTCTGTTAATAAATGACCAAAGGCTTTGATACACGGATCATACATACCCTTTATAGAAGGCCGACGACCACTATAACAATTGAAACAATGTTGCACGTATCGCCGTCTGGCGCTCGGAAGAAAAACTAATTATGAAGTAGGCAACCTGGTGTGTAAATAGGCAATATCAAGCGACCAGCAATACTTTGGAATACATTAAATTTTTAAAGTAGAAAATCGTTCAAATAAAATATGACCACAATTAACGGAAAAAAGTTTATTTTCTGGTTTCATCAAATTTTTGTTACATAATGATTGCAACGATTGGTAATAATCATAATACTTTCATCGACGTAGCCCAATAGGGGATTACAGCTCAATCGAATTAAGAGAAATTAGTAAAAAATAGTGAAAGTATATGCTTAATAATGAATATTAATAAAGAAATAAAATGATATAATTACTTCGGAAATAAGAAGGCTTTTGTTTTAGCAGCTAGTCACTCATATGAAATCCATATATATATATATATATATATATATATATATATATATATATATATATATATATATATATATATCCCAGGAAACACTGTATCGTCTAAAAAACGTATAATATAAGTATACTTGGTTTAAAAATGGTATAATGTATAAAATATGTAGGTATAATACGGTATATCTATATACTCTCATAAGCCAACAGTCATATATACGTTAAATATAGAGATATTTTAAAATATTTTGTCTTGTTCACGTTTATAATATAAAAACATTGGTATATTTCGCTATAAATTTATACGATAATAATATTATAATCATATATACACGTAAAATATAGTATTTGACTAATGTGGGTTAAAAACGCATAGGTATAATATGGCATAAAAGTAAACGTTAATAAGACCTCATAAATATATACGTTATATAAACGATTATACGTTCGTAGTATAATAAAGCATTCGTATAATATAGTATATAGTTAAACGATAATAAGTCTTTATACACATATACGTTTAATATATGATTACATGAACCTGGTATAATACAGCATTCCAATAATACAGTATATCATTAAACGATAATAAGACTTCATAAATATATACGTTAATTACACGATTACATGAACTTGGTTCGTAGTAAAGCATTCGTATAATAAATTATATCGTTAAACGATAATAATACGTTATAAACATATACGTTAGATACACGACTACATGAACGTGGTATTTTAAAGCATACGTATAAGAAAGTATAACGTTAAAAAATAATAAGACCTTATAAACATATACGTTAGTTAGACGATTACATGAACGTGGTAGGTATAATAAAGCATTTTTATATATAATATAATATACAATTTCTACTTGTAAAAAAACACACAATTCACACTAGAAATTTAAGCCTAGTATTACAAATGAATGTTAAAATTTAGTAGCATATTAAAGAAATTCGGAAAACTTTGGTGTATAAAAATGTGTCCATTTATAAAACGTCTGACATTTACCCAAAATTTGAATAAACTGCGCAATGCGCATATTTCCACTTCCGCCCCTGGCCTTTCATGAGTCATACGTATAAGTTTTACTAAACAAGTTTGTGTTCGAAAACAATTTACTCATTTATTTATTTGAAGAATGTAATTGGATATTGAATTGAATAGTTTTTAATTAATAAAAGAAGTAACATTCGAAGTACTACCAGTCTACTTGGAAAAGTTGTAATTTTGACACAAATAACAAGTTCAAACTGCATCTATCTTCCCACCACTGTATAATTAAAACGGATAGAGTATAGTACATACATTAAAAAAAAGTATGTTGTAAATTAAATATTATTATATTTTTTTATAATGTAGTAGTTTATTATTCGTTCATAGAACGTATATTATAA
Organism: Harpalus rubripes; assembly: GCA_963082715.1. NCBI lineage: Eukaryota > Metazoa > Arthropoda > Insecta > Coleoptera > Carabidae > Harpalus > Harpalus rubripes. Next base: position 8,535,999 of record OY720459.1, on the reverse strand, counting down.
AACTTGAATAAACTGCGCGCGCGCATATCTCCACTTCTGGTTAAACCAATCACCTAGCTTGTATTTCTATAGGTTCTTCTCATGAGTCATACGTTATACGTCGTATATGTAAGTTTACTATACAAGTTTATGTTTGAAAGCAATTTTATTCATTTATTCCACAAATCTGAAGTAATTGATTCTTGAATTGAATAGTGCTTATTTAATAATAGAAGTTACAACTGAAGAACTACCAGCCTATTGGAAAAGTAAGTTCAACACAAATAACTTTCATAACCATAACCTTACTTGTAACTTGTAAAATTTTATTGTGGGATATTTTTCAAAATATACCTTATATAGTATGTAGTTAATTTGTAGTAGGTATACTTGAAATATACATGATATAAAAAAAAAAAAAACATTATGATGGAAATGAATTATTATATTTGATTATTACGATATAAACGTTTATTATTCAATTTTAAAACGTTTAACCAGGGATGCGTTTAACAAATATACCTATTATTTTGAATTATTTATCTATCTTTTTATTTTCAATAATACTTTTCATTGTTAGCTACTACCGTACATATTTCAATTAATCGAGTGCAAATAATTTTGTATCATAACCTCAGATGTAATACTCTAAGGCTAAGTTGTAAGTACCCTGAGGAAAACAATCTTAATTTAAATTTCTGTATACAGGATAAGTAGTTAATTTATTATTCACTATACTCCATCCGTTTCAACCATACAGTGGTGGGAAGATAGATCCAGTTTGGTCTTGTTTTTTGATTGGATAATATCGGGGTATTATCAAACAAGCTCAAACTGCACATATCTTGCCACCACTATATAGTTAAAATGGATAGAGTATAGTACATACACTTTAAAAAACTATGTTGTAAATTAAGATTATATTTGTTATTTATTCATAATGTAATAGTTTATTATTCGTTTATACAACGTATATTACAAAATTTGAATAAACTGCGCACGCGCATATCTCCATTTCTGGTTAAAACTATCATCTAGCTTATGTCTATCTAATTTTTCAATCTGACATGTCACAACCAACGACACATTTTACTACAAAAACTCATCACAAATCTTTGCTTCGGCGCCCTAAAAACAATATGAGGAAAATCAATTATTATTAGGTATATTTGATTATTACCATATAAACGTTTATTATTCAATTATAAAACGTT